>JBBDGP010002843.1:660000-1027029 GCA_037952835.1 Lithobates septentrionalis
TTGATGCCGAGATTTTATTTTTGCAAGAGACCTGGCTCAATACTTTGGCCGATGTCCATCTAGCAAAACGGGAGTGGAGATGCGGTCCCTCCTTTTGGTCTCTTGCGGCTGAGCCCTGCAGCGGAGTTGCGGTCCTTTTTAAAACCGATATGGTAACGTGCCGGCGGGTAATTGAGGTAGAAATGGGGAGATGCATGGTCTTAGACGTCTCTGTTAGGGGGCAGGACCTGCGCCTGATCAATATCTATGGACCGCAGTCAAAATGGGGCAGGAAATGCCTCCTCACAGAGATCAAGCCCTTCCTTTTTACGTCCCAGCAGGTTGTCTTTGGAGGTGATTTTAACACCATAATTAGGCCTGAAGACAGGAGAGGCTCCATAGACAGGCTGGGTTATGATAGCGTTTTTCTTAGAGATATGGTGAGACAAGCAGGCCTGGTAGATGTGCATATTAAGCACTGCCCTGGCAGCACAGGATTCACATTTCAGAGAGGGAATAGTCAGAGTAGGATAGATAGGTTTTTTTTAAAGGAGAACTCTGCTTTCTCGGCTCCTGAGTTGAGGGCGGTGGAGTTCTCTGACCACTGTATGCTGTCTGTGACTCTGAATGCCTCGGACACTCCACCCAGGGGAAGGGGTACCTGGAAACTGAATTCGACTCTCCTGGAAGATGTAGAGGTAAGACAATCCTTTGAGGATTTTTTTCAGGCACAGGTTTCTATTCTGGACTTTTGCAGCAGTAAGTCAGAGTGGTGGGAGCTTGTGAAACAAAGGGCAATTGGACTTTTCAAGGCCGTAAGTAAGAAGAAGCAGCTTGGTATGTACATTGCCTACCAGCATTTGCGGAGGAAGCTTGATCGTCTTGTCTCGTATAGAGGAGATCCAGGGGAGATCTCTGAGGTGAAGTTTCTTCTTAGGAAGTGTCAATACGACCGGCATGCCTCCTTGGTTCTGGAGAGGGATTATGGAAAATATCACTCGCCTGATCCTTACCAGAACTGTAAGCAAGGCATAGCAGTTAAGACGGTCATAGGCCTGAGGGATAGTACGGGTTCCCTGGTGAAGTCCAGATCAGGGATCCTGGAGATCTTCAGATCATATTACGCAGACCTTCTGGGAAGAAAGGACCTTTGTCGGGACAGGATGGAAAGCTTTCTGGATTCTACTCCAGGATTGGGAAATGGTACATTGCCTTTGATGGATTTGACAGAACCAATTTCAGTGGATGAGGTAGTTCATGCTATAGAGAAGCTGGCTACCAAAAAATCGCCTGGGCCAGATGGGTTGACAGCTGAATTCTACAAGTGTTTTAAGTCCATTCTGGCTCCCTTTTTAGCAGAGGTTTATAACAGCTGTCTAGAAGAGGGTTCGCTCCCTCCCTCCATGAGGCAATCCGCTGTGATTCTTCTGTCAAAAGGTAAGGATCCCTCAATGATTGAGAACTGGCGCCCCATCAGTCTTCTCAATGTTGATAGAAAGATCCTGGCGAAGATTCTTTTTTGGCGCTTGTCGTCAGTAGCAGGCGATTTGTTGTCCAGTCATCAGCACTGCTCGGTCCAAGGTAGAAGTACCTTTTCAGCGGTTTTAGCTGTCCGGGAGGCTTTGGAACGATGCAGGGCTGCTGGATGGAGAAAGTACTTGCTGGCATTGGATCAGGCGAAGGCTTTTGATAGAGTCAATCACGAGTACCTGTATTTGCTACTTGGTAGATACGGCCTGCAGGGGAGGTTTATAGATTGGCTGAAGACATTATATAGAGGGGCTGAGAGCTTCCCACTGGTTAATGGTTGGGTTGGACGGCCTTTTGAGGTTGGCTCTGGTGTGCGCCAGGGATGTCCTCTGAGCCCCCTGTTATATGTATTCGCAATCGACCCCTTCATAAGAAGGCTAGAGAGTGGATCTTTGTGCGGGGTGCCTTTGGGCATTGCTGGTGTGCCGCCTCTGAAGGTCGTGGCCTATGCCGATGATGTGTCTGTTATTGTCTCTGGGACAGAGGAGGCGCAGGAGGTGGTCTCTATGATAGAGCAGTACACGGAGGCTTCTGGTTCTAAAGTCAACCATGAAAAGAGTGAAGTTTTCTGGATGGGTGAGGAGGGTGAAAGCTATGAACTTCCGGATGCCTTCCCAGAGCCCCAGCAGGAAATTAAAGTGTTGGGCATCCAATTTGGTCCTGGTGACTATGGTCATCGAAATTGGGAAAGCAGGTTGGTGTGTGCCAATGCCAAAGTAGCAAGCTGGAAGAAATGGAAGCTTTCCTTGAGGGAGAGGGTTGACTTGATCAAAACGTACCTGGTCCCAATCTTTTTATATGTCAGCTTCGTCTGTATCTTGCCAGCATCTCTCTATGCAAGGGTGTACAGCTGTTTTTTCCAACTGTTATGGGGAAGTAGGCTGAACCTGATCAAACGCAATGTAACTTACCTGTCTAGGCGGGAGGGTGGCCTAGGAATGGTCAACCCAATAGTTTTCTTTTCTCTGCTCTTTTTAAAGTACAATCTTGGTAACATGCTAGCAGAGAACCCGCCGGGATGGGTGGGCATTTTTCAATCTTGTTTTAGGCCTTTTCTGCGATGCTGGGAAGATGGCGGGCCAGTGAAAAGTCTGAGAGTCCGACATGGCAAGCTCCCGGCTTATGTTGCCCCGTGTCTGAAAATACTTCGGCAGTGGCAGGTGACAGTGGAGGATATCAAGTCCCTCCCCAGGAAGCTTCTGGAGAAGAGGATTTTGAGCTCTGCTTTCAGTGTGTCACTGGCCTTAAGGGATTGCCCAGGCTCTGTAATGAGGGAGGGGTTGCGTTTAATCAATTTAGAAAGAATCCCCTTGAAGTTTAGGGATCAAGCCTGGCTCGCTTTCCATGGAAGGCTCTATGTCAGAGGGAACTTGAAGCATCGCCCTGTGGATGATCGGGATTGTCCTAGAGCGGAGTGTGTTGGTAAAGTGGAGTCTATGGACCACTTTTTGCTGCAGTGTCCCTTTAACATAGAGGTGTATAAAAGGGTGGGGAGGGCTCTAGGCATCCCCTTTTTCTATCGCATGAGTTATGCGGAGTGGGTGTATGGGGCATTCCCGACTCGCTGGGATTTTGATTTGGATACACTGTTTTTAGTTAGTATTGTTGTCCGTTACTTCACATGGAATGCACGGTGCCAGATTACCCTGCGGAAAAAAAGTCCTCTCTGTTGAGGTGGTGGTGCACGATATTCTGGGTGAGGTTGGGAAAATTCGGGGTCTTGAGAAAGGCAGGGAGCCTCGGGCGGTCTGGAAAAGGGCGTGGAGGAATATCAGACCTGCCTTTGGTGAACTGCCCATCTCTGGGTGAGGAGCTCTTTTCTTTTTCTGTTTCTTTCACTCCCTTAGCTTTTGTTGGTTAGTAGCTTCTTTTTGAAGAAGGGCTGCATGCATAATGGGTGCGGGTTTGTTTCTTGACCTCATAGTTTAGATGTCTGGTGTATTGGTGTGAGTTATAGTGAGATTATCCCCAATAATGACATGTTCATGATGAGTTCTGTTTTTGCTGTAAAGTCATTTTTTGTTTGAGAGCAGATTTGCTATATTTATTTTCATTTATGTAAATATGTATATATTTATGTATATTATAGTGATTTTATGCTTATTGATTGCAAGACTTTTAATAAAGAAAAATTGGGAAGAATGCTCCTTACATTGGTGATCAGTGAGAAGAATGTTCCTTACATTGGTGATTAGTGGGAAGAATGTTCCTTACATTGGTGATCAGTGGGAAGAATGCTCCTTACATTGGTGATCAGTGGGAAGAATGTTCCTTACATTGGTGATCAGTGGGAAGAATGTTCCTTACATTGGTGATCAGTGAGAAGAATGTTCTTTACATTGGTGATCAGTGGGAAGAATGCTCCTTACCTTGGTGATCAGTGAGAAGAATGCTCCTTACATTGGTGATCAGTGGGAAGAATGCTCCTTACCTTGGTGATCAGTGAGAAGAATGCTCCTTACATTGGTGATCAGTGAGAAGAATGCTCCTTACCTTGGTGATCAGTGAGAAGACTGCTCCTTACATTGATGGTCAGTAGAAAGCATACTCCTTACATTGGTGGTCAGTGAGAAGAATGCTCCTCACATTGGTGATCAGTGGGAAGAATGTCCCTTACATTGGTGATCAGTGGGAAGAATGTTCCTTACATTGGTGATCAGTGGGAAGAATGTTCCTTACATTGGTGATCAGTGGGAAGAATGTCCCTTACATTGGTGATCAGTGGGAAGAATGTTCCTTACATTGGTGATCAGTGAGAAGAATGCTCCTTACATTGGTGGTCAGTGAGAAGAATGCTCCTTACATTGGTGATCAGTGAGAAGAATGCTCCTTACATTGGTGGTCAGTGAGAAGAATGTTCCTTACATTGGTGATTAGTGGGAAGAATGTCCCTTACATTGGTGATCAGTGGGAAGAATGCTCCTTACATTGGTGATCAGTGGGAAGAATGTTCCTTACATTGGTGATCAGTGGGAAGAATGTTCCTTACATTGGTGATCAGTGAGAAGAATGTTCTTTATATTGGTGATCAGTGGGAAGAATGCTCCTTACCTTGGTGATCAGTGAGAAGAATGCTCCTTACATTGGTGATCAGTGGGAAGAATGCTCCTTACCTTGGTGATCAGTGAGAAGAATGTTCCTTACATTGGTGATCAGTGAGAAGAATGCTCCTTACATTGGTGGTCAGTGAGAAGAATGCTCCTTACATTGGTGATCAGTGAGAAGAATGCTCCTTACATTGGTGGTCAGTGAGAAGAATGCTCCTTACATTGGTGATCAGTGGGAAGAATGCTCCTTACATTGGTGATCAGTGAGAAGAATGTTCCTTACATTGGTGATCAGTGGGAAGAATGTCCCTTACATTGGTGATCAGTGAGAAGAATGTCCCTTACATTGGTGATCAGTGAGAAGAATGTCCCTTACATTGGTGATCAGTGAGAAGAATGTTCCTTACATTGGTGATCAGTGGGAAGAATGCTCCTTACATTGGTGATCAGTGAGAAGAATGCTCCTTACCTTGGTGATCAGTGGGAAGAATGCTCCTTACATTGGTGGCTATTAGTGAGAAGAATGCTCCTTACATTGGTGGTCAGCAGAAGGAATGCCCCTTTTATGGATAACTAAAAAGGTCATTGGTATCAGTGGTTACTTATCTAATAGACGAAAGTTGCTCATTGCTCAAGGAACCCCTAGCAACCCCTGGGGGAACCTTCAACAGAGCCCTGGTTGAGAAGAATGGTCTATAGCATATTAATATATAACGTACAGGTGACAGTCTGTTCCTCCAAGTTGTGTATATTATGCATTGCCCATATACAGACAGCTAATCCAATTAATTCTTTATATACCCCTGATTTGGTTTGATTTGTTCTGTACATCAGGGAACATTGTGTTTGTGCTGAAAAATATTTTATTTTCTGCTTTTTACATTAAATTAAACAGATTTTGTTTCCTCGCCAAGTTAATTATCCTTGAAGGAAATACATTCTTTTTATTGCAGCGGTTGAAAGGCAGTTCGGTAATGTATGGCGGCCTCGTCTTTCTGTTTAAAAGCCATCAGAAAGCTTTTACTGACATCCTAAAATCAAATGAGTGTTTACATCGAGACGGCGCTCCTGGCGAACGCATTACAATAAAAACGCTTCTATAGATGATACAACACGACCAGAAATTAAACACAAGGGGCCCTAGATTAACATAAGTTATGATACAAGATCTTGGTGTATATTGAAGAAGATAATTAGAAATGGAGGGAAGTCTTTATTTAATATAGAATGTAAATGTTTTATATTTATTATATTAATCAAAAAAAAAAAAACAGCACAAACAAATGCCTGGATGAAAATATTGAGTGTAATATATTGCTTCTATCTCCAGTTAAATATTTTGCATTCAAAGGAATTCTCCAGCTTTACTGAGGAAATAAAAGCCTCTCCAGGTCAATTATAGGACATTACTACATCTTATTACAGATCCTTACCTGCTTCTGTTATGTAGATACTAAGCTGAGATATCAGTTCCAAAGCTTGCCCTCCAATAGTACATGCTCTACAAGGTTATGACTAAGCGAAGAAATACGTGAAAAGCGTCAACCATGCTCCCCTCTGTGCTGTCATGATGCTGTAACCTCGATGGTTTTTCATGTTGGATGTGTTTATACCAATAAAGCAATTTTCCTTATCCTTGGAGTCAATCGTTTAGTCTCCTGCTCTACAAAGTACCTCACACATGCATGGGTCATTTTAAGGGGGCTGGACTGCACCTTAAAGCCACGTACACACGAGCGGAATGTCCAACAAAAAAAGTCTGACAGAAGCTTTTCATCGTCTATTCCGATCGTGTGTGTGCCTCATCTGACTTTTTTTCTTTTCTAAAATTCTGACGGACCTAGAAATAGAACATGTTCTCAATATTTCCGACGGAACCAATTCCTATCGGGAAAACCGCTCGTCTGTATGCTGTTCCGACGGACCAAAAACGATGCATGCTCTGAAGCAAGTAAGAGACGGAAGCTATTGGCTACTGGCTATTGAACTTCCTTTTTCTAGTCCCGTCGTACGTGTTGTACGTCACCGCGTTCTGGACGGTCGGACTTTGGATTGATCGTGTGTAGGCAAGACCGCTTGAATGGAATTCCGTGGGAGAAACCTTCAGAGTTTATTCCAACGGCTAAAGCGGTCGTGTGTACGCGGCATAAGGCTCAATGGGGCAAAAAGAGAAGTATAGCCAAAGCTCTTTTGTCCATATTTCTCTAGTGGGTCACAGAAGTGCAGTTACTTGTCAGCCAACAATGGGCTGAAGTCTACTGCTGGCTGACGTCACAGACCTGCTCCAGACTCTGGAGGAATCCCAACAATAATGTCAGGATCCACCCAGATGCGTTACAAGCACTGGGCTCAGTCTCTCAGCGCGCTGAGCCAGCAACTCTCACCCTCTCTCCTGCCTGGTGCTTCCGTAGCACTGGAGGGGCAGAGCAGAGAGCCAATGATTGGCAGTCACCAGCTGGTGGTGGAAAGCTTGCAACGTTGGACCAATGCTGAAGCAGGTAGGTAATTTTGTGTGTTTATTTATTTAAATTGCCACCCTTCTTTAGGCAATTATTTTAGTGGAATGTTTTTCATTGATTTAAAACAGAAAATACCACATTTAGCCACTAGATGGCGCTGAGTATCAAAGGGTACTTAGGGCCATCTAGTGACCAAATGCAGTCCAGTCCCCTTAAAAATGTACTTAAAGCGGAGTTCTGACTGTTAACATATTTATTTTTAGGATGCATATTTTTTTCAGTAATGATTGTTTGGAGCACTCACCTTTTGTGTGATTAATCGGCGATCGATTGCCGATTTCATTGAGGAATATATGTTATATTCCTCTATCGTGGCAGTTTCCATAGTGCTTGTGGGCATGTGAAGCCCACAAGCACTATCTTCGGGGCTCTGGTGCAGCTGAGCGACCAGCATGCACCGCCCGTTCTTGCGCATGTGCCGTATGTACGGCGCAGCGCCGTACACTTCTGACGTTGCCATCACAACGGGCGTCGTCGTTGGAAGTGCCCGCCCCCGTTGTGATGGCAACAAAGCCCTCGGCGCTGCCCAGTGACTTCTGGGAAATGATGACAAGCATCTCCCAGGAGCACTAGCGAGCATGGGGAAATGACGTCAGGCGCCTTGGAGAGGAAGAGGCAGATTACGAGAGACCCCCTAGCAACAGACCTGAAAAGGTGAGTTTAAAAAAAAAAAATTTTCACAGGTTGATGTTTAGATTTAAAGCTGCTGAATACTGAAAAAAAAAATTATGACTGGAACTTCGCTTTAAAGCGGTGTTCCGCCTGGGAAAAAAAAATAAAAGTCAGCAGCTACAAATACTGCAGCTGCTGACTTTTAATATATATGGACACTTACCTGTCCAGGGAGCCCACGATGTCGGCTCCCCAGCCGATTTTTGGGTCAGCCGTCGGGTGCTGCCCCTGCCAATCGTGGTAAGGGAAACCAGTTCCTTGCTGCGCATGCGCGAAGCGCGCTGCGCTTTCTTTTTTGATTGCAAACGTTGTTTATTATAGAAAAGGTCATGGTACAAAATATATACAATGAAAAAAGTACAGGTGAAGGAGCAGCTTTTGATTACAGATAAACATGCGGTATATCATGAGGGAAATGACAAAATATTTGATAGTAAACATGTAATACATTTTTAGACATAGTTTTTAGAAGTGTCTAGGGGTTATAGCTTAACCACTTCAGGCCCGGAAGATTTTACCCCCTTCCTGACCAGAGCACTTTTTGCGATTCGGCACTGTGTCGCTTTAACTGACAATTGCGCGGTTGTGCGACGTTGCACCCAAACAAAATTGACGTCCTTTTTTCCCCACAAATAGAGCTTTCTTTTGGTGGTATTTGATCACCTTTGCGATTTTTATTTTTTGCGCTATAAACACAAAAAAAAGCGTCAATTTTGAAAAAAAACGCAATATTTTTTACTTTTTGCTATAAAAAATATCCCCCAAAAAATATATTAAAAAAACTATTTTTTCCCTCAGTTTAGGCCAATATGTATTTTTCTACATATTTTTGGTAAAAAAAATAGTAATAAGCGTATATTTATGGTTTGCGCAAAAGTTATAGCGTCTACAAAATAGGGCATAGTTTTATGGCATTTTTATTATTAATTTGTTTTTTACTAGTAATGGCGGCGATCTGCGATTTTTATGGGGAATGCGACATTATGACGGACACGTTGGACAATTTTGACCCATTTTTGGGACCATTGGCATTTTTACAGCGATCGGTGCTATGTTAATGCATTGATTACTGTAAAAATGTCACTGGCAGGGAAGGGGTTAACCACTAGGGGGCAATCAAGAGGTTAATGTGTTCCCTAGTGTGTGTTCTATCTGAAGGGGGAGGGGACTGTCTAGGGGAGATGACAGATCGCTGTTCATACTTTGTATGAACAGACGATCTGTCTGTTCTCCCCTAAGGGAACCGGAAACTGTGCGTTTACATACACAGATCCCGGTTCTCGGTGTGCCCCGAGCGATCACGGGAGCCCGGCAGTGATCGCGACCGCCAGGCACTAGCATCGGCTCCGTGGGCGAGCACGCACCCCCTAGTGGCCACAGGGCGAAACGACGTTACATAACGTCGTTTCGCCCAGCCGTGCTATTCTGCCGCAGTACAACTGCGGCGGCTGGTCGGCAAGTGGTTAATAACCATTAGGGATAAAGTAACATTAGTAAATATTAAACCAATAGCGATATTTTATATATATACCCTGTTTCCCCGAAAATAAGACCTAGCGCGATTGTCGGTGATGGCTGCAATATAAGCCCTACCCCCAAAATAAGCCCTAGTTAAAATCCTTGTAGGACTTATTTTCAGGGTAGGGCTTATTTTCTGGGAAACAGGGTAGGGCTTATTTGGGGGTAGGGCTTATATTGCAGCCATCACTGACAATCACACTAGGTCTTATTTTCGGGGAAACAGGGTAGTGTATGATGTATCCATTCTGATAGCTTAATATTTACTATACGGTTTAGTACTTGGGGCCATGGGATGTTAGATGAGCGCCAGTTGAATGCTATAGTCCAGTGGATGGAACTAAATAAGGTATGAATTTATCTAGAACAGGCTATAGGTATATCTTGCATGGGAGTGAATAACAGGCATAATTTAGGTGTTAAGGGGATTTTCTGCCTGTTATTCATTCTATTATAATGCCGAGCGGAATTTCCGTCGGAAAAATCTTGGATGGTTATTCCCGACGGAATTCCGCTCAACCTTGGCTTGCATACACACGGTCACACAAAAGTTCTCTGAACTTTCGACCGTCAAGAACGCGGTGACGTACAACACTACGACAAGCCAAGAAAATGAAGTTCAATGCTTCCGAGCATGCGTCGAATTGTTTCCGAGCATGCGTAGGAATTTTGCGCGTCGGAATTGGTACAGACGATCGGAACTTTCAGATCGGAACTTTTTCCGACTGAAAAATCGAGAACCTGCTTTCAATCTCTTGCTGGCTGGAATTCCGCCAGCAAAAGTCCGATGGAGCATACACACGGTCGCATTTTCGGACCAAAAGCTCTCATCGGACTTTCGAATTTCCGCTCGTGTGTACGGGGCATAAGACCTGCATTATGCCATATATTTTTTAGGTAAAGTATGTAATAGTGTTCCTTGTGTGGGGCAGCCCTTGAAACATAGGGGGGGGGGGGGGGGTGTTGATGGATAGAATTAGTTTATTTTGTCAGGGGTAAGATACAAGTAGTTTAGTGGCTGATTCTCTGATAGAAGTTGTTTTGGTGCATTTTTGTAAATTTTCGAACATAGTATCCCATTGTTTATGTGAGAAAGATAAGTCTAGATCAGATTCCCATTGTAGCATGGGGTGTGATTTTTCTGGCATATTAAATTCATTTAGACTTTTGTAAATTCTGGATATTAAACCTCTATCACGTGGGGAGGATATGCAGATTTAAGTTTGAATTGCGAAAAGGGGGTATGGAGAGTGAGTGAATAGTGTTTTTGGTAGAAATGTCTTTGTCTTTGTATAGTTTACATATTCTGTATGTGCAAGGTCATATTCTGTTTGAAGCTCAGTGAAAGAACGAAATTCATCGTTACGGGTAAGCGATTGGAGGTTTGTTAGGTTGTGATGTTGCCATGTGGTTAGAGAGTTTTGGCCAATGTCTTGGATAGTGAAGTGGGGGTCACCTAGGAAGGATGCTTGGGGAGGGATGTCTAAAGACATGTTAAATTCGTTTTTGTGTCTGTTCCATTGTTGTAAGGAATATGTTACAACTGTGTTTAAGAGTCTTATTTTCTGTGGTAAGACAGACTTGGTCCATAGTAGACCTTGTAGGTGGTATGGGAGAAGAGATTGTTCTCCAAATAAGAGCCAGGGGATTTGCATGGCAGGATCGAACCATTGTGCTAATTGGGTGAATCTAGCTGAAAGATGATATAACCATAGGTTTGGAATACTTAACCCTCCTTTAAGTTGAGGTCTAAACATCAGGGAGTAGCTAAACCTGGATTTTTTTGTTTTGCCAAATAAATTTGTTGATGTCTCTTTGGAGTGAATCTAATGGGTTTTTTGGGTATTAAAAGAGGAAGTGCTCTGAAAAAAAATAATAAAAGTTTGGGTAGTATAACCATTTTTGTGGCTACAATTCTTCCCATGAATGAAATATGATATGAAGACCATATTTTAAGTAGATTTTTAATGTTGTTAAATAATGGTGGATAATTTGCATGGAATAAGGTTTTGTATGAGGGCGTAATATGGATTTCTAGATATCTGAATGAATCAGAGCGCCAATTGAATGGAAATCTGTCCTTTAGTACTGATATTAAAGCTGGTGGACTATTGATGAGTAGGGAGGAGCATTTAGATATTAGGTCATGAAATCTAATGTTTTCGTCAGGTTTGGTAAGGAAATAAGTGGCTTGGTTAGAAAAAGAAGGACATCATCCGCATTGAGGCTTAGTTTAAATTCTTTGGATCCTTTAGTGTATCCTTTGATGTCTATTTCGGATCGCACGGGCAAGGGGCTCTATAGCCAAAGCAAAGAGGAGTGGGGAAAGTGGGCACCCCTGCCTGGTGCCTCTGCTTAATGGGAAAAAGTCCCAAATATTATCAGGGAGTTTAATGCGTGTTTGTGGGTCCTGGTATAGGGCTTTGAAACCATGTAGAAATTCTTTGCTAATACCGTATCTAGGGACCAATAAATTTAAGTTTGACCATCTTACGCTGTCGAAGGCTTTGTGAATATCAAGACTGAGTAGGAGTGTTGATCTGGAGTGTAAATTAGAGTCTTGGATGATATTTGTAGTTAAAGTGGAGTTCCACCCCCCAAAAAAAAAAAATTAGTAATGTGCTTAAAAAAAAAAAAAAAAAACATTTGGAGAAATTTGTTTTTTTTTACTCACCTCTAAATGCCTGTTGCTAGGGGGTCCCTCGTAGTCTGCCTCCTTCGGTGCCTGGGCTCCTGACGTCACTTCGCTCGGCGCAGGAAGGGAGATCGCCTCCCCCCCCCTCCCTCTTGTCAATCATCTGGGACATGTGACCGATCCCAGGTGATTGCGCAGCCAGTGACGGCGCGGGTCGCGCATGCGCAGTTAAAATGCGGAGGGGGGGGGACAAGCAAGGCTGGACCCTGGGACAGGTAAGTGTCCGATTATTAAAAGTCAGCAGCTGCAGTATTTGTAGCATCTGACTTTTCATTTTTCTTTTTTTGGGAACACCGCTTTAATCTTATATTATCTGTTATTTGTCTATCTGGAATGAATCCTGTTTGATCTGGATGGATTAAGGGGGAAATAACTGAAGCTAGTCTATCAGCTAGCATTCACCCAAATATTTTTAGATCATTGTCTTTGACTGAGTTTGTGGGACGGAGTGATCTTTATTTGGTTTAGGTAAAAGGGACATATTTGCTAAGAGCATTTCTAATGGGAATTGATTTCCTTGTAGGATATGGTTATATAATTTGGTAAGGTGAGGGGTTAACGTAGAAGCAAATTTTTTATAAGTTGTGGAGTAACCATCAGGGCCTGGAGCTGTGGAGGTTTTTAGAGAGCCTATAATTCTATTGATTTCTGTATCTGAACATGGGGCGTTTAGGGTTTCTATTTGCTGAGCATTCTATTTGCTCTGTGGCGGGTCAGCTAGATGCGGCATTCCACAGGTCCGAGGGTGAGCTGTCCAGCTCAGACAATGGAGAAGTGCCCGATCAATCAGCGGCGGTGGATGCGGGACGTGTGGCTGTGGGATCTTCTCCTGGTCAGCCTGGGGAGTCCAGTACTAACCCTCTCTCTTCTTTGCAGGCTGTGTTGGGTGGTCTTTTAGGCAAAGGAGTGGGGGGCAACGGGGGTCAGGGTGTATCCCCCCTCCGCTGGGGTTGTCTCATGCACCCTCACTCCATTCAGCAGCCCATGGGTCTTCTGCATCGGGCTCTGGGTCACATTTACAGCACCTCTTGATGGGATTGCGCATGCTAGTCCAACGGTTTGAGGTGAGTGCGAGTAATGCTTACCCGGTGTCCGGGTGGGTCCCCGGCCAGTCGGAGGTGGGTGCCTTGTCCACAGCGGTTCCGGGGTCTGTAGCGGATGGGAGCTTAGTTGCGGGTGGGGGTGCAGTGGTGGGTGTCCAGGCAAGGGCTTCAGTTCCAGACAAGACCGACACTGCCAGGGATTCGAGTAAGGTGGCCGACACTGTGCGCTTGGCTGATGCTGCCAAGTGTGAGGTGTATGTATGTTTTGAGGGCCCTTAGGGGGCGCACCTCAAGCCGGAGGTGCGGGAGAAAATATGGAAGGGTGAGTATGTGGAGATTTTTTCCTTGCTGCCGCTTGACAAGTTCAACTTGGAGCGGGTTAAACCGGACGAGTCAAAAAAGGAGGAGGAACAAAAGCGTCGCTATCGCCTTATTCCCCACTCCTTTATTAACTGGCTACAGGCGTTCCCTATTTTAGCGAGCGTGATTGATGAGAAACAACCCGAGAGCTGCTCGGCACTTTTCTGCTACCTGGATGCCATCGGGGAGGCGCAGCCGGTGTACGGGGGGGCAGGCGTGGCTCCGATACGACAAACAATTTCATCAGTGTAAAGCCGTCCGCCCATCCCTGCGCTGGGACCACAAGGACATCAGCTTGTGGGTGAAGCTTATGCCTCTACAGCGTTTTTTCCCAGCAGGGTCGGTAGTTTGGATGCCCCAGGACAGCCGGCCCAGAAACGAAAGGGGATGTGTTGGCAGTATAACGAAGGGGTGTGCAGGTTTGGAAACGGTTGCCGTTTCAAACACGAGTGCTCCGGCTGCGGGGGCGGTCACTCACTGTCTCTGTGTTTTAAACAGGAAAAACGCCGTCCCGGAGATTCTTTGGGAAAAAGGGATGACTCTGATGAGTATGGAAAGGATGCTTCCTTTCCTAAATAGGTATCTGGACCGGGCAGCTGCCCTCCTCTTGGAATTGGGTTTTACACAGGGTTGTCGGATTCCATGCTCGCCAAGAATTTGTGTTCAGCTCTGCAGCATCCTTTGGTGGTTTCTGAAAAACTATCCAAGGAGGTGGCGTTAGGGCGCACGTGTGGCCCCTTCCCATATCCCCCGTTGGCAGACTTGGTGGTTTCACCATTGGGGGTGGTGCCCAAGAAGGAGCCCCAAAAATGTAGTTTCATTCATCACCTGTCCTTCCCTAAAGGGGCTCGGTTAACAAAGCATTCGACCTGGATGATTGCTCGGTATCATATACCTCCTTTGATGCCGCGGTTTGTTGGGTCCGGCATCACGGACAGGGTGCGCTGATGGCAAAAACCGATGTGGAGGCAGCTTTTCGGCTCCTGCCGGTCCATCCGCAAAGTTTTTCTCTCCTGGGGTGCCAGTGGCAGGATGCCTTTTGACCGTGTCGACCGTTGTCTGTCCATGGGCTGTTCGATCTCATGCTCCCTGTTTGAGACCTTCAGTTCATTTGTGGAGTGGGTGGTGCGGGATGTGTCAGGCATCATTTCCATCATCGATTACCTTGACGATTTTTTATGAGTGGGCCCCCCTTTATCCAGATTGTGTGGGATTTTGCTAGCTACTCTACAGCATATCTCGGACCGCTGACGCCTGACAAGACTGTCAGCCCAGTGGTGCAGCTTAGATTTTTGGGTATAGTCATAGATTCACAGGCGATGGAATGTCGGTTGCTGGAGGATAAGTTGCAGGCGCTGCAGGCAGGGATCCGCTTGGTGGTAGGTAAACACAAAATTTAACTGTGGCAGCTTCAGTCCCTGTTAGGGAAGTAGAATTTTGCGTGTAGGATCATGCCCATGGGGAGAGTGTTTTGTTGCCATTTTGTTGTCAGCTGCAACGGCGGGCGCCTCTTCTCCTAACCACTTTATTACGCTGACGCGGGATCACAGAGAGGACCTGCGCATTTGGCTTGTTTTCCTGGACTCTTATAATGGCCAGTCATTATGGATGGAAGGGCCAGTGAGCAATTCTGATTTGGAATTTTATACCGATGCGGTCGTCCGGTTATGGGGTCTATTTTGGGGGACGATGGAGTGCGGAGCGCTGGTTGGAGGACTGGAGTAGGGCGGGGTTTCTCAAAAATCTGGTTCTGTTGGAAATGTTTCCGGTTATTGTTGTGGTGGAGATTTGGGGGGAGTTCTTTCGTGATAGGAAGATCCGTCTCCATTGAGACAATTTGGGGGTGGTTCAGGTCATCGATCATGTGGTGACTTCATCAGCGCCAGTGGTACTCCTGTTGTGGCACCTGGTGTCATCTTAGGGGTGACGGCCTTCACCTGAATGCTGTAGGTATCGATTTTTTGGTGCTTGAGCCTGCAAGACGGCATCCAAAGAGCCCTACGTTTATTGGGGCGTCCACAGGTGTAAGGTTTCCTCCTGTGGGCAGTGGCGGTTGTGATCTTTGGAGGCATTCAAAATTAAGACCAATATGGCATAGTGGGGAACCATCATGGTATGGGATCCTTGGTTAGATGCCAGTTAACCGAGGTTTAACTGGCATTTGGAGATGGGTATCAGCGTTGGAAGGTGCAAAGTGGTATTGTCCTTGAGTCGGCGTGCTGCGACTGGGGACCTTGTGTGGCCACGCTGATAAGAAGTAAAATTTGGGCACTGCCTTCAATGATCCACAACATGGTTACGATTTATCTGGGAGTATTGCTTGGTCCCTGATCACCACCACACCATTCCCAGGGTCCCTGATCACCGCCACGCCATCCCCAGGGTCCCTGACCACCACCACACCATCCCCAGGGTCCCTGATCACCGCCACACTAGTCCTAGGGTCCCTGATCACCGCCACACCATTCCCAGGGTCCCTGATCACCGCCACGCCATCCCCAGGGTCCCTGACCACCACCACACCATCCCCAGGGTCCCTGATCACCGCCACACTAGTCCTAGGGTCCCTGATCACCGCCACACCATTCCCAGGGTCCCTGACCACCGCCACACCATCCCCAGGGTCCCTGATTACCGCCACACCAAGCCCAGGGTCCCTGATCACCGCCACACTAGTCCTAGGGTCCCTGATCACCACCACACTATTCCCAGGGTCCCTGATCACCACCACACTAGTCCTAGGTTCCCTGATGACCACCACACCATTCCCAGGGTCCCTGATCACCACCACACTAGTCCTAGCTGACCACCACCACACCATCCCCAGGGTCCCTGACCACCACCACGCCATTCCCAGGGTCCCTGATCACCACCACACCATTCCCAGGGTCCCTGATCACCTCCACACCATTCCCAGGGTCCCTGATCACCGCCACACCATTCACAGGGTCCCTGATCACCGCCACACCAGTCGCAGTGTCCCCGATCACTGCCACACCATTCCCAGGGTCCCCGATCACCCCCACACCAGTCACATTGTCCCTGATCACCACCACACAATTCCCAGGGTCCCTGATCACCACCACACTAGTCCTAGGATCCCTGATCACCACCACACCATTCCCAGGGTCCCTGATCACTGCCACACCAGTCCTAGGGTCCCTGATCACCGCCACACCAGTCATTTTATCCCCAATCACCGCCACACCAGTCACAGTGTCCCTGATCACTGCCACACCATTCCCAGGGTCCCCGATCACCGCCACACCAGTCACAGTGTCCCTGATCGCTGCCACACCATTCCCAGGGTCCCTTATAACCGCCACACGAGTCCCAGGGTCCCTGATCACCGCCACACCATTCCCAGGGTCCCTGATCACCGCCACACAAGTCCCAGGGTCCCTGATCAAGCCACACCAGTCATTTTATCCCTAATCACCGCTGCACCAGTCAGTGTCCCTGATCACCTCCACACCATTCCCAGGGTCCCTGATCACCGCCACACCATTCACAGGGTCCCTGATCACCGCCACACCAGTCACAGTGTCCCCGATCACTGCCACACCATTCCCAGGGTCCCCGATCACCCCCACACCAGTCACATTGTCCCTGATCACCACCACACAATTCCCAGGGTCCCTGATCACCACCACACTAGTCCTAGGATCCCTGATCACCACCACACCATTCCCAGGGTCCCTGATCACTGCCACACCAGTCCTAGGGTCCCTGATCACCGCCACACCAGTCATTTTATCCCCAATCACCGCCACACCAGTCACAGTGTCCCTGATCACTGCCACACCATTCCCAGGGTCCCCGATCACCGCCACACCAGTCACAGTGTCCCTGATCGCTGCCACACCATTCCCAGGGTCCCTTATAACCGCCACACGAGTCCCAGGGTCCCTGATCACCGCCACACCATTCCCAGGGTCCCTGATCACCGCCACACAAGTCCCAGGGTCCCTGATCAAGCCACACCAGTCATTTTATCCCTAATCACCGCTGCACCAGTCAGTGTCCCTGATCACCTCCACACCATTCCCAGGGTCCCTGATCACCGCCACACCATTCACAGGGTCCCTGATCACCGCCACACCAGTCACAGTGTCCCCGATCACTGCCACACCATTCCCAGGGTCCCCGATCACCCCCACACCAGTCACATTGTCCCTGATCACCACCACACAATTCCCAGGGTCCCTGATCACCACCACACTAGTCCTAGGATCCCTGATCACCACCACACCATTCCCAGGGTCCCTGATCACTGCCACACCAGTCCTAGGGTCCCTGATCACCGCCACACCAGTCATTTTATCCCCAATCACCGCCACACCAGTCACAGTGTCCCTGATCACTGCCACACCATTCCCAGGGTCCCCGATCACCGCCACACCAGTCACAGTGTCCCTGATCGCTGCCACACCATTCCCAGGGTCCCTTATAACCGCCACACGAGTCCCAGGGTCCCTGATCACCGCCACACCATTCCCAGGGTCCCTGATCACCGCCACACAAGTCCCAGGGTCCCTGATCAAGCCACCCCAGTCATTTTATCCCTAATCACCGCTGCACCAGTCAGTGTCCCTGATCACCGCCACACAAGTCCCAGGGTCCCTGATCACGCCACACCAGTCATTTTATCCCTAATCACCGCCACACCAGTCAGTGTCCCTGATCACCTCCACACGAGTCCCAGGGTCCCTGATCACTGCCACGCCATTCCCAGGGTCTCTGATCACCGCCACACCAGTACCAGGGTCCCTGATCATGCCACACCAGCCATTTTTATCCCTAATCACCGCCACACCAGTCACAGTGTCCCTGATCACCGCCACACCAGTCCTAGGGTCTCTGATCACCACCACACCACTGCTGCAGCAGTCATAGCGTCACCATAAAAACTTGTTGACATGTGCGATGCTCTCTAAAGAGCCATCCATGTTCATATTGCTCTTCAGAGAGCATTTGACAGGCAGTGAGAAGGCATTCCTCACCACCTATTTTAACCCCCTGGACTTCGTACAAGCAACACCATTCACTTGAATGGGTCACAACCACTTGTATAGAGGCGCCCATTACAGTACATTAGTTTTGATACAATTGGATGATTTGTGTGACACGCAAGATACATTGTCTGGCATAAAAAAAAGGTCTGGTCCAAAAAAGTGAAAAAGTCTCACACATTTGTCATGTGGTGTTGTCATAATTAGGAGTAGCAGAATGTGTTTTGGGGTGCTCCTTGGATTTTGGGCCCCTCTATATGGCCAGGCTGTGTAAACGTCTCACACATCTGTTATCACCCTACAAGGGAGGAGTAGCAGAATGTATTTTGAGTTGTCATTTTAAGTATGCCTATGCTGTGTGTGAGACAACTTTGTGTAAAAAAAAATTCTATTTTTAATTCTTTATTTTCCAAAAACTTGTGGCAAAAAATAAGGTTTTCTGAAGACTTCCCGTGCCTCTTAGAAAATGCATTTGGGTGTTTGTTTCCAAAATGTGGTCATTTTATGAGTGTTTCCACTGTCCTGTAGACATGTGGAGAACGAAAAAATGTGTTTTGTTTTGTTTCAATTCGTTATTTACATAAATTAGTGTAGTTAAATTAGTTTAATCCATTTAATTTGTTTTTGGAATTTGTTTAGTTTATTCATATTTGAATCGATTCAAATTTGAATCGATTCGAAAAGTTTTCGAATCAATTTCGAATAGATTGAAATTTGAATTTGGATCGATTCGAAACGTTTCTGAATCAATTTCGAATAGTTTTTGAATTCGAATCGTTTTCCAATTTCCAAAGAGAATAAAATAGAAAATAAAGGAATAGAATAGAAAAAAAATAGAATAGAATATAACAGAAAATAAAAGAATAGAATATAATGGAGTAAAACAGAACAAAATAGGATAGAAAATAAAAGAAGAGAATAGAATTGAATAGAATAGAAAGGAATAGAATATAATAATTATAACCATCTTCTGAAATTCGAATATAATAGAAAAGAATAGATTTAAAAAAACAATAGAATCGAATAGAATAGAATCAATTTGAATTTAAATAGAATAGAAAAGAATATTATTATTATTATTATTATACAGGATTTATATAGCGCTGACAGTTTGTGTAGCACTTTACAACATTAGGGCAGACAGTACAATTGCAATACAATTCAAAATGGTGGGATAAAACAGAATAGAGTAGAACAGAATAGAGTAGAATAGAATAGAAAATAACAACAGTATAGAAAATAACAGAATAGAATAGAATATGATAGAATAGAATAGAAATAACCATCTTTCTATTCTAATCTATTCTTTTCTATTCTATTCAAATTCAAACTGATTCTATTAGAATTTTGAGAAATGGTTATATTCTTTCTATTCTATTGGTTTTTTTTAATCTTTTCTATCCTACTATAGTCTATTTTATTCTATTCTTTTTTTCTATTCTATTATTTTCTATTTTATTCTTTTCTTATGTATTCAAATTCAAATTTATTTTTTTGACATTCGGATTTCAGAAGATGGTTATATTCTTTTTATGGTATTCTATTTTATTCTATTTGTTTCTATTATATTCTAGTTTATTCTGTTCTTTTATTTTCTATTCTATTTTGTTTTGTTTTACTCTGATATATTCTATTCTTTTATTTTGTGTTATATTATTTTCTTATCTATTATTAATTATTCTATTCCTTTATTTTATATTCTATTTTATTCTCTTTGGAAATTTGAAAACTAATCGAATTAGAAAACTATTCAAATTCGAATATGAATCAAATTTGAAAACTATTTGAATTCGAAAAGTATTTGAAAACGATTCACATTCCAATTTCGTCCGAATTTTTTATTTTTTTTGGTTATTTTGGATTCGTTTAAATTCTGTACTAATGTAATTTGGAAATTCAGATACATCCAAATTCCTGAAAAATGAAATTCAGTCCGAATTTCGATTCAGAACGAAACAAACCACACATGTCTACTGTCCCGTGCTCCAGGGCCTAGGAGAATGTGATAGGTAGGTAGTCAAGAAATTAGATGTGTAATTTTATGCCCATAGAACACCTGAAGGTGCTCCTTGGATTTTGGGTCCCTCTGTGGCTAGGCTATGGAAAAAGTCTCGCACATGTGGTATCCCCATATGCGGGAGTTGTAGCAGAATGTGTTTTGGGGTGCAATTCTAAGTATCCCTATGATACGTTTTAGAAATATTGTATTAATTATCAACTTTGTGTTTGGAAAACAATTGTATGTAGGGCAAACTGGAATAACATCTGCCTTATGCTTGTTATGTGCTCTAATTCACATAGTATAATTTAGATATTCAAAAACATCCTTTCCTTTACATTTTAGATGTTCTTTACTGATAGTGCCAACACTAAAAAACACATGTATACCTTTGTTTATGAGAGGGCTGGGGAGCTGTTTTTTTCATAATTAACTCCATCTTTACTGTGCTGCCAAATCTCATTTTCAGTTGTAAACTAGATTTGATTTGTGTCCTAATAAAAAGAAAAAGATTTAGAAGCTAGGCTTCTAAGCTTCAGAATATAGGGAGTAGGGTACAGAGTGCAGTGATCAGGAGCATATCATATACAGCCTGGCATACAGAGTGCAAGGGTCAGGAGTATGTCATATACAGTCCAGGGTAAAGAGACACTGGTCAGGAGTATGTCATATATAGGGAGTAGGGTACAGAGTGCAGTGATTAGGGGCATGTCATTTACAGCCTGGTGTACAGAGCACAGTGGTCAGGAGTATGTCCTATACAGCCTGAGGCAGGGCTGGGACAAGGGGTGGGCAGGAGGGCTGGCTGCCCTGTGAACTGTGGTATCATGTGATGTGGGGGGCACCACAAAGAGGTTGGGGGGAGGAGATTTGTGTTGGGAGGGGAAATTTGGGAGGCGGCAGGGGATTAGAATTGTTCTCGGAGGGGAAATTTGGGGAGGTGTGCTAGGAGTGATGATTTGAGGGGATTTGTGTTGGAAGGAGGGATGGGGGAAGAAGATTTGTGCTAGGAGGGGGTATTTTGAGAGGTTTGTGCTAGGAAAGGTAATGTGGTAGGGGGAGGGAATTTGTGCTAGGACAAAAATTTATTTTGGGGGGGGGAGGGATTTGTTCTAGCGGGGATGATTGAGGGGATTTGTGCTAGGAGGGAAAATATGGGGATATTTGTGCTAGGATGAGAGATTGGGAAGAATTTGCGCTAGGAGGGGGGTTTTGCAGTGGGGGAGGGGGAGAGGGGTAGAGGATCTGTACTAAACGGGGGGAATGTTTTTTAGGGGGGGGTGTAGATTTGTCCTGGGGGCATATGGGAAATGAGAGGGTTTGAGCTGGGGGGGTGGGGGGCAAAAATTTGTAGATTTGTAGTGGGAGGAGGGGGGATTTATGCTTCAGGAGTAAGCATGCAGATTAGTGCTTATGTAGCACCCTCTAGCTAGTGTAGGTGCTAGAGTGAGAATTTTTGAGAGAGCAGGTGAATTTAGGCAGGTTTGTTTTGATCCGTGGGGCTGGGAGTGGCCCAGAATAGGCTGGTGACTCACATATAGCATCTTCTTTCGGTTTCCCCCCTTCTGCTTCTGGGAGATTCTAGAAGGAAGGAGGGGGAGAGAGGTGGAGCTGTCTAGGGTGTTCTAAGGAGCCCTGACCAATCCCCAACCTGGATTGGCAGGAGGAAGCCCTCTTTAAATACCTAGAGTCAGCCCAGCTGGGGAGGAGTTGTTTGGGTGGAAGAACTGGAGATGGAGTGTTAAGCTGTTGGGGCCTCAGAGGAAGCCCCGAGTCTGGGGGGGGGGGTTTGACCTTGGGCCAGAGGCTCAGAGCTGACAACCAAAGGGGTGTCCTGAACAGGAGCAGCAGAGGACAGCAGGGAATACTGCCGGGCAAGTCTCCAGGAGGGATCCACCAGGTGTCGGTGAGTGGCAGGCACAGTCAGGAGAGCTGGAAGGCATGCCGGAGTAGACTGGGAGTGTGCAGTCTGAGATGGATGTAGAGCCAGCGGGAGAGACTGTGGTGCTGGGAGCGCTGGCAGGGCCTGTAGAGGACTGACTGGGAGCAGTAGTCCACCAAAGAGGGCAGCTAGCATCAGAACTTTCAATTGCTACACCATAGTGGCCCACAGTCCCTGCCTGTAATAAGATTTTTGCTAAGGCCTGGCTGAAACTAGTGTCAGGCCTAACCATGTTCTAGCTGCGCCTGAAGAGCTGTGCTGGAGGCAGAATGAGAGATAGTCTGCAGAAAGAGTTGTGCAGGAGAAGAGTATCTAAATTGTCCCAAGCTATACTAATCTTTCTGGGCAGCCCATGAATTCCTTAACCCCATCCAAGTTCTAATCCCTCAATAAAATGCAAAAACAAAGCTGATGGACTTTTTCATTGTTTTCGAGTGTCTGGAAATGAATGCCGGGCTGGGCCAGGTGACAGGTGGGCCATATCACTCAGCAGCCCCTACGGAGGTACCGCTACACTTCATTTTTTGGGGGGGTCAGATTGCTAACACATAATGCTCATACATCTTGGGGGGGGGGGGCGCAATTTGGAATGTTCGCCCTGGGCCGCCCCCCTAGGCTCCACCCGACTCCACCCCCTTTGCCCTGCCCATGTATACCCCAACTTTTTAATGAAGCGACCCATAAAAAGCAGCTCACAGGCACCCATCAAATGCAGCCTCACCAGCACCCATCCAATGCAGCCTCACCAGCACCCATCAAATGCAGCCTCACCAGCGCCCATCAAATGCAGCCTCACCAGCGCCCATCAAATGCAGCCTCCCCAGCGCCCATCAAATGCAGCCTCCCCAGCGCCCATCAAATGCAGCCTCCCCAGCGCCCATCAAATGCAGACTCCCAAGCGCCTATCAAATGCAGCCTCACCAGCACTCATCAATGCAGCCTCACCAGCGCCCATCAAATGCAGCCTCACCAGCGCCCATCAAATGCAGCCTCCCATGCGCCCATCAAATGCAGCCTCACCAGCACCCATCAAATGCAGCCTCACCAGCGCCCATCAAATGCAGCCTTCCCAGCGCCCATCAAATGCAGCCTCCCTAGGACCCATCAAATGCAGACTCCCAAGCGCCTATCAAATGCAGCCTCCCATGCGCCTATCAAATGCAGCCTCACCAGCACCCATCAAATGCAGCCTTCCCAGCGCCCATCAAATGCAGCCTTCCCAGCGCCCATCAAATGCAGCCTCCCCAGCACCCATCAAATGCAGACTCCCAAGTGCCTATCAAATGCAGCCTCACCAGCACTCATCAATGCAGCCTCACCAGCGCCCATCAAATGCAGCCTCACCAGCGCCTATCAATGAATGTTTGCTTGCTTCCATTCACTCAGGAGTCGGGACACAGACACAGTCTTCCGCCGCCGTGTGTGAATGGAGCAGCGGCTGCCTGCTGATGCTGAGACTTAGTTGCTTGCTGCAGAGAGTAGGAACACCAATGGCCGGGTGCCCTAGGCAGCAGGGCGCCTTAGGCGGCTGCCTAGTTTGCCTGGTGGTAGCACCGGCCCTGTATACAGCCTGGCGTCTAGAGTGAAGTTGCCAAGATTATGTCTCTTCCCACTACTTGCATCAAGGCTGAAGGCTCGTGAAAGGAGTAATGAGACAGGGGGCTGTGATGTTTTCAGGAAACACCCTCCCACCAGCCATCATCTGCCTGCATTGCATACAGAAGCACAGGGACCCCGTGATGATGTCACTGGGTCTATTATAAGGTGTGTAACGAAAATGGAAAGGTTTTATTTTAAAATTTCATTAGCGGGTTTATGAGGGGCTTAAGGAGGAACGAGTAAAGGCAAAATATTAAACTTCAGCTTTAATACTGCAAGATTTCCCCCTGCAGAAAACGCATGCCATAGAGACAGATCGTGTTTTTGGCGCACTTTAATTGCTGCAGTGTAATGAGAGCCTTGGAGCATTCTGATGTCCTCTGCTCTTTTTGTAGATATAGCGATACAGCGGGTGAGTTGGAATGATGGAGTGATACTTTAAGCCTAATTTGATTTTGCATCTCATTAATTAGTGATTATCATATGTTGTAAACGGTAAGCGATACATTCCCCGCAGCCACCTGAACAGAACCCGCCACAATTGTTCCAGTACCTGTAAATGAAGATAAACAACATTTGTTATTGTTAGATAAGCTGCCTCCGTAATTAACACCGTAAACCGACACGCCACTTGCCGTTACCTAATGTAATTAGTCTGATTAGCGTGAAAACACTTTCCCTTTGTTTAATAAACTGTTATGGAGAGTAATTAGCCAAAGTTTTCAAACTTTCACAGTGTTCATTGCAGATTAGATATTAACAGAAAGCAGAAAAAACTCTCCAGGGAGCACCCAGTACTGCTCAGCAAACGTTGCCATCTCTGAGCTGAGTTCCTGGGAATGCACACCAGTTGTTCCCATTATGAGAGACCCCCACCATACCTGTGCTAAGTCATGGGTCTGTATATCCGGGGTGTGCCTGTTATTAGGGGTTCCCACCATCCATGAGCTAAGTTCTTGGGTCTGTACACCTGCTGTGCCTTTTATGAGGGGTTAATTTTGTTTATTGAAAAATCTTACAAACAACAACTTATATACAATAAAACCATAATAAATAAATCAAACATATTTACAAAATAATTGAATATGATAATACAAAACAAGAACATAATAAAATGGTACAAACCAAATTGCGTACAACACAATCCCTACAGAAGAGCCAGACTAAGGAACATCACCGTCACCATGCATGTAGCCTTTTATCAAAAATATACTTGATCTTGAAAATCTAGGGGAGTGAATCAAGAATACAAAGAAAAGCCACACACCCCGAGATCAACAGGCAGCAGCTACAGAGTCCTGATATTCCTCCACGCCCTTATCCAGGCCTCCTGCTGCCATCTGCCTTTCTCAAGACCCCGAATCTTCCCAACCTCACCCAGAATGTCCTGCACCACCACTTCCACAGGGAGGATTTTACTCCGTAAGGATACCTGACACCGTGCACTCCACGTGAAATAACGGACTACTAGACTAACTAAAAAAAGTGTTTCCAAATCATAATCCCGACGAGTCTGGAATGCCCCATACACCCACTCTGCATAACTCATATGGGGGAGGAAGGGTATACTCAGAGCCCTCCCCACCCTCTTGTACACCTCTATATTAAAAGGGCATTGAAGTAGAAAGTGATCCATGGACTCCACCACTCCTCCACACTCCACTCTGGGGCAGCCCCGATCACTCATGGAAAGAAACTTCAAGTTGCCCTTCACATATAGTTTTCCATGAAAGGCAAGCCAAGCCTGATCCCTAAACTTCATTGGGATTCTCTCCAAATTAATCAATCGCAAACCCACCCCCAAAACCAGGCTTGGGCAATCCCTCAAGGCCAGTGTCTCGCAAAAAGCAGAGCTCATGATCCGCTTCTCAAGAAGTTTCCTTGGAAGAGATCTGACTTCTCCTGCTGTTACTTGCCACTGCCGAAGCATTTTCAAACACGGGGCAACATAAGCCGGGAGCTGTTCATGCTTGACCCTCAGGCTTTTCACTGGCCCACCATTTTCACAGTCTCGCCTTCCCACCATCCCTGTGCTGAGTTCCCAGTTCTGCACACTTGCTGTGCTCATTATGAGGGGTTCTTACCATTCCAGCACTGAGTTTTCTGGATCTACATATAGGTTGTTCACATTATGAGGGATCCCCTACACCCTTGAGCTGAATGTTCATTTTTACACACCATTATAAGAGGTTCCCACCATGCATGTACTTAGTTCCTAAGCCTGCACACCTGCTGTAGTCATTATGAGGGATTCTCACCATCACTGTGCTGTGTTCCCTGGTCTGAACACTTGCTGTGCCCAATTTGAGGGGCTCCCGCCATCCCTGTGCTGAGTTGCAGGGTCTGTACACCTGTTGTGCTCATTATGAGGGGTTCCCACTATTCCCATCTTGTGTATTACACCACATTCATTATTTGCAGGGGGATATGACGTGTATTACATCACTTCCGGTATCATTATTCGCAGGGGGATTGGAGAATGCAATGTGTATTACATTACTTCCAGGTTCCTTATTCACAGGAAGATTGGGGAATGTGATATGTATTACGTCACTTCCGAGTTCATTATTCGCAGGAAGATTGGGGAATGTGACATGCATTACATCACTTCCGAGTTCATTATTCGCAGAAAGATTGGGGAATGTGACATGCATTACATCACTTCCGAGTTCATTATTCGCAGGAAGATTGGGGAATGTGACATGCATTACATCACTTCCGAGTTCATTATTCGCAGGAAGATTGGGGAATGTGACATGCATTACATCACTTCCGAGTTCATTATTCGCAGGAATATTGGGGAATGCGACATGCATTACATCACTTCCAAGTTCATTATTCGGAGGAAGATTGGGGAATGTGACATGCATTACATCATTTTCGAGTTCATTATTCGCAGGAAGATTGGGGAATATGACATGTATTACATCACTTCCGGGTTCATCATTCACAGGAAGATTGGGGAATGTGACAAGTATTACGTCACTTCCTGGTTCATTATTCACAGGAAGATTGGGGAA
This sequence comes from Lithobates septentrionalis, assembly GCA_037952835.1. NCBI lineage: Eukaryota > Metazoa > Chordata > Amphibia > Anura > Ranidae > Lithobates > Lithobates septentrionalis. Next base: position 686,936 of record JBBDGP010002843.1, read on the forward strand.
TGTGACAAGTATTACGTCACTTCCTGGTTCATTATTCACAGGAAGATTGGGGAATGTGACATGCATTACATCACTTCCGGGTTCATTATTCACAGGAAGATTGGGGAATGTGACATGTATTACATCACTACCGGGTTCATTATTCACAGGAAGATTGGGGAATGTGACAAGAATTACGTCACTTCCGGGTTCATTATTCACAGGAAGATTGGGGAATGTAACATGTATTACATCATTTCCGGGTTCATTATTCACAGGAAGATTGGGGAATGTGACATGTATTATGTCACTCCCGAGTTCATTATTCGCAGGGTGATTTGGGGATGCGATGTGTATTATATCATTTTCAGGTTCCTTATTTGCAGGTTGATTTGGGAATGTGATGTGCATTGCGTTACTTCCAGATTCTTTATTCGCAGAGGGATTGGGTAATGTAAAAAAGTATTACGTCACTTTCGAGTTCATTATTTGCAGGAAGATTGGGGAATGTGACATGTATTACATCATTTTATTATCCACAGAGGGGTTGGATGATGCAATGTGTATTATATCCCTTCCGGGTTCATTATTTGCAGAGAGATTGGAGAATGCAGAGTGTATTAGTCACTTCCGGGTTCCCAGCTATCATTCCCCAGCTACTGTAGTCGAGGATACAGCTAATCATGCGCAATCTAAATTTGATTAGCTGAAGTGGAGTACAGGGGAGACATTGGGGTTTTTTTTATACCCCCATTGTCCATTAGGAGGACCTGTTGCATGCTCAATGCTATCTTATGCTGCATCAGGATGTCAAGCAGAAGATGGTTTTTGAGCTTTGCACGTTTATTTTTTTTAATTGACATGCGTTCTTGCACACGTCTTGCTTGCCATGTTTGGGGTGCCATTAACATCGCAAGTGCACCACATGCTTTTTCAAGTGTTCATGCACTACCCTTATGTGAATGCGGGCAAAGGAAGTTCTAACCACTGGCACCTAATCTGGAACACCAGATTGTAGATTTAGAGTGGTGGTACATGTAGGGTTCTACTTACTTTTTCCGTGTCGCAAATCTGCCGTTTTATTTTTTTTACATGCTGAAAATAAAGATACAATGTCAATTTTATGTGTCCTTTCTTCGGGTAGTGGATATATAGAATCTAGGGATGGGACTTTGAAAGCACAACAATATTAAACTACAAAAAGGTAAGTTGGTTTAGGGGTTTTTTATTAATAAAGTATAAAAAGACAATGGACAGACATACATGTTTAAAATCACATCAGACTAGGCATAGGACCTAATATTGGTATACCGTGTGGAACCTATCCTGCAAGCTTGTATAGTAATGGAAAGATTATAAGTACATAAACAGATCACTTGGTCAAGGTGGAGGAGAGATACTTCCCCAAGTGTTACACAGTAGATAGTCAAAAAGCTAACACAAGCAGAATGCTGCAGGTTTGGTGATCCACGATGGGTAATCTCTGGTTGCTCTACATGTTTCGCAGAACGCTTCCTCAGGAGCTAGAGATTCTAGATTAAAATACATAAAGAAACAACAGAAAAAGACAAATTCAAAAAATGCAAACACTACAAAAAATATACATAGAGATTTCAGAACTATAGGTATGACCACTGCCAGGTATAATGACCCATAGGACAGGCCCTATACAAGATTATGGTCTCCAGATGACACACGGCAAAGCCCGGGAGTTAGGGTCAGCCAGATTAGGGGAAAAAGAGAATACATATTAAAGTGAGAAGGTTTTCAATACTATACATGTGTGTATGTATGTAGATAATATATAATCAGATTTTTAAAGGAACAGTGCGGGGGGAGAGAAAAAGACAACAAAAGAAAGAAGGGAAAGGAAGGAAGTAGGGGGGAGGGGGGGAAGGGGGGGTAGGGAAGAGGGGAAGGGGGGGGGGAAGGGGAAAAGAGGGGAAGGGGAAGGATAAGACAGGAGGGGAAATGGGGATGGGGATCAGGGGAGGAGGGGGGGGAACGAGGGAAGGGGGGAGGGAAGAAAGGGGGAGGAGAAAAGGGAAAAGGAGGAACAAGGGGGAAAACAATATGGAAGGTGTGTGGGAAGGTAAAGTTCACTTACCATTGGGAATGGTAAGACCAGAAACTGTAAATAATAATAAGGTGCATATGATCGCGATTCGATCAGAGGTCACTGTTGTCTGGAGTATAATGAAGACAGCAGCCGGCCATATACTGGGATCTCTCAAATGAAAGGTAGCATCAGGTATCCATAGATGAGAGAGTAAGGGCTTTGTAGTAGTAATGCTAGTATATACATAGGGGGAGGAAGGTAAGCAAGTAAATTAATGTTGTAAGGTATTGCAATTAAGCAAAATACAAAAATAGTCAAAGTTTGCTTGTAGCTAAGAGAGTATAGAAATAAGTGTCCTGGACTTACCCTCAGGTCATTGAGAGGAACCATGTATATGCGCCGTCCGGTCAGTGAAAGACCGGTGCTGTGAGTACACGGGGGCAGACAGTGTTGTGCCCCTATATATGGTGACCCAGGCCGGAAACGAGCGGCTCAAGAGCGCACGCCGTGTTCCAGGCCCCGTAGCAGGCTACCGCGCATGCGCCGCGCCACGCTACCCCCACGCAGTAACGACGCAATGACGGGGAAATCCCGCGCATGCGCCGAGAGATAACGCAAGGGGGAGCGGGGCCAGGCCAAAACGCAGGCAGCAAAGGCGGAGATCCGGGGAAGGAGAGCCCCCCATGCGTAGCAGATGGAGACCAACACTAAGGGAACTTATCCCTGGGGCATCATCTGCTACGCATGGCCCCTGCTCGGTTAGTTCCGTTGCCCCACGCCGCACATCCGGTTCAAATCTTTGACTGGATGTGCGGTGATTGGCGGAGATACGCTCGTTTCTGGCCTGGGTCACCATATATAGGGGCACAACACTGTCTGCCCCCGTGTACTCACAGCACCGGTCTTTCACTGACCGGACGGCGCATATACATGGTTCCTCTCAATGACCTGAGGGTAAGTCCAGGACACTTATTTCTATACTCTCTTAGCTACAAGCAAACTTTGACTATTTTTGTATTTTGCTTAATTGCAATACCTTACAACATTAATTTACTTGCTTACCTTCCTCCCCCTATGTATATACTAGCATTACTACTACAAAGCCCTTACTCTCTCATCTATGGATACCTGATGCTACCTTTCATTTGAGAGATCCCAGTATATGGCCGGCTGCTGTCTTCATTATACTCCAGACAACAGTGACCTCTGATCGAATCGCGATCATATGCACCTTATTATTATTTACAGTTTCTGGTCTTACCATTCCCAATGGTAAGTGAACTTTACCTTCCCACACACCTTCCATATTGTTTTCCCCCTTGTTCCTCCTTTTCCCTTTTCTCCTCCCCCTTTCTTCCCTCCCCCCTTCCCTCGTTTCCCTCCCCCCCTGATCCCCACCCCCCATCCCCATTTCCCCTCCTGTCTTATCCTTCCCCTTCCCCTCTTTTCCCCTCCCCCCCCTTCCCCTCTTCCCTAACCCCCCTTCCCCCCCCTCCCCCTACTTCCTTCCTTTCCCTTCTTTCTTTTGTTGTCTTTTTCTCTCCCCCCGCACTGTTCCTTTAAAAATCTGATTATATATTATCTACATACATACACACATGTATAGTATTGAAAACCTTCTCACTTTAATATGTATTCTCTTTTTCCCCTAATCTGGCTGACCCTAACTCCCAGGCTTTGTCGTGTGTCATCTGGAGACCATAATCTTGTATAGGGCCTGTCCTATGGGTCATTATACCTGGCAGTGGTCATACCTATAGTTCTGAAATCTCTATGTATATTTTTTGTAGTGTTTGCATTTTTTGAATTTGTCTTTTTCTGTTGTTTCTTTATGTATTTTAATCTAGAATCTCTAGCTCCTGAGGAAGCGTTCTGCGAAACGCGAAACATGTAGAGCAACCAGAGATTACCCATCGTGGATCACCAAACCTGCAGCATTCTGCTTGTGTTAGCTTTTTGACTATCTACTGTGTAACACTTGGGGAAGTATCTCTCCTCCACCTTGACCAAGTGATCTGTTTATGTACTTATAATCTTTCCATTACTATACAAGCTTGCAGGATAGGTTCCACACGGTATACCAATATTAGGTCCTATGCCTAGTCTGATGTGATTTTAAACATGTATGTCTGTCCATTGTCTTTTTATACTTTATTAATAAAAAACCCCTAAACCAACTTACCTTTTTGTAGTTTAATATTGTTGTGCCTTCAAAGTCCCATCCCTAGATTCTATATATCCACTACTATAATGTTGGGGACGCTGGCACAAATTTTTATCTAGTACCTGCAGAGTCACCCTGCATTTTTTTTTTTTTTTTTTACGTTATAACAAACTTTTTATTTTCAAGATTGTACATAATATATAAAAAGCATTGGTACACATGTTTAACATCATACAGAAGATAGTCACCCTGCATTTTTAGGTACTATATTACTAGGCCCTTTGTTTGATATCCTTTCTTCGGGTATTTATCCTTTATCAGCAGGCACTATTTGAATCAAGATCTAATGTTTGCCAGTTTAACTATATTGAAAAAAAAAATAAAAGAAATAAATATATTGAAAAGTGAACAATTTCCTTGGGGTATTACATGAGATGGGTGGTCATACAGCTTTCCCCTTGTGGTGGTTCTATGATTATGTATGTTCACCAGTAAATTGTAATGAATGCGGTGATGCATAATTAGCAACAGTTCTGCTTGCTTCAGCATTTTACTGCAAATTAAAACACAATGCAGCCTCTGAATGTATTCTGAAAAGAGGAGTGTGAGTTAAAGGGGAACTCTGCGTAACATACAAAAAAAACCCCATCATTTGCATGTTCACCTTGGATGGGAGTTTTCACTTAACTCACTGAACGTAGTGAAAATTCATCCTGCTAAGTAGAAAGCCTACTGTAAACTTCTCTAGTACAATCCCTGCTGTATCTTTATGTACTGTATAATGTTCAGAACAGCCATGTTAACCCCCAAGATGCAGTCATTAATGCGTCAATATGCATCGGCATGCATTTTGGAAGTGTTGCATCACATGGACTTATTTGGATTTATGATGTCAGTCATGGGTTTACTACCCGTTACAGACATTACTGAGTTTACACTGCAAATTAGGAATGGATTAGTAAACAGTCCTTTGGATCTTTTTATTAGTATAGTCAGTGTTTATCTGGTGCTCCAGATGGAGTAATCCTTAGGTATAGTCTGTGGCTGTAATAGCTGGATGGTGATGTATCCATAGAAAGGGGTATTAAGGGTTAAAAAGGAAGGCAGCCATCCTTCAGAGTGTGTCCAGAACTCTGCAAGACATGTAAGGAAAAAACAGGGAGGGGGAGGCGCCGACCCCAGTGTAGTATTAAAATGATGACTTTAATAGGATAAGATTAAAAACACTTACAAGATGATAGAAGATGCATGCTCGTCAAAGGACTGCACTTTACTTTGACAAGCATGCATCTTCTATCATCTTGTAAGTGTTTTTAATCTTATCCTATTAAAGTCATCATTTTAATGCTACACTCAGGTCGGAGCCTCCCCCTTCCTGTTTTTTTTTCTTGGATCTTTTTATTGGCTCACTTGTGTCTTTGTTCGTTGTTACCCATGGACATCAGAGGCAAGCAAACATGCAAGCAAGATCTGACCTACAAGTAAAAGGATTATGCCGGCAACTCTGTCGTCCATATAGCGATTTTAATGGTTGGTTACATGAAGTGACAAGCAAAACGTCCAACGCGTTTCGGCAACAGCCTTGGTCATAGCAAGATCTTACCTTCCATTCAGACTGCAAATTTTCTGAGCAATGTAAATGCTTCAAGAATGTACAACGTCAGCCCTACTGAGAGGTGTTGTCCAAAGCAGCCATTATAGCTTCCCTTTTCATTTTCTAGAAAACATGAACAGGAGTTTTCATTGGTCACTATTAGGGATCAGACAAATAGACCTGGGTTTGATTCAAGGGGGGTTGGCAGAACATGATGAAGTTCAGTTTGCCAAATCCATATCTTATTGATGCCAATGAGAGCCAAATGTTAAAAAAAACAGTAAAGGCTGGTTTACACCAGATGCAGTCAGTAAAAAAAGCAGCGTAAACACAGTATGAACACATTTCCAAGAAAATGGATGTATTCCTGTCAGGGCTGAGCTCAGCTCTTCCTTCTCTGAGCTGGCCACTCAGCTGTTGGCTAATTGCCAGCTCCTATCTCTCCACAGTTACTCAGCTGTTGATGATATCCTGCTCGTCAGTCCTGCCTACTGCCGTCCAGTCCAGATGATCTCTGCCTTCACCTTGGTCAACATCACAGAAACTATCCTCTGGCTCCAGATCCTGCTTGCTGTTCCACTACATTGATCCCTGACTTCTGGCTTGGCTGACTATCTGTTCTGGTTACTGAACTTTGGCTATATTTTGACTATGTTTGTTCTTTTTACTTTTGTTATTAAACAAGTGAAATTCAACTGTACTTCTGTCTCGGCCTGATTTTATGGTTTCTGACAATTTCATTTTACACCGTTTCACATGCGTTTTAAAAAAATGACTATTTTCTGCACCAGGATGTACGGCAAAGGTAAACATGCATACGCATGCAAAACGCGTATGAACATGTGCAACTTAGAAAAAAGATAATTAAAATAAATGAAAAATGTATTTGAAAAAAAATCATTGCAAATGCATTAAAAATGGAGTGCAAACGCATGTAAAGGCACTGCAAACGCACCCAAATGTGCATGCAGAAATGTACAGTGAGCACAGAGATTGCGGTGTAAATGAGCCCTAATGGCCATTTTCTAGGATATTAGGAAAGGGATTGTTAAAGAAATTACATTAGGGGCTGGCCACTAGACATGTGCAATTCATTTAGCTCCACATTCGTTTAACAAATTTGTTAATTCGGAAATATCTTAATTAACGAAAACCCGTTTATCAAACTTTTCCGGATATTTGTAAATTTGAATATTCGTAAATTGAACATTTGAAAATCCGAAGATCAGAAAATTCGAAAATTTGAAATAATAACGAACTAATATTATTATTATTATTTATTATTATTATTTAATATTAATTTAACTATTACGCTTGAGAGGGGATATGATTTCAATGTACAAATACCGTACTGGTGACCCCACAATAGTGATAAAGCTTTTCCGCAAAAGAGAATTTAATAAGGCACGAGGCCATTCACTAAAATTAGAAGAAAAGAGGTTTAACCTTAAACTACGTAGAGGGTTCTTTACTGTAAGAGCGGTAAGGATGTGGAATTCTTTTCCACAGGCAGTGGTTTCAGCGGGGGGCATCGATAGTTTCAAAAAACTATTAGATAAGCACCTGAACGGCCACAACATACAGGGATATACAATGTAATACTGACATAAAAGCACACACACAGGTTGGACTTGATGGACATGTGTCTTTTTTTCAACCTCGCCTACTATGTAACTAACTATTAAATTATAGGTATTTGAATTTCCTTTCAAATTTGGCTGTTAGTAACGAATTTGAATTTACCCGAAGTTACGAATTATACGAAATAACGAATGCCGTATCTAAACGAATGGAACGTAACAAATTAATAATGATAAATAACAATAATAATAATAAACGTTTTATTATTATTATTATTATTATTATTAATAATAATAATTCTTTCTATTCCACTTGTTTAGATGCAGCATTCGTTATTTCAGATAATTCGTAACTTCGGATAAATTCGTAATCGTTACGTTCACTAACAGACAAATTTGAAAGGAAATTCCAATACCTATAATTTAATAGTTAGTTATTATTAGTTAGTTAGTTATTGTTTCAAATTTTTGGATTTTCTTTCTTATTCTCGGATTTTCAAATTTACAAATTTACGAATTTTCGAATTTACGAATTGCAAACATAACGGATGACCCGAAAAACGAAAGGAAAAAAAAATTAAAGAAACGAAAACAAACACATTTTTCAGCAGTGCACATGTCTACTGGCCACTGCCCTGGGTATATGTACTAAAGCCAAAAAAATAAAAATAAATTCAGCTTGACAAGGAGCAGCGATTTTAGTAATGCTTAAAGCTTAATTCCATTATTCTGTACCAAACCATATATGCTATATGAGGGTCTGATATAGATGTTAGTGGGGGACCCCCACACACAAAAAAGATGGCATGGAGTTCTCACCTAAAAATACATACCAGGCCCGTTAATGGGGGACCCCCACACACAAAAAAAAGGTGTGGAGTTCCCCCTAAGAATACATACCAGACCCATTAATGGGGGATTCCCACACATAAAAAAAATAGGCGCGGCGTTCCCCCTCAAAATACATACCAGACCCATTAATGGGGGACTACCACACACAAAGGAAAATAGCATGGAGTTCCCCCTCAAAATACATACCAGACCCATTAATGGGGGACTCCCTCACACAAAAAATAAAATGGTGTGGAGTTCCCCCCTAAAAATAGATATCAGGCCCATTAATGGGGGACTACCCCCCACACCAAAAAATGGCATGGAGTTCCCCCTCAAAATACATACCAGACACTTTAATGGGGGACACCCCACACTAAAAAAAAATGTCATGGAGTTCCCCCTAAAAATACATACCAGATCCTTATCCTTTAGGTCTGGTATGGATGTCAAGGGGGACCCTACAGAAAATAAAACTAATAAAAAACTAGTGGTGCCCCCCCCCAAATCTATACCAGACCCAACATGTCTGGTATGAATGGTACAAAAAAGCTCAAAAAAAAGCATAGCCCCTGCAAAATTCATACCAGACCCTTATCAGAGCATGCAGACTAGCTTACTAGAGAAGGAAGGGGAGGAGCAGCCAGCCCTTCCCCTCCCAAACCTTACCAGACCATAGCATGGGTCCCCCCCTGGCAAAGTACCTTGTTCCAATGTTAATGAGGACAAAGGGCCTCTTACCCACAACCCTGGCCCGGTGGTTGTGGGGGTCTGGGGGCAGGAGGCTTTTTGGAATCTGGATGCCCTCTTTAATAAAAGGTGGAATCCAGATACCGCCCCCCCACCATGTGAATGAGCAAGGGGTACATAGTACCCTTACTCATTCACAAAAAAAATGTATGGACAAATCCTTAAAAAAAAAAAAAATGTTCCAATAGCGTTATCCAATGATGCAGATCCACGTCATTGACAATGAATGATGCCAGATGAAGGAAAAAATATCCAGACGCTGTTGCTGACTAGTGGCAAATAACATCTCCCAGGCCCTGCTGCTAAAATTTGCAAATGGCCGGGGGTGCCCTGGGTTATGTCATTGACCAAATATGGCCATATTTGGTCAAAGATGTCACACTGTCCCTGCCCCTTTGTTTACATGGTCAGGGATTCCTGGCCAGTAAATGAATAGGACCAGGTGGTGTCACTATTTGCTAAGGACACGGTGTGCGCCATTTTCTTAGCGATTATTGACAGATACTAAAGACGTCATATTAGTGATAGAGATACCCTTACTATACTGTATATGATCTTTAGCCCCCTGCCAAAAAAAGAAAAAGTTCGGATGAGCACCTGAACGGTCAACGTTTGGTCCCGATTCAGAACTTTGAGCTCATCCCTATTGTCCAGATATAGGAGTTTTGATTGGTTGCTATGAAGAACATTTCCAATTTTGTTTCTGTATCTACTCCTTAGAGATCTAACCATGGATGGGAATAACATACGTAATTTGTTTTCTGTGCTTCCTACCATCCCCGAGGCAGCTGCAACCCAAATAAAATGTGTAAAGCGGTCAATAAAGTTGAGATGACGTTCCTCTTGTGTTGTTTTATCGGTTCTGCGTCCATTTTTATTGTCTATGTAAGCACTATTTACTAGCAGGTGCAGTATGTACAGGATGGTAATTAGAACCACATGCTGTGCCACACAATGCTTACATAGTTTCCAATGACTTATTTTACTGACGTGGCTGGTCCAGAGTTAACCTCTTCCATTCCACTGTATATTACACCCAGAATTTACTGAACTATGCCCAAAAATGCAAAAAGTATGTAGATGAATTTTATTCACTTTTACACAAATGTAATGAATTAAAAGTTGTGTGCATCCACTGATCCACAAGGCACTTTGATGGCGACATTTGATATAACGGGGCACTCTGATTAGGACAGTTGATGAAAGGGGGGCTTTGACTGGGACAGCTGATGAAAGGGGGACTTTGATTGGGACAGTTGATGAAAGGGGGGCTTTGTTTGGGACAGTTGATGAAAGGGGGGCTTTGATTGGGACAGTTGATGTATGGGGGCACTCTAATTAAGGACATTTGATGTAAGAAGACACTCTGATTGGGACAGTTGACGAAACAGGGGCTTTGATCGGGACATTTGATGTAAGAGGGCAATCTGACAGGGACATTTGATGAAAGAGGGGCTTCGATAGGAACATTCGATGTAAAGGGGCACTCTGACAGGGACATTTGATGTACGACGGCACTCTGATTGGGACATTTGATGATAGGGGGCTTTGGTCGGGACAATAGATATAAGGGGAATTCTAATGTGGACATTTGATGAAAGAGGGGCTTTGATTGGGATATTTGATGTAGGAGGAGATTTGAGTGGGACAGTTGATGTAAGAGGGCACTCTGATGGGGACATTTGATGATGTAAGGGGGCACTTTGATTGGGACAGTTGATGAAAGGGGGGGCTTTGATTGGACCATTTGATGTAGGAGGAGATTTGAGTGGGACAGTTGATGTAGGAGGGCATTCTGATGGGGACATTTGATGATGTAAGGGGGCACTTTGATTGGGACAGTTGATGAAAGGGGGGCTTTGATTGGGACATTTGATGTAGGAGGAGGTTTGAGCGGGACAGTTGATGTAAGGGGGCACTCTGATTGGGACAGTTGATGAAAGGGGGAGTTTTGACTGGGACAGTTGATAAAAGGGGGGCTTTGGTTGGGACAGTTGATGTATGTATGTGTATGTGTATGTGTTGTAAGTATGTCAGGACCCCATGGGGCAAAAGGACCATGCTATACTGCAGATGGACACCGGCTGCAAAAAAGCGCCCTGAGGCGATTCAGTTCGCATAGGTAGCGCTATACAAGTCACTCATTCATTCATTCATGTAAGGGGGCACTCTGATGGGGACATTTGATGTAAGGGGGCACTCTGATGGGGGCATTTGATGAAAGAGGGGCTTTGATCGGGACATTTAATGTAAGGGGACACCCTGATGGGGACAGTTGATGTAAGAGGGCACTCTGATCGGGAGCGTTGATGCAATAGGGCACCCTAATGGGGACAGTTGATGTAAGAGGGCACTCTAATGTGGACAGTTTAAAAAAGGGGGGCTTTGATCAGGACAGTTGATGTAAGGGGGGACTATAATGTAGACAATTGATGTAAAGGGACACTCTGATGGGGACAGTTGATGAAAGAGCGCACTCTAATGTGGACAGTTGATGTAAGGGTGCACTCTGATGGGGACAGTTGATGTAAAAAAGCACTCAGAAGGGGACAGTTGATGCAAGAGGGCACTCTGATGGGGACAGTTGATGTAAGGAAGCAATCTGATGGGGATAGGTGAAGTAAGGGGACACTGTTATAGGGACAGTTGATATAAAGGGGCACTATGATGGGGACAGTTGATGTAAGTGTAGCACCCTCTACCTTAGGTAGGTGCTAGTGTAGGTTTTTTGTGTAAGCTGCCAGCGCAGGTAAATTTAAGCAGGCCTATGCTGTGAGCTAGGCCTGTTTGTTTTGATCTGGGGGCAGGAGAGTGGTTTAGTATAGCAGTAGGTGACTGACATGTGCCTTAGCTCTTGGACGCCTCCTCTGTTTCCAGGGAAAATGTTCTGGAAATGGGGCAGGGCAGAGGGCTGGAGTGACGTGGGGTGCATGTGAAGAGCTCTGACCAATCCCCAACTAGGATTGGCAGGGGGCAGGCCTCCAACATATACCCATAGTCAGCATGCTGGGGGGGGGGTGGTCGGGTGGGTGAACTGGATGATGGAGTGTTAGACTGTCATGTCTGAGGGAACCCTCTTTCTGTGGGGTTGGTGTACCTCAGGCGGGGAGCTCGGGAGCTGGGAGGGAGCCTCTCCTTAAACGTCATGGAGAGGTGTCCTGGAACATGACCATTGTATAACAGATGATCGATACTTCCCCAAACCTGCCCGACCAACTCATACTCCAAGCACCCTTACCATTAACCCCATTAATTGAGACCACACCAAGTTGGAGTAAATATTGTCCGTAGCAGCCTCTTTATTAACAAACTCAACTAAATTTAACATAACTGTATAAAACATCTGTTAAACCAAAAACCCATCAGTCCATACTCGCGTTGGTCTTTGCAGGAAACCATAAACTACAATATGATTTAATAATGCGCTGCGGTACCTTTTCTATCCTAATAGGCCTCCAGCTGACATACTAGCTTGGATACAAACCACTGACCACAGTAAACCTGTTAACCAAATTCCAGCTAAACCACCATTAACTGGAATATCACCAGTGGTACCCATACCACCGATGGGTCCCGAACTCTTCCTTATCCGAGGTTTCTTCATTCATCTGCAAAGACCAGCACCCGCCAACTGCCACGATATCCTTAGGACCCAACCGCTCTGTGGAAAAAAGGCTTAAAAGAGAAAAACAATAAACAACCACAAACAGGGAGGGTGGGTGGGAAGCTTGCTCCTCATGCTGCCACTGAACGCTGGGGAGGGGCCATCTCCTTTTTACTGCCTATGCCCCCTCCTCCTCTAGCTGCTACAATCAGGTGACCTCTCTCATTTTTGCCACTCTGTCCCCTGTTTCCCCTGTCATGTAAGCCCTGCGCTATTTTTTTTGCTCCGGGCTTCTTAACTGGAATACCACCAGAGGGACCCATACCACCGATAGGTCCCGAACTCTTCCTTATCCAAGGTTTCTTCATTCACCCGCAAAGACCAACACCCGCCACAGCACCCAAGGGGAAAACCTTACCCTTGTGTGCCCCTCTACACCCTCAACGCACTCTGGATACCATCCTGCAACCCCAGTGCCCACATGTCAATCCCCACCGCATTGAGGTGTACCCCGACACCCCGAAGGTATTGCCAAGTATCCACTTCCAGCTTTAAATGTCTGATAACCAGCCCCCCATTCCTAACCACAAATCAGCTAACGTCCCTGTTTTTTTCTGGCCTTATTGAGCTGCTCCACCGATCTAGCCAATCGCAAATTCGTCCGAGCAATGATATCGGACCATACAATCAACATCTCCGGAAAGGCCATGCAGAGCCATAGGAAGTCAATTTTGATATCCCGCGTAATGTCCAACATGGACCTTAAGCCCAAATCATTGCAGCCGATGTGTAACACCAAAACGTCCGGCAGCCTATCCAGATGTGCAAAGATGTCCTGCTCCAGAGCATGCCTGGTACGCCCAACCACCAGACACAGGCTTCCTGCCCAGAAATGCCCAATTGTCTCCCATCAGGCCTAACATCTACTCTTTTTGCCCCCAAAAAAACATATGAGTGGCCCAATATCCAGACCAGGCCCTGCACGCCACCTGAAAGAGAAGAAAAAACATACCACACATAACAACCAATATGCACGCAGAAACATGCATACCCACCCAAACATGCCCAATAAGCTCCCCCTACCCCGTTACTCTGACAACAGTAAGGACAAACGTATAACTTGAACCAATGTGATTCCCACCTACCAATGCGCTTGACCGCCTCTTCATCCAACCCCCATCTAGCAGCCTCCGTAGCCGCCCCAATTTGAAAAGAATGCAATGAAATTTCCTTTTCCCCCAAACCCAACGCCCTTAAGCATTTCCGGAAAACAAAAATTAATTGAAATCTGGACAAAGGAGACCCGTAAGCATGTATCAAAAAGGACCCCACCAAATTCGGGCGCACTGCGAGAAACCCCCTTACCACCTCCACTGGACATAAGGGCGAACCTGGTACCGAAAATACCTGAACCTTCCTGCCCCTGCCCACCTGATCCGTTTTGGACTTGCGTAACACCAGGGGCAACCTATCCTCCCCACAGGTGACATCTGTAGCCCACATACCCTCTTGGAAGGGCTAATTAGCTCGCCGTTTCGAAAAGCACCAAAGAACGCCAGGGAGAACACCGTTTTAAACAAGGAAACTTCATAGGCCGATCAACACATAAAAACCAACTGTGCTAAAACCTTCCCCAAAAGCTCAAACGAAACAGGTCGCCTGGAGTCCCTGCGCTTCTGAGAGCGCCGATAACCCTTGAGTGCTTGCCGTACCCAAAAATCTTTAGTAAGATCCTAGCAACCCTGCTATTTGAATAAAAATGCCAATCCTGACAATTTTTTCTCCAACACCGACACCCCCTCCTCCAGATTCCGCAAGACAAAAAACAGAACCACCAACCGCACTTCCTGGCCCTCCTGCTCAACCTCGGCCTGTTGCAATAAAGACAACCCTTCTCGCCAGACCCTGCTATATGCAGCCCACGTCGTATCACTTACAGTCTGATCCATCCATACAGCTCTTCAGTGCCTAGCCGGCTTCATCTGAGGTCTGAAGTGTGGAAGGATGCAGGACGGCAGAGATTTGCAAGGCGCACTTGCTGGGATCAGTAGTCCATCTACATTTAATCTTCTCTATCAAATCGGCTACCACAAAGGGGTACTGCAGACCCCGGCCTACAAAGGGCTATCAAGTAAAGACACTGGGACTTATTCAGAGTGAGACCTAGTCATGTGCTGATGGTGTGACAGGAGTACTAAAGTTGGACAGTGAAGTAGGGTGCTGCAAGAAGTGTGCTGAAAGAATTATTATTTGGTCGTATTATTACCCAGCCATGCCCCCTTCCCACACTGCCCTTGCTTACAGAGAAGTGATTCCAGGTAGAGGATAGCATGCGACTTTCCCCAAGCTCAGGCCTGAGCAGGCAATCCCCAGGCCCAAACACTGTCACTTGTGGGGTGCCATGATGTCACCCCCTTGCAGGGCTGGACTGGGACAAAAATTTGGCCCTGGACTTCACCCTGAGCGGCCCACTTTAATTTTGCAAACATGCACAAAAACAGTATATAAAACTATACGCAGTTGCGCAATATGGATACTTATTGAGTTTGGGATGGATCTGAGGGAAGCGGTGCGGCCTTTGTATGGGCCATCAGAGCGACCCGGGGGAAAATTGACACCTTGTCCCTCGGTAGGGTGACCACATTTCCAGACTGCCATTTAGGGACAATTTTGCCAAGGACCAGGGGGGAAGGTAGTCTCAGGGTTGACGGGGAATTCAGCGGTGGGGGTGATTTGTCGGGTGAATGACTGGTGCTGGCAATGAAAACATCCTGACACCATGCTTAATTTGGTGTCAGGATGATCAAATCACATTATTTCTATTACTACATTGTAATACATAATGAAATAGTTCAACTCACCAGAATGCAGAATCAGTGGGAACCATTGCTTGTTACCAGATGAAGCATGTCATTTGCCACCGCCACCTGCCACCAGATGCATCGTGTCACTTTCCACCATCGCCTGCCACCAGATGCTGCATATCACTTGCCACCGTCGCTTGCCACCACATGCAGTGTGTCACATGCCACGTTGTCTGCTGCAAGAGAGAGGGCAGGGAGAGAGGGAGCAATGAGAAAGAGAAATAGAGAGAGAGAGAGAGAGAGAGAGAGAGATAGAGAGAGAGAGAGGGGCAGAGAGAGGGGGGCAGGGAGAGAGAGGGGGGACAGCGAGAGAGAGAGAGAGAGAGGGGGGCAAGGAGAGAGAGAAAGGGGGGAGAGAGAGAGAGAAAGTGGAAGGGGCAGAGAGAGAGAAAGTGGAGGGGGCAGAGAGAGAGGGGGGGAGGGGACAGGCAGAGAGAGAGGGGGACAGAGAGAGAGGGGGAGAGAGAGAGGGGAGAAGGAGAGGAGAGAGAGGGGGGAGGGAGAGAGAGAGAGAGAGAGAGGGGGGACAGGCAGAGACAGAGAGGGGGACAGGCAGAGAGAGAGGGGGGGACAGAGAGAGAGAGAGGGGACAGAGAGAGAGAGGGGACAGGGAGAGAGAGAGAGAGAGGGGGGGACAGGGAGAGAGAGGGAGATGGACAGGGGGATAGAGAGAGAGAGGGGGGGAGAGAGAGAGGGGACAGGGAGAGAGAGAGAGGGGGAGGGGGACAAGCAGAGAGAGAGGGAGAGAGAGAGAGAGAGAGAGAGAGGGGGGGAGGGAGAGAGAGAAAGGGGGGAAGGGAGGGAGAGAGAGAGGGGGGAGAGAGAGGGGGCAGGGAGAGAGAGGGAGGGGACAGAGAGAGAGAGAGAGGGGGGACAGGGAGAGAGAGGGGGAACAGGGAGAGAGAGAGGGGGGGGGGGCAGAGAGAGAGAGGGGGGACAAGGGAGAGAGAGAGAGAGGGGGACAGGGAAAGAGAGAGAGGGGGACAGGGAGAGAGAGGGGGAACAGGGAGAGAGAGAGAGGGGGGACAGAGAGAGAGGGGGAACAGTGAGAGAGAGGGGGAACAGGGAGAGAGAGAGGGGGGGACAGGGAGAGAGAGGTGGGGACAGGGAGAGAGAGAGAGGGGGGGACAGGGAGAGAGAGAGGGGGGGGACAGAGAGAGAGGGGGAACAGGGAGAGAGAGAAAGGGGGACGAGGAGAGGGAGGGGGAACAGGGAGAGAGAGAGCGGGGGGAAAGGGAGAGAGAGGGGAGGGGGCAGAGAGAGGGGTTCGGGTCTGGTCAGTGACAGTGCTCAGCTCACTCACTTGAATGGTGCAGGAGGGGCTTTAATGTGGCTGTAGACTACTTGTTTAATCTTCCCGCTCCTCTTGTTCTTCGTCGATGTAACGCACAGGCAGGGAGAGAGTGGCGGGAAGCGGTGTGTCACAAGCTGGCTCATTTACAGCTGAACATAGCAGTGTGCGAACCCCCTCTTCTAGGGCAGCTGTACCGAGCCGCTGCCCACACATTGACACCAGGAAATTCCGGAGGATGCAGCGGCCGTCGGAGGACTTTTGTCCCCGCCCACCAGCGTGACCTTTCAGACGCCTATTTCAGCAGCAGAGCCTATCGGCTCTGTGCAACAGGTGGATGGGCGGGAAGGAAACAGAAGCAGTGATACACTGAAGCACCATCCCGACCCAGTCCACTCCTGAATTGCCGCCTCGGTCCCATGGTAGGGCCGGCCCTGGGCAGTGCAGAGGTGCTCAAAATAATGGCTGCGCGGGCCGCTTGCCCATTATTTTGACAGGCTATCACTGATACTGGCCCACTGAGCCATCGGCCCACCGGGAAACTCCCGGTAGTCCCGATGGCCAGTACATGCCTGCCCCCTTGTCTAAGTTTAGAGAATAGTCAATATGAGCTTGGACATGAAAGAGGATGGTGCAACAGGGTGGCAGTGAAGGAGCCTGCATGGAGTGTTCATGCATGAGGTGGGGTGGGCTATGTTGAGCAAAGCAACATCATCGTTTTAGACATAGTGAGCCGGTTACACAAGCAGTCGGTTAAGAATTTAGAGGAATCCTGTCTACAGCTAGAACTATTACTGTTTCTGTCCCATCTAAGTGTATTTTTTTCTGTGTTGTATTCAACTGCAAGTTATTATTATTCGGTAGTATGCTGACCTTTAGTGGTGGTTTTGGGCCACTACAACTTCTTTACTTTGTGGTTTTGGTTTCTTCTTATGTTCTTCCATCCTGTTTAGTGTTTGTGAGTTCAGTCCTAGCTAGACCTTCCCCATTTCTTCCATGTTCCCTCAGTGTCAGTGTTAGCACTTTGCAGAGACAGAGCTTAGAAAAGTGATTGTCTTTATGCTTCAAAAGACTGGAAAACATCCCCTGTGCCGTAATTATCTGAAGTAAAATTGCATTTAACTTCTGCATCTTATTGAAGAGGTAAAGGCATAGCTCCCAACTGTCCCTGATTTCGAGGGACTGTCCCTGGTTCGGAGCAATGTTCCTCTGTCCCTTATTCCTCCTCATATGTCCCTCATTTTGGTCTGATCTATATAGTTGTATATAAAATGTACTTTTTATCTATCAAAAAGTGTTTTCCAGAGCTAAACCTTTTATCTGATTTCTAAATTGCTGCATTTGTAAATTCCAAAAGCCAATATAAAGGAATAGTAGTGGTAAAAAAAGCACTTCTGGGTTTAACCAATCTTGGTTTTTTGTACAATTCTCCTTTAAGGGGCGTTGCAAGGGGTGTGTCCTATCCCTGCATACTTTTGCTGATAGGTGTCCCTCATTCCCATCTCAAAAAGTTGGGAGGTATGGGTAAAGGGGTTGTAAACCCTCGTGTTTTTTCACCCTAATGCATCTTATGCATTAAGGTGAAAAAGCTTCTGGTAGTCACCGGCCCCCCAGCCCCACGGTTTTACTTACCTGAGCCCCGTATTTCCCTCGGCGGAGACGCGCTGTCCCTCTCTGCACGGGGTCCCGGCTCTTGATTGGATAAATTGATAGCAGCGCAGCCATTGGCTCCCGATGCTGTCAATCAAATCCAATGACGTGGGCGCCGGGGGGGGCGGCAGGGCTGAGTCTGGCATTCGTGTCTATGGACGCCGAATGCTGGACTCGGGAGCGCGCCCGCAAGGTAATCCCTCGGGAGAGAGCTTCTCCTAGGGGGTTATCTGATGTGAGGAGGAGCCGCGAGAGCCATCGAGGGACCCCAGAAGAGGAGGATCGGGGGCCACTCTGCGCAAAACAAGCTGCACAGTGCAGGTAAGTATGATATGTTTGTTATTTATTTTTTTTTTATTTTTTTTGAACTGTTTATAAATCAACACTATACAATAAGCTCTGTACAACTCAGAATTTTGCAAGCAAAGTCATCCCACGTTCGAATTTAAAGCAGAACTAAAGGCAAAAGGTTTTTTTTTTTTTTACTTTGAGTAAAGGAAGGGTTATAGCGTTTTGCCATCTAAGTCCCATTGGGGAGAATTCTCTTCCTGTCCCATGGCCAAGAGGAAGAGTAAGTTGCTGCTTGTCACCAAACTAATGTCCCAATCCAAAGATTTCCCCTTTGTTCCCAATTCTGGTGAAAACCCAAAATGTAAGATTCTTTCACTCTTGGCGATAAGTTACCAGGACAGAGGGTGAATCTCCCCAATGGGGGCACAGACTGCAATAAAAACCTGACAAGTGTTCTAATCTCCCTCCACTATCCAAAAATAAATCTTGACCTTCAATTAAACTATATTAAAAAGGAGCTTAAGTAAGCAAAATAGTCTCCAAACTCTGGCCAGCATGTGGCCTTAAAGCGGTACCATGCCTATGTGTTAGAGGCATGCCAATATTCTGTTAGAGTACGGGTCTCATTACGCACACACAAGGTTATGGGCAATGAGCTTTGATATGCTAATATTTATATAGGCACGGTGATCTTACCAATTGGTTACAGAATAGACCAGTGGCAATTTTCTGCCGTGCCGATGTTTGTTATTTTAAATTAAAAAAAAACAAGCCTTTATGCCCTGTACACACAGTCAGATTTTCCGACGGAAAATGTGTGATAGGACCTTGTTGTTGGAAATTCCGACCGTGTGTGGGCTCTATTACACATTTTCCATCGGAATTTCCGACACACAAAGTTTGAGAGCTTGCTATAAAATTTTCCGACAACAAAATCCGTTGTCGGAAATTCCGATCGTGTGTACACAAATCCGACACACAGAGTGCCACGCATGCTCTGAATAAATTAAGAGACGAAAGCTATTGGCTACTGCCCCGTTTATAGTCCCGACGTACGTGTTTTACGTCACCGCGTTCAGAACGATCGGATTTTCCGACAACTTTGTGTGACCGTCTGTATGCAAGACAAGTTTGAGCCAACATCCGTCGGAAAAAATCCATGGATTTTGTTGTCGGAATGTCCGATCAATATCCGACCGTGCGTACAGGGCATTACAATCACTTTAAGCAGCAGGTGACCATACTGTTCAGACAGACTAGATCTAAGGAGGTTTGTTAATTCATAAAGTGTCAATTGAACCAGAACAATTGCCATGTTTATTTAGAAAGAAGTTTATTTTATTTTATTTTTTTTATTTATTTGTGTTTTTTTTATTTCTTTATTATTTTTTGGCAGTAACAGAAGATAACAGCTGCTTGCAGATTGAAATGGAAAGTCGATGTTTAACGCCTCTACATTACAAGGATGGGTTGTGTAGCAGTCATATGTTTTATAACATTTTGTAAAAGCTATTATTATTTTTCAGAGCATTCAATGAGGAAAAACAATATCTGCAATTGCTGGACTGAACACTTTAAATTGGACATCATCCAGGATAAAGAAAGAGGAGAGGGGGAGAGGGGAAAGATTCTGAAAAGGGATAAAATATGAAAAGGATAATCAATATTTGTTTCATTTGCCATATCGCTGTGCTTTGATTTATACTTTGTATCACCAATTTTATTATATACTACTTATATTAAATCTTCATTTAAAGATCCCAATGAACTGAATTGGGTTTACCGTACTGCTAGTTCTAGCAAACCCTCAAATGTACAATACAGACGACTGTCCAAGACTCTTCGAGAGCTCTCAATGCAAGGTAAAGTGAGTATTTCACTGCAGGGGTTACGTCTGTATTTGGGATCTCTTTAGGGGTTAGGATGGGTTTGTGTTAGGGTCAGGGGTTATTTTAAAGACAAACTCCAGCCTTCCCTTCAGTTGTGCACAATTGTACAGGCTCCTCTCCTGTACTGAAATGGCTTACTCTGATTTCACTGCACACTGTGAGCTTCTCACAATGTGCATTAGAAGCCGCAGCAAGTCAGATAGAGCCCGCCTCATTTCCCGGCCCTCCCCTCCATCTGACTTCAGTCAGATGGAGGGGAGGGCCGGGTTCGAGACAAGCCCGTGGTGTATGTGCTCCTGGAGTGGCAGTCCAGGGTTGCCGTAGTCTCACTGTGATGCGGGTCACTTTGAGTTATGGCACAAAGGTGACTGCACCATCACAGTTTTTTCAGCACCTGCCTCTAGGGCCAAGCCTTTTGGCTGGGTCCAGAGGAACTTTTTATTCCTGGCCCAAGGGCTGGCCATTGTTTTACACAATGGCACTTTTCACTTTCCCTCTCCACTTCCTTCCCCACTTTACTTATTTATTTTTGTGTGTTTGTTGTGTCACTTTCTCCTTTTTTGTTGATGTACACTTTTTCACGTTTGACTGGGAGGGTTTAGGTCCTCGGGCCTGCCCTGAACGTCTTGGGAAGGGGTGGGCATGGCCTTCTGGCTTAGTTCGCCCTCTCTCATGGGGTCTCCCTAGTACTTGGGTGGGTCTTGGTTTCGGCAGACCTTCAAAAGAATGGGGTCGGTCTGGTTTCAACCAGATGGACTAAGTGAAGTACCTCAGTCCCCGTCTGGAGTCTAACGTGCTGGGAGATCAGGGTCAAGGTTCTTCGCCTTTGGAGGACCATGTGTACACCCTGTGCACGTTTTTTGTCTCACATGTATGTGTGCACTTTTTTTTGCACCAGATGGAGTTTTTGGAGTGTGTTCACACACCACGGGCTTAAAAAAAAAAATCAAATAAAAAAAATATAACTAAACTTCAGCTTTAAGGTAGAGCTAAACACAAACTAAATAACATTCACTTTACTAAAGGAGTGCATATTATAATCAATTGCCTTTTTCTTCTAGAAATTACTGTTTTCACCTAGTTGTTATGCTTGGTTGCATTTCAGTGCTGCTGATCTCCTGCAGCCTCTTTTCAAACAAAAGGCCAGTTTAGTGTCCTTCAGACTTTGGAACGAGGGGGGGGGTATTGTGGCCAGTGGGGGGTAGAAAATATCCCATGCGCAGTATCAGTGAGAATAATATGGAGTGGGAGGAATAGTGCACCATCATTGGTATCAGTGGGAGGAATAGTGTCCATCATTGGTATCAGTGGGAGGAATAGTGTCCATCATTGGTATCAGTGGGAGGAATAGTGTCCATCATTGGTATCAGTGGCAGGAATAGTGTCCATCATTGGTATCAGTAGGAGGAATAGTGCCCCATCATTGGTATTAGTGGGAGGAATAGTGTCCATCATTGGTATTAGTGGGAGGAATAGTGTCCATCATTGGTATCAGTGGGAGGAATAGTGCCCCATCATTGGTATCAGTGGGAGGAATAGTGCCCATCATTGGTATCAGTGCCCCATCATTGGTATCAGTGGGAAGAATAGTGTCCCATCATTGGTATTAGTGGGAGGAATAGTGCTCCGTCATTGGTATTAGTGGGAGGAATAGTGCTCCATCCTTGGTATCGGTGGGAGAAATCATGTCCCGTCATTGGTATCAGTGGGAGGAATAGTGCTCCGTCATTGGTATTAGTGGGAGGAATAGTGCTCCATCCTTGGTATCGGTGGGAGAAATCATGTCCCGTCATTGGTATCAGTGGGAGGAATAGTGTCCATCATTGGTATCAGTGGGAGGAATAGTACCCCATCATTGGTATTAGTGGGAGGAATAGTGCTCCATCCTTGGTATCAGTGGGAGGAATAGTGTCCCATCATTGGTATCAGTGGGAGGAATAGTGTCTCATCAGTTTGGAGACTGCTAAATAATGAAGAAAAATGGAGAATCACTGTGGCTTAGACAGTACAGTACAGTTCAGTCTAGTACAAATGTACTGTAGTAGTAGTAGTTACTTGCAACTCCCTAGGAGGGTAATACTTCTCTCACAAGGTGGTTGGCTGCAGCCGGTAGCCCAGGTAGTTGGCTGCAGGATCTCCAAACCGGTTCCACAGGGTAAAGGCAAGAAGGAGTCTCTGGTCTAGATGCTTAGGTGGTGAGAGAAGTCCAAGATATGTCTGTAGAGGGGCAGTACTTCGGAGCCAGCATAGTGCCCACCAAAAGTGACTGGGGCTTAAAATTAAGCTGGGTGCTCTCATATGATGGCCCCCCTGCCAGGAACAACAAAAGCAGACCCCTGAACTGATGACAGCTAATATGCTCAACCACTGTTGCCCCATTAGGTGCAGTCTCTTTGAGCACCTGAGCCTGGGGAAATGTGGAGCTTATGTTTCTTGGATGCGGGGCTGCTGATAAAGGGGTACAGCAACCCTCCTGTACTGGGCCCAGGCTCCACTGGGTCGGCAGGAGGGCCCGGGTTTGAGTGGGAACCTGGATAGGTCTGATTGGTAGGTGGCACCATCCATCAGACCTGTGCTGGCCCTGCCCCATGCATTTTGCTTTGTAGCACCAGGGGCAACCAGGTAGGCTATACGGGGGCCCCATCATTTATAATCATGGCCCTTCCTGGGTCATGACACCAAACATACTTACGGATACAGTAGATTTTGGGTTTACATACACTTTTAAGATATCACCCAAAGGTGTATCAGACTTGAAGAATCTTTGTTTCGCACGCATCATCTGAGTTTCTACTCTATTTCTTGGCTGTACTGAAATATTTGCTTGCCGCGTCCCCGGATGACTGCACACTCAGCACGCCTGCCCATACTGTGATCGCTTTGACAAATGAAAAAATCCAGCTTGATGGAAGAAGCCGCTGATTATTCACTCATCTCACAGGTATGAAAGACGCCACAACACCACCAGCTCAGAAGACCTTATTCCGCCAAGTACAAGATAACAATACTACACTGTGCACAGATTATTACCTTTCAAACCTAAGACCTTTTATTAGGCAGACATACAGCGAATAGTCTGAAACACACAGAAATTCTGTCTCTTAATGCAAAAAAAAAAAAAAAACCTTATGGTGACCCCACATCATTATCAACTGATCGATTTTTTTTATGAGGTTCCATTAGAATGTTTGATTGCATTTAAAATGACATTTTCTTGAAAACTCTCAAAAGAAATTGATTGTTGAAAAAAAAAGAAGGAAAAAAAAAGTACATTTTGTTCATGCTGCTACATGGGTGCTACATTGTCACAATCAATGATCAAAATTACATGTTTTTTTTTTGTGGTACAACCAGACAGGTAATGGTGAGGTGGGCTAAAAGTAACCAAAAAGGCCACTTTTATAGACTCAAACTGTCCCAGATGGTGGAACAATCCTGAATCTAGGACCTCTGTTCCAATGGTGTTGTGTCCCGGGCTGTGTCCTGGGATCACAGCATTACCCTTATTTGGGTTACTGAGCATGTTCAATAACTTAAAAAGGATATTAAGAGCTTGTTCACTGACTTGCGTGATTATACTGCTGCCCTTCTGAAGCTCCCTTCTGTTTGACAGGCGCCAGGCACTTGAATGAGTACGTTCGACGGTGGTACTTTAACATTTGCTGCAGCTATGGCATGGGTACAGCTTTAAGCAGTGGTTGGAGAAAGTCAGTAAAACGCTGGCTCAACCTCATATTTTACTACCCTCCAGCTGAACATGTGAATTAACCCATAACTGAAGGGAAATGTGGTTGCAAGTATTTTGTTCATATATATATATATATATATATATATATATATATATATATATATATATATATATCAATGCAAAAAAAAGTTTTAAAAACGGCCATTTTTCCGGGAGCAGTGATTTTAATAATGCTTAAAGTGAAACAATAAAAGTGTAATGTTCCTTTAAATTTCGTACCTGGGGGGTGTCTATAGTATGCCTGTAAAGTGGCGCATGTTGCCCATGTTTACAACAGTCTGACAGCAAAATTACATTTCTAAAGGAAAAAAAGTAATTTAAAACTACTCGCGGCTATAAAGAATTGTCGGTCCGGCAATACACATAAAAGTTCATTGATAAAAACGGCATGGGATTCCCCCACAGGGGAACCCCGAACCAAAATCTAAAAAAAAGAATGCGTGGGGGTCCCCCCAAATTCCATACCAGGCCCTTCAGGTCTGGTATGGATATTAAGGGGAACCCCCGCGCCAATTTTTTTTAAAAAAATGGCGTGGGGGTCCCCCTCAAAATCCATACCAGACCCTTCAGGTCTGGTATGGATTTTAAGGGGAACCCCGCACCGAATTTTTTTTAAAAAAATGGAGTGGGGTCCCCCCAAAAATCCATGCCAGACTCTTATTCGAGCATGCAACCTGGCAGCAGGAAAAGAGGGGTAGACGAGAGAGCACCCTCCTCCTGAACCATACCAGGCCACATGCCCTCAACATTGGGAGGGTGCTTTGGGGTAGCCCCCACAGCACCTTGTCCCTATGTTGATGGGGAGAAGGGCCTCATCCCCACGACCCTTGCCTGGTGGTTGTGGGGGTCTACGGGCGGGGGGCTTATCAGAATCTGGAAGGGGACCCCCAGATCCCGGCCCCCCTGTGTGAATTGGTAATGGGGTACAAATGTACCCCTACTATTTCACAAAAAAAGTGTCAAAAATGTTAAAAAAAGACAATAGACGGTTTTTGACAAATACTTTATTAATGTCTTCTTCTTTCCCCACTTCTTCCATCTTCTTCTGGTCTTCCTTAGGTGTTCTTCTTCTTCCTCCATCTTGTTCTTCCCCCCGCTTCTTCCTCTATCTTCCTCCGCTTCTTCCTCCGGTCTTCTCGTCCGGCATCTTCCTCCGGCTCCTTCTTCTCCGCTTCGTCCTCCGATCCGCCTCAATGGGAGTCTCCCGCTCTGTGACGCTTCTGTTCAGGTGACAGCTCTTATATAACGGAGGGTGGGGCCACCCAGTGACCCCGCCCCCCTCTGACGCACGGGGACTTCCCTATGGCTTTCCCCGTGTTGTCAGAGGGGGGTGGGGTCACCCGTTTACGTAAACGGTACCTTGAGGTCTAGGAAGGATTTTTTGGGGGGGGACTTTTTTTCCTTTAGAAATCTCATTTTGCTGTCAGACTCTTCTAAACACAGGAAACATGCGCCAATTTACAGGCATACTATAGACACCCCCAGGTACGAAATTTAAAGGAATATTACACTTTTATTGTTTCAATTTAAGCATTATTAAAATCACTGCTCCCGAAAAAATGGCCGTTTTTAAAACTTTTTTTTGCATTGATCCATGTCCCCTGGGGCAGGATCCAGGTCCCCAAACACTTTTTATGACAATAACTTGCATAGTAACCTTTACAATTAGCACTTTGATATCTCCCATAGACTTTTAAAGGTTGTTCCGAGGCTTTTGGATTTGCCGCAAACACCCCAAATTGTTCCCTTTTCGGCGAATGGGCGAACAGCCAATGTTCGAGTCGAAACTCATGTTCGACCCAAACATAAAGCCCATCCATATATATATATATATATATATATATATATATATATATATATATATATATATATATATATATATATATATAGGGTGAGGCAATGTCAGAAAGTGGACATAGTCTGGGGGTGACTGCCTGGAAAATAGGCATGTCATGTGTGGACCATGGGCAGGGTAACAGTGTCCTGGGGACTGGGACTAGTGTGTTGGTAAGTATGCCTAATGAATCTTCTTCTTAGGCCTCATTTACATAAGAGGATGTGCAATAATATACGTTACGGCAACACCTTTATTTAAATGGGTTGCCAGTGCACCACAACAGACCTAGAAACTCACTCGCACCATTCTTGCACCATGCCACACAACTCATGGTAGTACATAACTATGCATTCCTTAGGGCTGTAACATAGGTGCCTTTGATTTGTTTAGCTTTAATGCTCCAGGGTGCAGTTTAACAGGAGAAAGGCTTCATACATTTCTTGTCAATGGGGCAAAGGGCTCCTTTCATTAATGGTCATCAAAGAAGAGCCTCTTACATTAATGGTCAGTGGGACAAGGGACCACTTTCATTGGTGTTCAGTAGAGAAGGGCCACATAAATTTATGGTCAGTGGGACAAGTGACCACTTTCATTGGTGGTCAGCAGATAAGGGCCTCTTACATTTAGAGTCAGTAGGACAAGTGGTCACTTTCATTGGTGGTCAGCAGAAAAGGGCCTCTTACATTTATGGTCAGCAGAAAAGGGCCTCTTACATTTATGGTCAGTAGGAAAAGGGGCCACTTTCATTGGTGGTCAGCAGAAAAGGGCCTCTTAAATTTATAGTCAGTAGGACAAGGGGTCAGTTTCATTGGTGGTCAGCAGAAAAGGGACTCTTACATTTATGGTCAGTAGGACAAGGGGTCACTTTCATTGGTGGTCAGCAGAAAAGGGCCTCTTCCATTTAGGGTCAGTAGGACAAGTGGTCACTTTCATTGGTGGTCAGCAGATAAGGGCCTCCTACATTTAGGGTCAGTAGGACAAGTGGTCACTTTCATTGGTGGTCAGCATAAAAGGACCTCTTACATTTATGGTCAGTAGGATAAGGGCTCTCTTTCACTGGTGGTTAGCAGAAAAGCCCTCTTACATTTATGGTAAGTAGGACAAGGGACTACTATCATTGAGATGGACTACTGCACACCTCCGTGAAACCTGTGTCTCCATGCAGCCTCAAGTATACTGTTGTATTCTCCTAGACCGTCTCTCTCAGTGGATATGGACCCCTGTCCATAACATGGAATAACATAAATATTCCTGCGCATTTACACCCCCTCTAGATTAAACGAGGTAACAATTTTGAAAATACCTGATCAGAGTTCAGCTTTAAAAATAGTGTACAATTATTTGAAGCAAGCAAATAAGTCATCGGGTTAATGTTAAGTTACATAGTTACATAGTTACATAGTAGGTGAGGTTGAAAAAAGGCACAAGTCCATCAAGTCCAACCTATCTGTGTGATTGTATGTCAGTATTACATTGTATATCCCTGTATGTTGTGGTCGTTCAGGTGCTTATCTAATAATTTCTTGAAACTATCGATGCTCCCCGCTGAGACCACCGCCTGTGGAAGGGAATTCCACATCTTTGCCGCTCTTACAGTAAAGAACCCTCTATGTTGTTTAAGGTTAATCCTCTTTTCTTCTAATTTTAATGAGTGGCCGCGAGTCTTGTTAAATTCCCTTTCGCAAAAAAGTTTTATCCCTATTGTGGGGTCACCAGTATGGTATTTGTAGATTGAAATCATATCCTCTCTCAATCGTCTCTTCTACAGAGAGAATAAGTTCAGTGCTCGCAACCTTTCCTCATAACTGATATACTCCAAGACCCTTTATTAGCTTTGTTGCCCTTCTTTGTACTCGCTCCATTTCCAGTACATCCTTCCTGAGGACTGGTGCCCAGAACTGGACAGCATACTCCAGGTGCGGCCGGACCAGAGTCTTGTAGAGTGGGAGAATTATCGTTTTATCTCTGGAATTAATCCCCTTTTTAATGCATGTCAATATTCTGTTTGCTTTGTTAGCAACAGCTTGGCATTGCATGCCATTGCTGAGGCTATCATCTACTAGGACCCCCAGGTCCTTTTCCATCCTCGATTCCCCGAGAGGTTCTCCCCCCAGTGTATAGATTGCATTCATATTTTTGCCACCCAAATGCATTATTTTACATTTTTCTACATTGAACCTCATTTGCCATGTAGTTGCCCACCCCTTTAATTTGTTCAGATCTTTTTGCAAGGTTTCCACATCCTGCGGAGAAGTTATTGCCCTGCTTAGCTTAGTATCATCCGCAAATACAGAGATTGAACTGTTTACCCCATCCTCCAGGTCGTTTATGAACAAATTAAACAGGATTGGTCCCAGCACAGAACCCTGGGGGACCCCACTACCCACCCCTGACCATTCCGAGTACTCCCCATTTATCACCACCCTCTGAACTCACCCTTGAAGCCAATTTTCAGTCCATGTACTCACCCTATGGTCCATGCCAAGGGACCTTATTTTGTACAGTAAACGTTTATGGGGGACTGTGTCAAATGCTTTAACAAAATCCAGATACACCACGTCTATGGGCCTTCCTTTATCTAGATGGCAACTCACCTCCTCATAGAAGGTTAAAAGATTGGTTTGGCAAGAACGATTCTTCATGAATCCACGCTGATTACTGCTAATGATACCGTTCTCATTACTAAAATCTTGTATATAGTCCCTTATCATCCCCTCCAAGAGTTTACATACCATTGATGTTAGGCTAACTGGTCTGTAATTCCCAGGAATGTATTTTGGGCCCTTTTTAAATATTGATGTTACATTGGCTTTTCTCCAATCAGCTGGTACCATTCCAGTCAGTAGACTGTCAGTAAAAATTAGGAACAATGGTCTGGCAATTACTTTACTGTGTTCCCTAACTACTCTGGGGTGCAAGCCATCTGGTCCCAGTGATTTACTAATGTTAAGTTTCCCAAGTCTAATTTTAATTCTGTCTTCTGTTAACCATGGAGGTGCTTCCTGTGATGTATCATGAGGATAAACACTGCAGTTTTGGTTACTGAAGCCCCCCGATTCCCTTGTGAAGACTGAGGAGAAGAATAAATTCAATACCTTCGCCATCTCCCCATCCTTTGTAACCAGATGTCCTTCCTCATTCTTTATGGGGCCAATATTGTCTGTCCTCCCTTTTTTACTGTTTACATACTTAAAGAATTTCTTGGGATTTTTTTTTGCTCTCCTCCACGTGTCTTTCATGTTCTATCCTAGCCGTCCTTATTGCACCCTTACATTTCTTGTTGCATTCTTTATAAAGTCTGAATGCTGAGGATGATCCCTCAACCTTGTATTTTTTGAAGGCCTTCTCCTTTGCTTTTATATGCATTTTTACATTGGCGTTAAGCCATCCAGGACTTTTGTTCGCTCTTTTAAATGTATTACCCAATGGGATGCATTGGCTAATGCCCTTATTTAATATGCTCTTAAAGCAAACCCATCTCTCCTTCATGTTCTTTGTTCCTAAGATTTTATCCCAATTTATGCCTTCTAGCAGGGTTTGTAGTTTAGGGAACTTGGCTCTTTTGAAATTCAGTGTCTTTGTATTCCCTTTATGTTTCCTATTTGTGTGATTTATACTGAAGCCAATTGACCTGTGATCGCTGTTACCTAAATTGCCCCGTATTTCCACATCCGTGACCATCTCTGTATTGTTGGTAATCAGTAGATCCAGTAACGCTTTTTTTCTAGTCTACCATCTGACCCATAAAATTGTCCTGCAAGACACTTAGGAACTGGCGAGCCTTAGATGAATGTGTGGTTCCCTCCGCCCAGCCTATGTCTGGATAATTAAAATCCCCCATTATGATAACACTTCCCATCCTAGCTGCTAATCCAGTTTGTGGTAGGAGATCTGTCTCCCCTTCCTCCCTCAGGTTAGGGGGCCTATAGCATACTCCCAGTATTATTTTCCCCTTAGCTTCATCCCTTTGGAGCTCTACCCATAAGGATTCCACCTCCTCCCTAGCTCCCTCAGTGATATCATCTCTCACATTCACTTGTACATTATTCTTGATATATAGGCATACTCCCCCCCCCCTTTTTACCCTCTCTATCCTTGCGATAAAGGGTATACCCTTTGCCAGCCAATCATGAGAGCTGTTGAACCAGATCTCTGAAATTCCCACAAAATCTAAATCCTCCTCGTATAACAGTATCTCTACTTCACCCATCTTGTCCGCCAGGCTCCTGGCATTGGTGAACATGCCACGTAGTTTAGACCGGTCACATGTTATCCTCTTATTGGGTGTTCGAAGATTGCAACTAAGACTACTATACTTAACTTGGGTTTATGTGCTTTGGTCAACCTACCACTAATGCCCCCAGTACTACCCTCTGGAATATATTCCACACTGACTATCTCTACCTCTGTACCCTCCCCCCCGTTGCCTAGTTTAAAAACCCCTCTAACTTTTTGGCCATCTTCATTCCCAGCTGATCCGAATCCTCCTCATTTAGGTGCAGTCCGTCCCTTCTATAGTACCGGTTATCGACTGAGAAGTCGGCTCAGTCCTCCAGGAACCCAAACCCCTTCTTACTACACCAGCTCTTCAGCCACTTGTTTACTTCCCTAATCTCCCTCTGCCCTTCTGGTGTGGCTCGATGTACCGGTAGTATTCCTGAGAACACTACCTTGGAGGTCCTTAACTGAGGTATATGACACTGCTAAATATGGTCTGGGCATCCACGCATCAACAAACTCTGGTCATCAATAGGTTTACATGCTGGCACATACAAAACTTTGCTTTTTTGCTGCATCAGTGGAGACAGTCCCCAGGAAAGGGTTCAAAAGGGCGCCACAATCAGATACCAAAAACATTTGTTTACAGGAAGATTGGATGTGACAGATGACCGCAGCTATGTTTATTTATATTTGGGAATAATAAGACTTAATTCATACAGTAAACCGTCCTTTCCTTTTCAATTGGTAACAAGCTGAATTTGCAATAGCTGATAGCAGCGTTGCTGGAGAAGAATATATTGCATTTCAATTAAGCAAAACTGAAGACGGAGTCGATGACCTTTTCGAGCTAATCATTATTTTCCCCTGTTTTGCGATGAATAGAGCAGCGGCGAGCACAGTTCATCATGCGATGAGAAATATAATGATGCCGTCATTAATTATGTTTATCCGGCTATAAAACATTTATACTTAGCGTTATGTACAATTGAAAGGCGAATTGCTCTGCCTTGAGGATAATTTAGCTTTTCAGTGTTTCCCGGGCATAATTACATTCTATCTGAACGGAGCCGGGCTGAGTTTGGAGGATGCCGCATAAATCTGTGATAGTGTACCGTTGGTGGTAGTTATCAAATCATTTGGATAGCTTAAAGTAACCTAATCATTGAAATGTACCCTTTACATGATTCAAAGACAGCCTAGTCCTGCCTCCTTCCTAGAACTCATTATTGGCCAATGAGAAGGAGGGAATGGAACAGGGCCAGATTCTTGACTCATCGACCCAGGAAATACATGCATACCAGTTCAAAAGGAAGCCACGCCAATGATCCTATCCTAGGTAGATTAGATCACATGGTCAGCAACTACCAATAGTTATGGTAGCCTTTTTCAACCTTTTTACCCTAAAGCAGCAGTCTCCAAAATGCAGCCCTGGGGCCAGCCCTTTGCTTGTCTTTATGCGGCCCTTGGGGCACCAACAATGGGGCACTATTTTTCCCACTGACACCAATGATGGGGCACTATTACTCCCACTGATACCAATGATGGGACACTATTCCTCCCACTTACACCAACAATGGGACACTATTGCTCTCACTGTTTTACTGATACCAATGATGGGTCCCCTTCCACCTACTGACACCAACGATGGGACACTATTTCTCCCACTGACACCAATGATGGGGCACTGTTCTCCCACTTACACCAACAATGGGGCACTATTCCTCCCTTTTACACCAACAATGGGGCACTATTCCTCCCAACGACACCAACAATGGGACACTATTTCCCCCACTGACACCAACAATGGGGCACTATTCCTCCCACTGATACCAATGATGTTGCACTATTCCTCCCACTTGCACTATTTTGGGACACTATTTCTCCCACTGACACCAATGATGGGGCACTGTTCTCCCACTGACATCAGTGATGGGGCACTATTTCTCCCGCTGACATCAGTGATGAACCAAATGTTGGATCACTATTCCTCCCACTGACACTAATTTTGGGACACTATTTCTCCCACTGACACCAATGATGGGGCACTGTTCCCCCACTGACATCAGTGATGGGGCACTATTTCTCCCACTGACATCAGTGATGAAGCACTATTCCTCCCACTGACACCAATGATGGGGCACTATTTCTCCCACTGAGATCAGTGATGGGGCACTTGTCTTCCCACTTGCACCAATGTTGGAGCACTTTTCCTCTCACTGACACCAATGATGGGGCACTATTCCTCTCACTGACACCAATGATGGGGCACTGTTCCTCCTACTGATACCAATGAGGGGGCATTATTCCTCCCACTGATACCAATGATCACCCACTGACACCAATAATGGGGCACTATTCGTCCCACTGACACCAATGTTGGGGCAAAGTTTCTCCCAATGACGCCAATGATGGGACACTATTCCTCCCACTGACACCAATGATGGGACACTATTTCTCCCAATGACATCAGTGATGGGGCACTATTCCTCCCACTGACACCAATGATGGGGCACTATTTCTCTCACTGATATCAGTGATGGGGCACTACTCCTCCCACTTGCACCAATGAGGGGGTACTATTCCTGCCACTGACATCAGTGATGGGGAACTACTCCTCGGACTTGCACCAATGATGGGGTACTATTTCTCTCACTGACATCAGTGATGGGGCACTGCTCCTCCCAGCTGCACCAATAAGGGGGTACTATTCCTCCCGCTGATGCAGCACTATTCCTCCCACTAAAGATTTGTCATTGTTTATTCCCATTGACCACAGTTGGGCCCCCCTAAAATTTGAAACTGGCCCTTTGATTAGAAAGTTTGGAGACCCCTGCCCTAAAGGAACCCTTTTAATAATGTTAAGGTCTTGGGGAGCTCCTTCTAAAACAAATTCATTGTCGGCCAGTGGGACAAATGCCCCTTAAATTGGTGGTCAGTGGGAAGAATGTCCCTTACATTATTGGTCAGTGGGACAAATGTTCCTTACATTCGTGGTTATTGGGAAGAATGTCCCTTACATTGGTGGTCAGTGGGAAGGAGGAGGAGGACCCACCCAAAGAGCTCTCTGTGAGAACCAGCATTTTTCAAGCCTGGGCCTGCTAGCTTGGCCCAGGAATAATGCCTGATCCTGGGGGAGGCCCAGGGAGGGATTCCCCTGATGATACGGGGCCTAGTGAGGAGGAGGTGGAGGATCTGACTGTGGGTCCAGGCCCTGGTGAGAATGTGGATGTCTACAGACAGAAGATCACTTTCGAGCAATTGGAAGGCCTGAGGAGAAACTTAAATGTTTAAAAACTGAACATAAAAGCTTCAGGGCCAAGTATTTCCAGGCCTGGAGTAAGAATTGTTTGGCCATGAAGCCAGAGTTACAGCAAATGGAGGAAAAGGTAAAGAAACAATCTTTATTTTTGGAGAAATTGAAAGATAAAAGTGGAGCTTTTGCAGAAAAGTTTAAAAATGAAAAAAGATTTGCCAGCCAGACATTGGTGAGTTCTGTGGATCAGCAGCCGCAGGTAACAGACATACCGGCTTCATCTGCCTCTGCACCTCTCCCCCCATGTCAGGCCGGGGAATCGCCAGCAGAAGCCAACCAGGGGGTTGAGAGTGAACATGGCACCCTAAAGTTCATCAAGCAGATGGAGTCACCCCTAAGGGCAGACAGGTCTGTTGGTGAACCATCAGAAGTCCCAGGGGATGAGCAGAGGAGTTACAGACCGGCAGAGTCAGCACTGGTGGAGAAATCCCAGCGCAACGTACTGCCTCCTTCCAACATGTCTGCCCCACCGGCTGTAGTGGATGGTGTCCCGGCTGTAGTGAATGGTGTCCCGGCTGTAGTGAATGGTGTCCCGGCTGTAGTGAATGGTGTCCCGGCTGTAATGGATGGTGTCCCGGCTGTAGTGAATGGTGTTCGGTCTGTAGTGAATGGTGTCCTGTCTGTAGTGAATGGTGTTCGGTCTGTAGTGAATGGTGTCCTGTCTGTAGTGAATGGTGTCCCGTCTGTAGTGAATGGTGTCTCGTCTGTAGTGAATGGTGTCCCGTCTGTAGTGAATGGTGTCCCGTCTGTAGTGAATTGTGTCCCGGCTGTAGTGAATGGTGTCCCGTCTGTGGTGGATGGTGTCCCAGCTGTAGTGAATGGTTTCCCGTCTGTAGTGAATGGTGTCCCGTCTGTAGTGAATGGTGTCCCGGGTGTAGTGAATGGTGTCCCGGCTGTAGTGAATGGTGTCCCGGCTGTAGTGAATGGTGTCCCGGCTGTAGTGAATGGTGTCCCGGCTGTAATGGATGGTGTCCAGGCTGTAGTGGATGGTGTCCCGTCTGTGGTGGATGGTGTCCCGGCTGTAGTGAATGGTGTCCCGTCTGTAGTGAATGGTGTCCCGGCTGTAGTGAATGGTGTCCCGGCTGTAGTGAATGGTGTCCCGTCTGTAGTGAATTGTGTCCCGGCTGTAGTGGATGGTGTCCCGTCTGTGGTGGATGGTGTCCCGGCTGTAGTGAATGGTGTCCTGTCTGTAGTGAATGGTGTCCCGGCTGTAGTGGATGGTGTCCCGTCTGTGGTGGATGGTGTCCCGGCTGTAGTGAATGGTGTCCTGTCTGTAGTGAATGGTGTCCCGTCTGTAGTGAATGGTGTCCGGCTGTAGTGAATGGTTTCCCGTCTGTAGTGAATGGTGTCCCGGCTGTAGTGAATGGTGTCCCGGCTGTAGTGAATTGTGTCCCGGCTGTAGTGGATGGTGTCCCGTCTGTGGTGGATGGTGTCCCGGCTGTAGTGAATGGTGTCCTGTCTGTAGTGAATGGTGTCCCGTCTGTAGTGAATGGTGTCCGGCTGTAGTGAATGGTTTCCCGTCTGTAGTGAATGGTGTCCCGGCTGTAGTGAATGGTGTCCCGGCTGTAGTGAATTGTGTCCCGGCTGTAGTGAATGGTGTCCCGGCTGTAATGGATGGTGTCCCGGCTGTGGTGGATGGTGTCCCGGCTGTGGTGGATGGTGTCCCGGCTGTGGTGGATGGTGTCCCGGCTGTAGTGGATGGTGTCCCAGCTGAGGAACAGAAAGGGAAGGAGCTCTGCAAACAGCTGCCTGTTGGAGTCTCTGCTGTGGAGAAACCCTCTGCAGACATGGAAGGAAAACCCCTGGCAGAGGTGTCATCATCTCACTAGAGCAATGTGGATGGATCTGCATCATACACCCCCGACGTGAATTTTGCTGCTACTGCTGAGACCTGTAGTTCTACAAGCAAGATGGCTGCCAGCTCCAAAGAGCCTGTTTCACCTGCACCTGGGCTGATTGATGCAGGTGGGGGAGGGGATCAGCACAGTGCAGCATGTGAAGTGGAGACAGCCATGGAAGTCTCCTGCAATGATTCACCTGTTGCTGTTGTAGCACTAACTCACGGTGGAGCTGCTGGTTTAAGCGGGCTGTTACAGTCACCTTCTTTACCTTTATTTCACCAGAACCGGGTCTAGGGTCCCGTTGAGTTTACCATAAACAATGTAGGCACCGGACACTTGAATATCTTTTCCAATGCTTTAATGAATGTAAATTGAAGGAAGTAGCAGGAAAGAGGTAGAAGGAATGTTGCAGGGAAGCTCAAATACCTTTTCTTAATGTCCTTTGTGTAGCATTAGGGATTGAAAACTTGTAGATGAATGTACTCTCTCTGTAGAGTTGAATCTTTGCCCGCCTGGATAGGTTTCTCTCACTCGCCTAGCAGCCAGTACGCAGCATTAACAAAAGTCTCTGCCACAGACTTGATTGGAAAAAAACCCGTACGATCCTCTGCCACAGGATGTATTGGTTTACGATGAACAACGAAACACAACACTAGGACCTTTAAGCCAACCCGGCAGTACTATGCATTAGGATTACTTTAGGATACGTCCTCCAACTGAGTCACCAGGCCCCTCTCCAGACCAGCACTCTGCATGGTCCTTCCATGTCGGGTCCTCCCCTGGGATCTTCTCAGTTGTCCAGCTTCTTCACTCAGGATAGACAGACCAGGACCATTCCTCCGCTGCTGTGGTAGGCCCCAGACAAGCCTCTGGGCCCACCCACACGCCGCAGCGCCGTGGGCCTCCAGATCGGAGGACCACGAGGTAGTACTCTTAGCGCATACCTGTCGGCCAGGAGGGCCAGCAGGTGGAACGAAAACGAACCCCTAAACATGGCGTCTGTCCCATAAATAACCTCCTCCACCGAGTTATCTCCGGGACAGAGGAGCACTTATATACTTCAGCGTGTTGCCTTTCCAACACTGGCCCATCGTAACAACGACACCCACAGGCACAGTGTGAAATTACATGCAACTCAGGCGAGCTGGAACAGAGGCAAATCTGAATATGTATGAACAGATAACCCACTAAATTTACCTATCAGCAGTAGAACAACCTTCACTCCGCTCAGCTGATAGTCCTGTCCTGATGGAGGAGAAGATTCTGCCTGGAGGTGATGTGTGTATGGGGACAGCAGTGAGTGAGGACACGGCAGGAACTATGAATGTGACAGAAAATAATGACAGCAATAAAACTGATAAAGCAAAGGATGTGTTTGTGGTGGGTGGTGAAGGGGTTAATGTGGCTGCTATAGGTAAAAATGACATTTCTTCTGCTCAGCAGGGGAAAGATTCTTCAGGTGTGCAATCCAATCTTGAATCTGTGCAATTGTTATCTGCCAAAGTTGTTTTAGATGTTTCTAATCACACAGATGGATCCTCTGCAAGTAGGAATATGGGGAGTTATGTGTCTGTGCTGGGGAATCGCACCAAGGAGGGTGGAGGGAATTTTTTTAATGTTAGTCACAATTTGGGGAGACTTGGTGGTGGGATGGTTAGTGGGTACAGGAGGAGGAATGCGGTTCAGTTGAAGTGGGAGGGGGAGGGGACCCCACCAGTAAGCGGGAGGGTGGCTGAGCTGGTTCTGCAAATGGGGCTTAAAGCATCGGATATATTTGCTTTGATTTGCCCAGTGCGCAGTTATGAGTATTATTTGTCCTTTGTAAAGCCTGAGGGTCTGGATTTATTTTGGGAGAGGTATAGTAGGTGCAAGGGCCTTCCGCAGTGGAGTGCGTTGGTGCCAAAGGTGATTTCGAGGCAACCTCCGATAAAATCGGTGACGATCTTGGTGCGCAACGAATCCATACCAGAGGCTGATTTGATAGTATGGCTACGCCGATATGGTGAGGTCCTCGCTCCATTAAGGAAGGTCCTTTATGAGCATGGGATATGGACAGGGGCCTGGACAGTGTCACTAAAATTGGTGCTGGGCAATATAGTTCAACACCTTCCCTGTTCAGATTTTCTGGGGAGGCATAGGCTGACCATTTTCTACCAGGGTCAGCCTAAGGTCTGTAATAAATGTGGAGACAAAGGCCATTTTGCATCAACCTGTACTCGTAAGAAGTGCTCACTATGCCAGGATTTGGGCCATTTGGCCAATGATTGTACCGAGATTCGGTGCAATTTGTGCCAGAAGCTCGGTCATGCTTATAGTCAGTGCCCGAAGGCATTACATAACTTGCCAGGATTGGCGGCTGAGCTACAGAGGCTCGATAAAGAGGATGAGGCCGCTAAAGTTAGTGAGGAAACTGTTATTGCCCCTCCTGTGTCTGTTACATCTGTTCCAGATTCTGTTTCCCCCAATAATGTGGTCCCTGAGTCTGTCCCTCCTGTGTCTGTTACATCTGTTCCAGATTCTGTTTCCCCCAATAATGTGGTCCCTGAGTCTGTCCCTCCTGTGTCTGTTACATCTGTTCAAGATTCTGTTTCCCCTAGTAATGTGGTCCCTGAGTCTGTCCCTCTTGTGTCTGTTTCCCCCAGTAATGTGGTCCCTGAGTCTGTCCCCCATGTGGTGGTCCCTAATCCTACTGTACATAGATCCTCCAGACTAGCAGAAGCTGCTGGGGGGGCAGGTTTAGCAGATCTTTCCTCTCGGCCTCCAGTCCCTGTCCCTCGACAGCGCAAACGTGGTCAGGGGAGTGTGGGGGTGTTGGAAGGGGGAGGGGTTGAGGGAAAGGTGTCCGTATCCCATGTCTCACCCTCTGTTGAGGGGGATTCGGATGATAAGGGGTGGGAGAAGTTTAGGAGGAAGAAAAAGAAGAAGAGGAAGACAAGTAAAGTGGTAATTTCTTCCTCAGAGTCGGACCCAGGAGGGGTTCCTCTTGGTAATACTTTTTCAGTTTTGTCGGGTGATGAGATGTCTGATATATCTTTCTCTTTATCATCCATGGATAAGGGGGAGTCACGTAGTCTTAAGAGAGCTGTTTCGGGTGATGAGAGTGTGGCAAAGGTTAAGAAACAACTACCCCAATCATCCTGATGGCAGTTCCCACTCCGATAAAGGTGGCGACCATTAATGTCGCCAGCATTAAATCTGCAAGAGCTCGTGATATTGCCTTATTTTTGCTCAGCGAGTTTGATGCTGAGATTTTATTTTTGCAAGAGACCTGGCTCAATCGTTTGGCCAATGTCCATCTAGCAAAAAGGGAGTGGAGATGCGGTCCCTCCTTTTGGTCTCTTGCGGCTGAGCCCTGCAGCGGAGTTGCGGTCCTTTTTAAAACCGATATGGTAACATGCCGGCGGGTAATTGAGGTAGAAATGGGGAGATGCATGGTCTTAGACGTCTCTGTTAGGGGGCAGGACCTGCGCCTGATCAATATCTATGGACCGCAGTCAAAATGGGGCAGGAAATGCCTCCTCACAGAGATCAAGCCCTTCCTTTTTACGTCCCAGCAGGTTGTCTTTGGAGGTGATTTTAACACCATAATTAGGCCTGAAGACAGGAGAGGCTCCATAGACAGGCTGGGTTACGATAGCGTTTTTCTTAGAGATATGGTGAGACAAGCAGGTCTGGTAGATGTGCATATTAAGCACTGCCCTGGCAGCACGGGATTCACATTTCAGAGAAGGAATAGTCAGAGTAGGATAGATAGGTTTTTTTAAAGGAGAGCTCTGCTTTCCCGGCTCCTGAGTTGAGGGCGGTGGAGTTCTCTGACCACTAGGGGTGCGCATCTTCACTGGCCTCACGATTCGATTCGATTACGATTATCAGGTCCACGATTAACGATGCATCACGATTACTGCGCGCGGTTTTCATCCAAAAAATTTAAGTAGTCAGAAGAACTCCATTTTTTAAATTTTATCTGTTCTTAAAAAAAAGACAACACTCCTTGCATGTAGCAAAGTGTAAACAGTGCAGACAACTTAAAGAGGAGCTCCAGACTGCCCCCAAATGACTACAGGAGATGATCAGAGACTGCAGACATGCTACAGGAGATGATCAGAGACTGCAGACATGCTACAGGAGATGATCAGAGACTGCGGACATGCTACAGGAGATGGTCAGAGACTGCGGACATGCTACAGGAGATGGTCAGAGACTGCGGACATGCTACAGGAGATGATCAGAGACTGCAGACATGCTACAGGAGATGATCAGAGACTGCGGACATGCTACAGGAGATGATCAGAGACTGCGGACATGCTACAGGAGATGATCAGAGACTGCGGACACAATACAGGAGATGATCAGAGACTGCGGACATGCTACAGGAGATGATCAGAGACTGCAGACATGCTACAGGAGATGATCAGAGACTGCAGACATGCTACAGGAGATGATCAGAGACTGCGGACATGCTACAGGAGATGATCAGAGACTGCGGACATGCTACAGGAGATGATCAGAGACTGCGGACATGCTACAGGAGATGGTCACAGACTGGGGACATGGCACAGGAGATGGTCACAGACTGGGGACATGGCACAGGAGATGGTCACAGACTGGGGACATGGCACAGGAGATGGTCACAGACTGGGGACATGGCACAGGAGATGGTCACAGACTGGGGACATGGCGCAGGAGTTGGTCACAGACTGGGGACATGGCACAGGAGATGGTCAGACACTGGGGACATGGCACAGGAGATGGTCACAGACTGGGGACATGGTACAGGAGATGGTCAGACACTGGGGACATGGCACAGGAGATGGTCAGACACTGGGGACATGGCACAGGAGATGGTCAGACACTGGGGACATGGCACAGGAGATGGTCAGACACTGGGGACATGGCACAGGAGATGGTCAGACACTGCGGACATGGCACAGGAGATGGTCAGACACTGGGGACATGGCACAGGAGATGGTCAGACACTGGGGACATGGCACAGGAGATGGTCAGACACTGCGGACATGGCACAGGAGATGGTCAGACACTGGGGACATGGCACAGGAGATGGTCAGACACTGGGGACATGGCACAGGAGATGGTCAGACACTGGGGACATGGCACAGGAGATGGTCAGACACTGGGGACATGGCACAGGAGATGGTCAGACACTTTGGACATGGCACAGGAGATGACAATTCTATGATATGGACTTGTGTCACAGCGCCCCCCCCCCCTCCCCCTCCCCACTTACATGCTGCTCTGCCGGTGGGCGATCTGCCTGCTCACCATCTCCCCCCCGATCTCCATTCGTGCGGCCGGTGTTCCCGGTCAGGTCAGGTTCTCAGGTCAGCATCTCCAGCAGTGAATTCTCCCGGGAGAGCGCTCGGTGCATAAAGTTGTTTTTAGTGTGTGTATATTCCGGTCATGTGACTCTCAGCCGCGCCTCCCTCCTCTCACGTCTCTCCTGATGTCAGCCCCGCCCGCCTCTCTTCTGACCTGATAGCTCCAGTCAGTGGGCGGAGCTGACACCAGGAGAGACTGAGAGGAGGGAGGCGCGGCTGAGAATCACATGACCGGATTATACACACACTAAAAACAGCTTTATGCACGGAGTGCTCTCCCGGGAGGGGGCGGGGCCAGACATCGATTTTTCGGGTCGCATGCATCGATGCCGCATCGGGGACACCCGATTTGCGATGCATCGATGCTGCGATTAATTTCAGCAGCCCTACTGACCACTGTATGCTGTCTGTGACTCTGAATGCCTCGGACACTCCACCCAGGGGAAGGGGTACCTGGAAGCTGAATTCGACTCTCCTGGAAGAGGTAAGACAATCCTTTGAGGATTTTTTTCAGGCACAGGTTTCTATTCTGGACTTTTGCAGCAGTAAGTCAGAGTGGTGGGAGCTTGTGAAACAAAGGGCAATTGGACTTTTCAAGGCCATAAGTAATGCCGCGTACACACGGTCGGACTTTTCGTCTACAAAAGTCAGACGGATGCCGACGGACCAAAGCCGGCTGACAATCTGATTGTGTGTGGGCTTCCCCGGACTTTCAGCTGACTTTTTCAGCCGCAAATCTGACGGACTTTAGATTTGAAACATGCTTCAGATCTTTACATCGTAACTACGCCGGACCCAGAAATCCGCTAGTCTGTATGCTAGTCCGACGGACAAAAACCCACGCTAGGGCAGCTATTGGCTACTGGCTATCAACTTCCTTATTTTAGTCAGATGTACGTCATCACGTACGAATCCGTCGGACTTTTGTGTGATCGTATGTAGGCAAGTCCGTTCGTTAGAAAGTCTGCTGCAAGTCCGCCAAAAGTCAGTCGAAAGTCTGTCGGATGGGCTGTCGGACTTTTGTAGCCGAAAAGTCAGACCGTGTGTACGCGGCATTAGAAGAAGCAGCTTGGTATTTACATTGCCTACCAGCATTTGCGGAGGAAGCTTGATCGTCTTGTCTCGTATAGAGGAGATCCAGGGGAGACCTCTGAGGTGAAGCTTCTTCTTAGGAAGTGTCAATACGACCGGCATGCCTCCTTGGTTCTGGAGAGGGATTATGGAAAATATCACTCGCCTGATCCTTACCAGAACCGTAAGCAAGGCATAGCAGTTAAGACAGTCATAGGCCTGAGGGATAGTACGGGTTCCCTGGTGAAGTCCAGATCAGGGATCCTGGAGATCTTCAGATCATATTACGCAGACCTTCTGGGAAGAAAGGACCTTTGTCGGGACAGAATGGAAAGCTTTCTGGATTCTACTCCAGGATTGGGTGCGTTGCCTTTGATGGATTTGGCAGAACCAATTTCAGTGGATGAGGTAGTTCATGCTATAGAGAAGCTGGCTACCAAAAAATTGCCTGGGCCAGATGGGTTGACAGCTGAATTCTACAAGTGTTTTAAATCCATTCTGGCTCCCTTTATAGCAGAGGTTTATAACAGCTGTCTAGAAGAGGGTTCGCTCTCTCCCTCCATGAGGCAATCCGCTGTGATTCTTCTGTCAAAAGGTGAAGACCCCTCAAAGATCCTTGCGAAGATTCTTTTTTGGCGCTTGTCGTCAGTGGCAGGCAATTTGTTGTCCAGTCATCAGCACTGCTGGGTCCAAGGTAGAAGTACTTTTTCAGTGGTTTTAGCTGTCCGGGAGGCTTTGGAACGATGCAGGGCTGCTGGATGGAGAAAGTACTTGCTGGCATTGGATCAGGCGAAGGCTTTTGATAGAGTCAATCACGAGTACCTGTATTTGCTACTTGGTAGATACGGCCTGCAGGGGAGGTTTATAGATTGGCTGAAGACATTATATAGAGGGGCTGAGAGCTTCCCACTGGTTAATGGTTGGGTTGGACGGCCTTTTGAGGTTGGCTCTGGTGTGCGCCAGGGATGTCCTCTGAGCCCCCTGTTATATGTATTCGCAATGGACCCCTTTATAAGAAGGCTAGAAAGTGGATCTTTGTGCGGGGTGCCTTTGGGTATTGCTGTTGTGCCGCCTTTGAAGGTTGTGGCCTATGCCAATGATGTGTCTGTTATTGTCTCTGGGATGGAGGAGGCGCAGGAGGTGGTCTCTATGATAGAGCAGTACACGGAGGCTTCTGGTTCTAAAGTCAACCATGAAAAGAGTGAAGTTTTCTGGATGGGTGAGGAGGGTGAAAGCTTCGAACTTCCGGATACCTTCCCGGAGCCCCAGCAGGAAATTAAAGTGTTGGGCATCAAATTTGGTCCTGGTGACTATGGTCATCAAAATTGGGAAAGCAGGTTGGTGTGTGCAATGCCAAAGTAGCAAGCTGGAAGAAATCGAAGCTTTCCTTGAGGGAGAGAGTTGACTTGATCGAAACGTACCTGGTCCCAATCTTTTAATATGTCAGCTTCGTCTGTATCTTGCCAGCATCTCTCTATGCAAGGGTGTACAGATTTTTTTTCCAACTGTTATGGGGAAATAGGCTGAACCTGATCAAACGCAATGTAACTTACCTGTCTAGGCAGGAGGGTGGCCTAGGAGTGGTCAACCCAATAGTTTTCTTTTCTCTGCTCTTTTTAAAGTACAATCTTGGTAACATGTTAGCAGAGAACCCGCCGGGATGGGTGGGCATTTTTCAATCTTGTTTTAGGCCTTTTCTGCGATGCTGGGAAGATGGCGGACCAGTGAAAAGTCTGAGAGTCGGACATGTCAAGCTCCCGGCTTATGTTGCCCCGTGTCTGAAAATACTTCGGCAGTGGCAGGTGAGAGTGGAGGATATCAAGTCCCTCCCCAGGAAGCTTCTGGAGAAGAGGATTTTGAGCTCTGCTTTCAGTCTGTCACTGGCCTTAAGGGATTGCCCAGGCTCTGTAATGAGGGAGGGGTTACGTTTAATCAATTTAGAAAGAATCTCCTTGATCAGTGGGAAGAATGTACCTTACATTGGTGGTGAATGGGAAAAATGTCCTTTACATTGGTGATCAGTGGGAAGAATGCTCCTTACATTGGAGATCAGTGGGAAGAATGTTCCTTACATTGGTGATCAGTGGGAAGAATGTCCCTTACATTGGTGATCAGTGGGAAAAATGTCCCTTACATTGGTGATCAGTGAGAAGAATGCCCCTTACATTGGTGATCAGTGGGAAGAATGTCCCTTACATTGGTGATCAGTGAGAAGAATGTTCCTTACATTGGTGATCAGTGGGAAGAATGTTCCTTACATTGGTGATCAGTGGGAAGAATGTCTCTTACATTGGTGATCAGTGGGAAGAACTTCCCTCACATTGGTGATCAGTGGGAAGAATGTCCCTTACATTGGTGATCAGTGAGAAGAATGTTCCTTACATTGGTGATCAGTGGGAAGAATGTTCCTTACATTGGTGATCAGTGGGAAGAATGTCTCTTACATTGGTGATCAGTGGGAAGAATGTCCCTTACATTGGTGATCAGTGGGAAGAACTTCCCTTACATTGGTGATCAGTGAGAAGAATGTTCCTTACATTGGTGATCAGTGAGAAGAATGTTCCTTACATTGGTGATCAGTGGGAAGAGTGTTCCTTACATTGGTGATCGGTGGGAAGAACTTCCCTTACATTGGTGATCAGTGGGAAGAATGTCCCTTACATTGGCGATCTTTGGGAAGAATGCTCCTTTTTTTTTAATCACATAATTTTTATAG
This sequence comes from Lithobates septentrionalis, assembly GCA_037952835.1. Lineage (NCBI taxonomy): Eukaryota > Metazoa > Chordata > Amphibia > Anura > Ranidae > Lithobates > Lithobates septentrionalis. The sequence goes on from JBBDGP010002843.1 coordinate 731,565, forward strand.
ATTTTTTTTCTTGTATACAACAAAAACACATCGCATCACAAAACATTTTCATCAAATACCCCAGTTTAACAAAACAAAACAAAAAAATCTAAATATTTACGCACACCAGATATTTAGGTCATCAGTCAAATACCTCCATCACTTCAGAACCATTGATCCCCCTTCAGCTTGACAAAGTTATTAGTATTATGAAACCTATTCCATTAAAATTATTACGTTCTAACAGTATTAATTTACACGTGCAGTTATCCTCTGCAGATAGATATTCTATCTCATTATTAGCATTCCTCATTATCATTAATATGCTCAATTGACTGCTCAGACCGATCGGAGTCTAGCCACCAATACCAGATTTTCTCAATTTTTTTGGGGCATCTCCTATGTTTATATGTCAACTCTTCACTTCTTAAATTAAGATTAGTTGCTTTAATCCAGTGATCCATTGATGGCGAGTGGTTGGATATCCATTTATGTAATATGTGTTTTTTGCTAGCCATATACATAGTTCTTAGCCACATCACATGCATTTCAGCTGGGAGAGTATCCTCAGGTACAATCCCTAACAATGCTATGTTTGGATCAAAGTGAACCTGTGTGAAGCACAAGAAATTCAAAGTGTCAAATACACCTTCCCAGTAACGATGCAGTTTGGGACAACTCCGCAACATATGTATGAGTGTACCTACATCAGTAGTACATCTTGGACAATTTAATGTAGCTGCCTTGCCCCAAGAGTACAACTTCAAAGGAGTATAATGAGCTATATGAATAATAAACAACTGTGTCAAACACTGTGAGGAGGATAGGGATACCCCAAATAAGTTCTTCAAAGCTTGCTCCCACTCCTCATCACTGAGTGTCTCCAGATCTCTTCGCCACCGTCTAGACTCTAGAGCTACCCTCTCGTAAGTTTGTTCTAGTTTTCTCTTGTAGAGAACAATATATGTTCCCAATGAGTCCCTGTTTAGATCGTCTTACAGTTACTGCCATAGCTAAAATTGATGAAGGGTTATATTTTAATAAAAAATGATTTGCTTGACTGTGCAGAGTATGTCGCAGCTGTAAATATTGAAAAAATGTCTTATTAGACAAATGATATCTCCCTGTCAGTTTGTCAAATGGTTGCAAAACCTCATTATCATTAAGTTAGCAAAGAAGCAGAATACCAACTCTTTTTTCCATAAATCTAAATTTTCAAGTTGTGCTACCTCATACAGTCGCGGATTATTCCATATAGGCAAATATTGAGCATATCCCTCATAATGAGTATCTCGAATAGTAGTCCGGATTTTATGAATCAAACAAAATGTGGGATAGTTACGTTTACTATAAAAGTGGTGGGCTACTATTAACTGTACCGGTGGATTTATTGGTAATTGATGAAATATAATTTGATGTATGGGGTCCTCACAGTCTATAATATTCCAACCATACAATTGCTGAAGTTGAGATGCCAGATAATACAATCTGGCATTAGGAACAGCCAGACCTCCCTCATCCTTAGACAACTGCAGAATTTCCAATCTAATCCGAGGATGTTTATTCTTCCAAACAAAGCCGTGTACACACGAGCGGACTTTATGGCAGACTTTGCCCGGCGGATGGGATTTCGTCGGACAATTCGATCGTGTGTGGGCTCCAGCGGACTTTGTTTGCTCAAAAGTTGGACGGACTTAGATTTGAAACATGTTTTAAATCTATCCGTCGAACTCGAGTCCGGTCGAAAAGTCCGCTCGTCTGTATGCTAGTCCGACGGACAAAAAGCCACACTAGGGCAGCTATTGGCTACTGGCTATGAACTTCCTTGTTTTAGTCCGGTCGTACGTCATCACATACGAATTCGACGGACTTTGGTGGATTGTGTGTAGGCAAGTCCGTTCATTCAGAAAGTCCGTCAAAAAGTCAGTCGAAAAGTCCGCCGGGCAAAGTCTGCCGTAAAGTCCGCTCGTGTGTACGCGGCATTAGTTCTCTAAACAAGGTATCTATTTGTCTAAAGAATTTCCGAGGAAGCCACACAGGACAATTATGTAACAAATATAACAACTGTGGTATCCATATCATGTTTATCAAATTAGCTCTACCTATTATCGTTAAAGGCAACTTACTCCAAATTTTCGAAACCCTTTTGTTTAAATTTCTTAAGCAATGGGTCTAAATTTCTCTTCACATATGCACTTATTTATGATGTAACTTGTTCACCCAAATATTTAAAATGTAGAAAGTACCGCTATTTGAGAGGCAGAAATTGGCAGGTTGGTCATCGGGGGCTCCACTGGTAAAATAACTGATTTATCCCAGTTTATTGTAAAACCTGTGAAAGAACCATATGTATTGTTTAAAGACATTACTGCTTTTAAAGATGACGAAGTGCCTTTCAACCATAAAATAATTAAAGCAATCTTGTCCTCTCCCAATGATCTGCGAAATCCAATAATATTTGATGATTGGTGGACAGAAGCAGCCAAAGGTTCAAGGGCTAAAGAAAAAAGTAATGGTGATAGTGGACATCCGTGCCTTGTTCCACGTTGCAGAGAAAAAGGCTCAGATACATGTCCATTTACCTGTACCAGAGCCACCGGGGCAGCGTAAAGAAGTTGTATCCAACTTAAAAAATATGGACTAAAACCAAATTTCTTCGAAGCAATGCCATAAAAAATTCCATTCTATACTGTCAAAAGCTTTTGCCGCATCTAGCGACAATATAGCTCTATTACCCAGATTTTCAGAGGGGACCTGCATATTAACCACTTGCCGACCACCCGCCATTATACTGTGGCAGGTCGGCACGATCCCGCGATCGTAGCTATACGTCGGTCCCTTTAAGCGGGATAGCAGGCGCGCGCTCGCTGCACAGCGGGGGGTGCCTTTGCTCATGACCGGCGGTCGCGATGACCGCCGGCCACGAACGATCGTGGGCACGAGAGGCAGAACACGGACGTGTGTGTTTAAACACACACATCCCAGTTCTGTGAGGAAAGGAGAGAGAGATTGTGAGTTCCTACAAGCTGGGAACCATGATCTCTCATCTCCTATAGTCAGTCCCACCCACCACAGTTAGAACACACACATAGGGAATACATTTAACCCCTTTATCGCCCCCTAGTGTTAACCCCTTCCCTGACAGTGACATTTATACAGTAATCAGTGCAAATTTTATAGCGCTGATCGCTGCATAATTGTCGGTCAACCCAAAAATGTGTCAAAAGTGTCCGATGTGTCCGCCATAATGGTAGTCTCAATAAAAATCACAGATCGCCGCCATTACTAGTAAAAAAAATAATAATAAAAATGCCATAAATCTATTCCCTATTTTGTAAAACTTTTGCGCAAACCAATTAATATACGCTTTTTGCGATTTTTATTACCAAAAATATGTAGAAGAATACATATTGGCCTAAACTGAGGAAAAATTTGCTATTGGGGCTATTTATTACAGCAAAAAGTACAAAATATTGTGTTTTTTTCAAAACTGTCGCTCTTTTTTTGTTTATAGCGCAAAAAATAAAAACCGCAGAGGTGATCAAATACCACCAAAAGAAGGCTCTATTTGTGGGAAAAAAAGGACGTCAATTTTGTTTGGGTACAGCGGCGCACGATTGCGCAGTTGTCAGTTTAAGCGACGCAGTGCCATATCACAAAAAATGGCCTGGTCATTGAGCAGCCAATTCTTCCGGGGCTGAAGTGGTTAAGGAATAAACGTCTTATATTCACTGCAGTAGATCTATTTGGGATAAACCCAGATTGATCCATATGCACTCTTAGATATTACTTTAGTCAATCTGATGGCTAACGCTTTTGCCAATAACTTCACTTCCGATGTAAGTAATGATATTGGGCGATATGATTCTGGATTGCTTGGGTTTTTATCAGGCTTTACCAAAACTATGATGATCGCTTCATTCATAGAGGGTGGAAGGTGACCACTTTCCAATGCTATGTTAAATACCTCTAATAATTCTGTCAATAAATCAGTTCCATAAACTTTGTAGACTTCCCCCGGTAACCCATCTGCCCCTGGGGCTTTATTATTAGTCAAGCTATCTGAAGCAGTTTTAAGTTCCTCTAATGTCAATGGTGGATCCAACATCTCCCTTTCATCTACTGATAATCCTGTTAATTTAATAGATTTAAGAAAGAGCTGCAGTTCATCTTCCTTATAGGATACTTTACTACTATACAATTTCTTAAAAAGAAATCAACAAATACTGATGAGATCTCTAAGGTAGTTTGTGCTGTTCCAGTTGGAGAGATTTGTAATTCTACTACCCGAGTCATTGATTTCTGAGCTTTCGCTATTGTTGCGAAAAGATAACCCGTATTTTCTCCATCCTCAAAATAAGGTTGCTGCTTTTTTACGAAAAATATCAGCATACTGTGTACTTTTAAGTCCCAGTCTTGCTTATCCACAACTTGCTGTGTAGATAAGTTGATTTATTTGTTACTCACTATAATTTCTTAATTTAGTTCCTCCTTAACATGAAAAGTAGACAATTTTTCCTGGGATTTGGTGTAATTACAGTTAATGATAGACCTGAAAACCTCTGAAGATCCACTAATGATTCACCACCAGGCTCTGATCCTTGAAACTTGAACCTGTCTAAAGAAATCCTTGCCCAAAGTCAATGTGCGTTACTAAGTATTATCAGCAGATTCCTTATGAGATAGGGTAGCAAATTGCAACTCCTAATTCACAATATATTCTACAATACATTCTTTTACAAGGAAGTCCCCAATCTCCTCCGTAGGCAGCATGGGTTGCACATAGTCAGGGGCCAAGATCTCAGCTCCTTGCACTGCGCCCCACTCTTTTTGCGGTTCCGTTTGAACCGTCCATTCACTGTCTATTACATCACTAGGCCCTCTGGACTGGCCCTCCTAGGTGGAGACATCTTCACAGGCCATGCTGAGCCCTCACTTCCACGGGTACACCACCTGCATGCAACACAGTCCATCAAACGAACTCCTGCACAATGCTGTTCGCCTGGCTGCCACACACAGCTAGCAGCAGTTCCTGACATGACTCACTGTGGAGCAAGGACCCAGAATCCACCGTCTTGTGTCCGCATTCTCCACCACTTGTAACATAGGGGACTATTAGCTCTCGTGGCAGATGCATTTGTCAGTGATTCAAGCCAGTCAAGAACTATATTTTAGGGCATGGTAGACCATTTTTATTAAAAAGGCAAAAAAAGTCCATAACATAAAGGTTTCCCACACAGGGGTTCTTGTCCAGCAAATACACACAACGGAAAATACTAGCCCACCTGGCTCTATCTTTAGCAGTACCTCTGCTCGTTACACTGGTCCTCAGACCATAGGTTTCTTCAATGTGGACAGCTTTACATTAGCGCCAACAGCTATGCTCTGGCCTTAGTCCTCAGGCTGTTTACTGCCTCTTGCAGTCACACGTTCTGGCTGCCTCCTGTAGCCCTTCTGACTCCTGGAGACCTCCTGTCTCTCTTAGCGTGGAGCAGTCTCCAACTGGGAGCCATGAGGTATTCCCATACCGTTATTATAAGGGCTGTGCTCACCTGAGCACACACCCTGCTGGTCATCTACAAAATCTGGACACAGGGTTGGAGATCCTGTCCCACCCAAGACACTATGGACTCTCCAAACTACAGAGCCCCATGCCAGAATACCAAAACCTGGAGAAAGCTGTAAAGCAGTTTTCTCCAGTCCACATCTATGCTCTGCAGTCTTGCACCAAGTCAATGTGCACACCCTGTGTCCCCCAAACCACCAATTTTACAGTAACAGCATCTCCTACTGTCACCTATTATAAATATATATATATATATATATATATATATATATATATATATATATATATATATATATATATATATATATATATATATATATATATATATATATATATATATATATATATATATATATATATTGCATCTTACCAGTTCTTAAACAAGGTGGCTGCATTCCTTTTCTTTATTCAGTATTTTTTTTCTTTATTTTTACCTGGTGATCCTGTAGGTGGGGTGCAGCACGATGCGGCAGCAATAACACACACAGTCCCAGTGCGATGAAAGAACGCGCATTGAAATAATGCAAAAAGACAGTTCACAAATGTCTGGTGGGGAGGCAGCCCACCTGAGAACACTCACAGTTCCAACAGCATGTAGAGAGCATGTTTAAGCTGAACTGACAGCGCCTGTTAAGAGGGGTGGAATGCGGCCTGGTCATCTTGTGCCCAAGCAAGAGAATGTCCAGAGAAGTTACTGTATGAGCCCTTAGTTTTCTTTCCTCGTCAGGAACCTTTCACTGTTGCTAGTACTGTAACTGTCCCTACACTACCAACGTGTAAAAGGTATGCCAAACCTTGGAGCCAGGACCTTAAATAGGCTCTGCCTGACACTAGATGGCTGCTAGAGTCACATGGTGCAGCAGCATCCAATTAGATAGTTTCCGCTGTGACGATAGGCGTGCGCACAGGGTGTGCCAGGTGTGCCTGGGCACACCCTAATTGCCTTGTGTGGTGCATATTCCCCCCTGTTTAGACCACTGATATTTCATCCCCCAAAAAAATGTTACAAAAGAAAATAATTTTTTGGAAAAGAAAATAAACAAAATTACACTGTCCACTGCCCTACTGACACCATCAGTACATATACACATGCATATGTATTTGAGCTTTGGGGTGCACACCCTAATGCAAGAGGCTGCGCGCACCTATGCCTGTGACCCAAGGAAACCTTAGAGGAACCCTGTTTCTCTTGACTTCCTCCTCCAACAGGAGGATGTTTTTTTACCATTCTTTATTCATGGCTTTGTTCTTAGGCAAAATTGTGAGTGAGCCCACTCTCTTGGCTAAGAAGTAACCCTACGCATTAATGGTCTCAGGATGCTTTACTGTTGGTATGCCACAGGACTGATGGTAGTGCTCACCTTTTCTTCTCCAGACAAATTTTTTCCCAGGTGCCCCAAACAATCAGAAAGGGGATTCATCAGAGAAAATTACTTTACTCCAGTCCTCAGCAGTCCAATCTCTGTACCTTTTTGCAGAGTATCAGTCTGTCCCTCATGTTTTTCCTGGAGAGAAGTGGCTTCTTTGCTGCCCTTCTTGACACCAGGCCATCCTCCAAAAGTCTTCTCCTCACTGTGTGTGCAGATGCACTCACACCTGCCTGCTGCCATTCCTGAGGAAGCTCTGCACTGGTGGTTCCCCTGATCCCGCAGCTGAATCAACTGTAGGAGACAGTCCTGCTTGCTGGACTTTCTTGGGTGCCCTGAAGCCTTCTTCACAAATGCAGTGGAAATGTATTTAATGGGATTAGGTTCATTTTCATGGCAAAGAGGGACTTTGCAATTAATTGCAATTCATCTGATCACTCTTCATAACATTCTGGAGTATATGCAAATTTCCATCATAAAAACTGAGACAGCAGACTTTGTGAAAATTCATATTTGTGTCATTCTCAAAAATTTTGGCCACGGTTGTAGGTACTGTATCAGCCAGCAGGTAGAATTTGCCCACATGCAAAAAAGGTTGTAGCCAAGTACATGTTGTTAGAACCACCAGTAGCAGTTCAGTATTGCTGCTTATCTGTGAGAGTGGGCTTCTTATGTGTTACTTAGCAGTGGCAGTGCGCCCATTAGGGGCGCTCGGGCAATGCCCCCTCTGTGTACTATGGATAGATTCATGCATTGCATGAATCTATCTACAGCCACTGTAGACACCCCCCATTCAGGCGTCTGGCCCCTTTTTGGGCACCGGGCGCCTGAATTACAGTGGCGGGGGGGGGGGTGTTTTTGAAGCACCTGATTAGGCCATAAGCTCTAATAGGCATCAAAAAAAGGTGCACTGCGACCGCGAAGCAGTGCACCCAGGTGTGTTAGCAAAGCAAATGAATATTTGTTTTGCTAATACAGAACCACCTCTAAGCCAATCAGGAAGCCCGGATGCAATACCGGGCACCTGATTGACTGAAGGTAAAGGCGATCTCATTGGCCGCCTATCAAATTAGGAAGAAGACACGCACGGAGGATGTATAAAGGACACGGAGCCATCGCCGTGCTACCAATCCCACAGCTCGCCACCTGTCCCGCTGCCTGACCCACAACCACGATGGGGTAAGTGTGTAGCTTTATTGTTTTATTGTCACTCTGATGTACCAATAAACAACACTTCAAGGATTACAGTTTTGCCGGCTCTCCTTATTACTGGGGTAAGTGCCGGGCAGACAGCAGAAGAATGGGGGGGGGGGGGCACAGTGGCTGCACATTATGGGCACAAAAGCTGCAATTGATGGAGCACAGTTGGCTGCATTTGCGGGGCACAGAGTCTGCATATGACGGGCACAGTTGGCTGCATATGACGAGCACAGTTGGCTGCATATGATGGGCACAGTTGGCTGCTTTTGTTGGGCACAGAGTCTGCATATGATGGGCACAGTTGGCTGCATTTGATGGGCACAGGTGGCTGCATATGATGGGCACAGTTGACTGCTTTTGCTGGGCACAGAGTCTGCATATGATGGGCACAGTTGGCTGCATATGATGGGCACAGTGGCTGCATATGATGGGCACAGTTGGCTGCATATGATGGGCACAGTGGCTGCAATTGATGTTTTTGTTTAAGTATTTTTCTGAATTTTTCAGTTCGTTTGCGCCCCCCCCCAAAAAAAAAACTTTGAGCACCAGCCGCCACTGTTGCTGAGCAACATTTCCCACTTATTTACTTATAGTAAATGACCCCTCTCCCCTCGTTTACATGTTAGCACGCTGAGAATTCTCTTATACCATAAACAGAACGTTTTCTAATCAGGCAGCCTTCCTTCTGTAATTCCCTGAATCCCTTCCATACATGACATCTGTGAGTGACATCTAGCCAGGGGGGCACATATGCTGCAGCTCCTGCCACCTCGCCGAGCGGCTAAACAAGATAAATTGCTTCTCCGCAGAACACAAAGGGGAGAAAGTAACAAATTGTTTTCAATATTTCACTGCAGGAATGGCTCTGTTACTTGTGTTTTCATCATCATAGTTGAGTTGACCCGGATTCCTGATAACTCAGCACCTCCTGAATCTTACAGTCACTGGAAACTTGGTGACATCAATTACATGCAACTGCACAGTACAGAGAAAAGGGGCAACACGATCGCGATGAGATACAATCCATCTCCAAACATGAAAAGGAGGAGGCGAGGTGGAAGCTGTATGTGAAACCTTCTTAAAGGGAAACTCTAGACATATAGTTAAATACACCTTGGATAACATAGATAAAAAGAGTTTTATAAAGTACTGTTCATACTTTTGTGTTTTCCAGTCTTAACCCCTTGTGGAACACTCACAGTAAATATACTGCAAATGGGCAGCAGTTACAGGCGCAATCACTGACGTGGACATTTTATAGATAGGCAACTCCTATCCTCATATTAATTAGTGGTTCCAAATTATTTACTACTGCAGTAGGGAACAGACACAAAAGATACAATCCGCATCTTTCCAAATAACTGTTCTGCTTTATTATGATGCAATTGAAGGGTTTTATACACATGATTACGTAGGTACCACATTAATATTACAATTGTACGTTTATGGTAACAAGGGGCGTAACATAGGTAGACTACTTCTAATCAGGACTCGAAAGAATGCAAACATATACTGAAAACCTTATTAGTGACGTGTGCACAGTGAGGGCAATGTGCAATACATACAAAATAGAATACAATTATATACAGAACTTACAAATTTCCTTTACATGTTTACCTGTACGTCGGCTTATTCTTCCAGGTTTGGTGGCGCACAGGCGTGCACCCCCTGCCAACCTGTGATTGGACACAGCACGAGCTTGGCAGCTGATTTCAGCCAATGATTTTGGCTGAAGTCAGCTGATCTGCTGTGTCCAATGACACAGTACTCTGTACTCTGTGTACAGGGAACAGCAATCTGGCTGTTTCTTCTCCCTGCAAAGCAGGGGGGAAAAAACAGCCAGATAGTAAAGTAAAAGCAGCACACATTACACACATTACACATTGTTAGGCACACAGTTAACCCCTTAATTGTCCCAAGATGTTAACCTCTTCCCAGCCCAAAGGTGTTTAGTAAGATTAGGGTCAGGTACTGATGTTGGATGAGAAGACCTGGCTCACAATCAGCCTTCCAATACATCCCACCTTTGCAATGAATTGGAACAATGATTGTGAGCTAAGTCTTCTCATCCACCATCACTACATAACCACAAACCTACTGAACACCTTTGGGAAAAATTGGAATATCGATTGTGAGCCAGGTCTTCTCCTCCATCATCACTACCTGACCTCAACCCTACTGGGCACCTTTGGAAAGAATTGGAACAATGATTGTGAGCCAGGTCTTCTCATCAACCAACAGTACCTGACCTCAACCTTACTGAACACCTTTGGGAATAATTGGAATACTGATTGTAAGCCAGAATGTTCTCATTCAACATCAGTTGGATGAGAAGAGCTGGCTCAAAATTAACATTCAGCTCTTTCCAAAGTGTTCGGAAAGGTTGAAGTCAGGACCTGACTCACATTCCGCATTCCAATTCACCCCAAAGGTGTTCAGTAGGGTTAAAGTAAGGGCTATGTGCAGGACACTCGAGTTCCTCCACACCAAACGGGTCACGCCATGGGGTTGATTTACTAAAGGCAAATCCACTTTGCACTATAAGTGCACTGCAAGTGCACTTGGAAGTGCAGTCACTTTAGATCTGAGGGGAAGATCTGAAATGAGGGGAAGCTCTGCTGATTTTATAATCTAATCATGTACAAGCAAAAATTATGTTTTTTATTTTCCTTGCATGTCCCCCCTCAGATCTACAGCGACTGCACTTCCAAGCGTACTTGCAGTGCCAAGTGGATTTGCCTTTAGTAAATAAACCCCAAGTCTTCATTAAGCTGGCTTTGTACTCAGGGACACGATCATGATGGAACAGAAAAATGCCTTCTCTAATATATTACTACAAGGCTATAAGTGTACAGTTGTCTACAATACATAAGTCAGACACAAGGCCCACGGGCCGACTCTGGCCTGCAAGGCCTTGTCATGTGGCCCTCCTACCCAGTTTTGCAGCCAGAACATAGCAGAACTTCCACTCCCTGCTGACACGTCCGTATTTATAAGGGACAGCTTTACTTTCAGCAGCTCCTGGATCAAACATGCACTTAAGACGGGGACAGATCTCCAGAAAGAAAGAGAAAATGATCTCCCTGCCACTCCTAAACCCTACATTCTCTAAATAGCGCACCCCGTATGCACTCTGTACATAGCGCACCTCAGGACTATGCACTCTGTACATAGCGCACTCCTGAACTCTGTACTCTGTATGTAATGCACTCCGGTACTCTGTACGTAACCCACTCGTGAACCCTACACTCTGTAGACAGCGCATGCCTAAACCTTGCACTCTGTACACAGTGCACCCTGGAACTCTGCACTCTATAGACAGCACACTTCTGAACTCTGTACATAATGCACCCCTAAACCCTGCACTCTGTAGACAGCGCACCCCGGAACTCTGCACTCTGTACGTAACGCATGCCTGAACACTGCACTCTGTACGTAGCGCACTCCTAAAACCTGCACTCTGTAGATAGTGCACCCCGGAACTCTGTACTCTGTACATAGCATAAACCTGAACTCTGCACCCTGTATGTAGTACAATCTTGAACTCTGCACTCTGTACATAGCGCACTCCTGAACACTTGCACTCTGTACGTAGCGCACTCCTAAACCCTGCACTCTGTAGATAGTGCACCCCGGAACTCTGTACTCTGTACCTAGCGCAATCCTGAACTCTGCACCCTGTACGTAGTAAAATTTTGAACTCGGCTGTACATAGCACACTCCTGAACTCTGCACTCTGTACGTAACACACCCCTAAACCCTGCACTCTGTAGACAGGGCACCCTGGAACTCTGCACTTTGTATGTAACGCACTCCTAAACCCTGCACTCTGTAGACAGCGCACCCCGGAACTCTGTACCTAGTACAATCCTGAACTCTGTATGTAGTACAATCTTGAATTCTGCACTCTCGTAACACACTCTGTACAAAAGGTACCCCAAATACAAGCGACCCTTTGAGCAGTGGTGGCCCATCCACCCCCCTATCCATGCGTCCGGCCCCCCCGATCTACATACAGGGCGTGGGGCCATGGATTCCAATGGGGAAGATTGAAGCACGTGATTAGAGCCAGAGTCTCTAATAGGGTTCAAAAAAGGGTGGGCTCAGGGTGCAGAGCACTGCTCTCCCAGCCCACCCAGTTGTGTGATAATAGCAAATGAATATTACCTATTCTCACACTGATTATCCTCCCAGGAAGTGGGTCATCAGACTCATTTCCCGATTGGCCAAAAGAGAAGTGATGTTATTGGCCAAGGGGGAGGAGGAACGAGGTGCGTGGCTGAGGGAGAAGCGGGGGAAGACCGACAGACCCACCAGCCGCCACTCCAGGCAGTGTTGCCAACCGTCAGTATTTTTCCTGAAAGCCAGTAAAAAACGGGCACTTTTCTCCTGCCAGTAAATGCCAGTAAGAGGAAAAGTTTGCCAGTAAAAAAATATGGCTGTGACGCTTGGCTCGGAAACTGTGCATGCGCAGCTCGTATCCAGGGCCTGCTGAGACCATCCAAGTGCCTGCTACAGTATGTTCTGCTGGTACTGGTGGGGGGCTGGTCCGGTGGAGGTGGTGCCTGAGCGTGTCATGTGATGTCATGGTGCAAGGGAACCGAGCAGAGTGGCCAGAGCCTCATGTGCAGGTCTGCGAGACGGGAGCAAGGCAAGCCGGGAGCGGGGACTATCAGTGCTGTTTGGACTGGAGGGGACTGAAGAGTCCACCTGGCATGGAGAAAGACTGTCACTGTGATTTAGGAGGGGACGTGTCGTGTCGGTGATCTGTGCTGCTGCACACTGCTCAATTACATGTGTGTGACCTGTCCATTCTAATTTCCTGCCCTCCTGAGTCCTGTCTCTGAGCCACTTACTTACTATATTGAAAATAAAATAAGAAATGCTTTTTGCTTTAATCTCTACTTTAAATCATACTGATAATTGCATATTGTACTTATTTGTAGCCTAAATACTGAAATTTGCACGGAAAACTGTAATTTTGTAACTTTTGGAAATGCCAGTAAAAACTTGGCTGTGCCAGAAAATTTTGGGTGTTGTGTCAGTAAATTTCAATCTGGTAGGTTGGCAACGCTGACTCCAGGGATGGCTAATCATTCAGCATCCAGCTCAGCCATCCAGCACTCCACGGCTCAAGGATGGGAGATCGGAGTCTGGGCAGGACAGAGGTAAGGAGGCCGCCTGTCCATCTCCCGCGGTGGGGGTGTTCCCGGTGTACCCCGTGTTTATGTCCATCTCCTGACACTGCCTTTGAAGGCAACCATACTGCTCAAGCAGTCTGCGATGAAATTGAGTTTGACACCCTGGTCCAAAATGTCTTTGTATGTTGTAGCATTCACCGTACCCTTCAGTGGAAATACCTGAACTCCATCTTTTGGAGAGGGGTTCACGTATTTTTCACTATATAGTACAGGTGTAACCAAAATCTTTATTTTTAATTTTTTTCTCTTTATCCTGAGAAGTTGTAAAGTCCCTTTATAATATTAGCTCCCAGTGCAGCATTTCTCACCAAGAAAAAGCAAATATCTCTGATTAAGCCCCGAAAAGGGCGAAACGCATCTGAGGAGTTCTCTACGGGTAGAGAACAGGAGCTGAAGCCATCTTTTACCCATCTCATTAACATTTATGCAACAGGGAGTTGGTGTCTGTGCGCAGACAGCCAGCATTTTGTTGAAATCTCCGAGGTGTTATTTTATTCCTAGAACATATTTATCTGTCCAACCTTAAATGTAGTTTTACATCTGAAGCTGCCTGAGAGTGACAAGCGTTAAATTACATGTCATTTAATAAAACTCTGATTAATTAATGTTTTATTAGACATAGGTCCAAGCATTTTAGGATGTTGGTTCTGCTGTGTTCACCGGCTAGCAGGCGTACCTAACAGCCAGAGCCGGTACAAGGGGTGGGCGGGAGGGGCAAGTGCCCTGGGCGGAGTGTGAGAGGGGGCGGGTTCAGGGTCCTCTTTAACGCAGAGCAAAAGCAGCTGCCCCTGAAGCCCGCACTGCTTAGAATAGTTCTCCCGGTGTAGCTGTCACGAACACAGCTGTGCCGCCCTCCCCCGTTTGCTCTCTCGGCCGGGTTAACATAGGCGGCCACACTGACAGGGGAGGAGAACAGCTGCGGGCTGTGTGTAAGTGCCGACTCGTCCTGCTTCTCCCTCTGTCAGGAGCTGCAGGTTTGGAGTGGCTGGTCTGTGACAGGAAGTGAGGCAGAGCGATCGTCCGTGCTCCCCCGTCCCATCACCCCCCCCCCCCCACACACACACACACACTTCTATAGCACAGCACAGAACAGAGTGAAGTGTTATGGCTGTATGCTACAGATCTGAGACCGTGTTCGAAAAAGAGCGCGCACACACATACCAGAGAGGTGCAGTGTCACAGAGGATGAGAACTGTGAGAAGGAGGGGGAGGAATTTGTGAAAAGAGGTGAGAACTCTAAAGGGAGGATTACAATGGTGGCTGTGGACTGACAGGGGGGGGGGGGGGCAGGGGGTGTTGGTGGATACAGAGGGGGTTGTGGACGGGGGGGGGGGAGGGGAGTATACAGAGGTGACTATACAAGGGGGGGGGGGGTACAGAGGTGACTATACAAGGGGGGGGGGTACAGAGGTGACTATACAAGGGGGGGGGGTACAGAGGTGACTATACAAGGGGGGGGGGGGTACAGAGGCGACTATACAAGGGGGGGGTACAGAGGCGACTATACAAGGGGGGGGGGGGTACAGAGGCGACTATACAAGGGGGGGGGGGGGTACAGAGGCGACTATACAAGGGGGGGGTGTGTACAGAGGCGACTATACAAGGGGGGGGTGTACAGAGGCGACTATAGAAGGGGGGTACAGAGGCGACTATAGAAGGGGGTACAGAGGCGACTATACAAGGGGGGTACAGAGGCGACTATACAAGGGGGGTACAGAGGCGACTATACAAGGGGGGGTACAAAGGCGACTATACAAGGGGGGGTACAAAGGCGACTATACAAGGGGGGGTACAAAGGCGACTATACAAGGGGGGGTACAAAGGCGACTATACAAGGGGGGGTACAGAGGTGACTATACAAGGGGGGGTACAGAGGTGGCTATAGAAGGGGGGTACAGAGGTGGCTATAGAAGGGGGGTACAGAGGTGGCTATAGAAGGGGGGTACAGAGGTGGCTATAGAAGGGGGGTACAGAGGTGGCTATAGAAGGGGGGTACAGAGGTGGCTATAGAAGGGGGGTACAGAGGTGGCTATAGAAGGGGGGTACAGAGGTGGCTATAGAAGGGGGGTACAGAGGTGGCTATAGAAGGGGGGTACAGAGGTGGCAGTAGAAGGGGGGTACAGAGGTGGCAGTAGAAGGGGGGTACAGAGGTGGCAGTAGAAGGGGGGTGCAGAGGTGGCAGTAGAAGGGGGGTGCAGAGGTGGCAGTAGAAGGGGGGGATACAAAGGTGGCAGTAGAAGGGGGGGATACAAAGGTGGCTATCTGAATGTTTTTGATCTGCTGTGTATAATCCACATTTCTTTGTTTTATGCATTCCTCCAGTATTGCCTTGTAACTTGCAGAACTATGTTCAAAATGTAAATTGTTCAAGAAAAACTTTTTTTTAAAAAAAACCTGCCCAGCCCGTGCCATTGTGACGTATATCGTCATGCACTGGTGAGCAAGTGGTTAAAGAAGGCCCTGGGTGGGTTGTTAGCAGGCATAATAGTAATAACACTGTGTGTGTGTGGGGGGGGGGGGTCATGTAAAGAGTGAAATACTGTGTGTGGGGTGATAATTGAATGTTTATTGTTTTAGGTATATTCTTGTTTTGAAACGACATTGATTCTTAATTAAAAATGGGGGGGGGGGGTGCAGTTTGCCATCTTCGCCCTGGGCACCAAATGGCCTTGTCCCAGCACTGCTAACAGCTGTACTGCACAAAAGGTAAAGATAGTCGCTTAAAGCTTGTCTGCTTTTATCAATGCTTTAATAATGTAAGAAGACAAATTCCAATCCGTACTGTACAGGATACTATACATTGTATACTGTACCTCCTATTCTGTACATTCTTCTATGTTATACATTATATTTGTTAATATGTTAGTATTTGTACATTATGTTCTATAAACTGTTCTTTACATTCTATGTTGTTCAATCTACCGGCTAATCGGACTATTGTAGCTACAATGTATTGTGCAGAAGGTATAACATTTCAAGTAGACGGTACATGCTACCTGCTTACAGGGCTGTAGATCATTTTTTTCTTCTGGGGGTGGATTGGGCACCCAAAGAATAATTAGGCAGCCGTGCAGTGACAAATTATAGGTGTGACAAATTTGCGCAGTGAGAGGAGCTTAAAATGTGAGTCTACTCAGGTTACATATGGTACAGTCCATGTATACACAAAATACAGTATGCTTTAATTTCTTAACAGACACACATAAACTCTGGCACAATAATTTGTAAAAAAAACAAAAAAAAACACTTCCATCACATACCGTATGCTTTTCAGCCAACCTTCAGGAAGAACTTCATTAGCATAGTGACTACAAAGCAATCAGTAAATGGTGTATAAAGGGAGCAGTGATCAGCAGCATGTCATATACAGCCCAGTATACACAGTGCAGTGGTCAGGGGTATATAATGTACTTAGAGTGCAGTGGTCAGCAGTATGTCATATACAGCCAGGCGTACAGAGCACAGTGGTCAGGAGTATAAAATGTACTTAGAGTGTAGTGGTCAGTAGTATATCATATACAAACCAAGCGTACAGAGCACAGTGGTCAGGAATATATAACGTACTTAGAGTGCAGTGGTCAACAGTATATCATATACAGCCAGGCGTACAGAGCACAGTGGCCAGAAGTATATAATGCACCTAGAGTTCAATGGTCAGGAGTATTTAATATATGTATGCTTTAATTACTGTGCCAAAAGAGAGAGTCTAACAGACATGCATAAACCTCAGCACAATCATTTGTAAAAAAAAAACAAAACGACCTTCCATCACATACTGTATGCTTTTCAGCCAACATTCAGGAAGAACTTCATTAGCATAGTGACTACGAAGCAATCAGCAAATGTTGTATAAAGGGAGCAGTGATAAGAAGTATGTAATATACAGCCCGGTATACACAGTACAGTGGTCAATAGTATATAATATACTTAGAGTGCAGTGGTCAGCAATATATCATATACAACCAGGCGTACAGAGCACAGTGGTCAGGAGTATATAAGGTAACTTAGAGTGCAGTGGTCAGCAGTATGTCATGTTTATACAGCCAGGCGTATAGAGAGTCACGGAGCTAAGTGAGACACTAGTCGCAGGGATGGCATGACAGTGCTGAACAGCACAGTTGCCGATTTAAGAAGAGAAGATTTCCCCTTTTAGAGAAGGGGAGGGGTTGGCTGAGAAGAGTAAGGAGATGTGTGAGAAGGGGAAGTGATGTCAGTCGAAGAGCGGTGGAGGAAGAGATTAGCTGCACACCTCACCGCTCTTCATTTCCCTTGCTTTACACACATAATGGCGGCGATGGAGGGCTTTCTGGACCAGCTGAGAGCGGCGGTTGCCGCTAACGGCGCGGACTGGCTCCAACAGCAGCTGAGGGCGATGGCAGTCGGCGGAACAACCGTGAGCGGAAGGGCTGGCAACACCTCGTGCGCGGCGGTCACGGCCGCCGGAGAGATACAGCCCTGAGTCAGGGCTGGGAACGTCCGCTCGGAACAGCGTTTGACGCCCGTGGGAGAGACACAGACACCCAGCACGCAGGGACAGCAGAGGGAAGGTAGAGGAGATGTCCGGGGGACTATGCGCAAGGTCGGTGTGACTGGGGGAAGGGTGCCCAGCAATACACGCGGCTCTTCCCCCCCCGGCACGGCAGATGCATGGAACGGCCCGAGGGGTCTGTAAGAGAGGGGCGGAGAGGTCGGGACGCACAGGAACGCACCGCAGCTAGCGATGCAGCAGCACAGGCGACTTAGACGGCCAGTAGTCCACCGCGAGGCGGGAGAGGGTCAGCCAGAGTCACCAGAGCCAGTGGGAGTGGAGGTACCGGACGGTCAACACGCACCCCGCAAAACGGTAGGCGCAGGAGTCCATCACCAGGGGCATCCAACGGGTCTGGCGGCAATCCAGGGAGAGGTGGTCGTGCACAGCACCGCAGGTCCTCGGCAACCTCTGCGACCGCAGCTGGGGTGCAACAGGAGGTCAGCAGGACGGAACACAGCGACGATCGGTCGGAAGGAGAGCTGTCCGGGTCTGGCGGAGGCGACAACCAAGGATATCAGGCAACGGTGGTTCCAGGAGTGGCGGCTGTTGGGCCCAGTCCAGGGCAGCCCGGTAAATGCGATTCTTCGAATCCTGTTACTATTTTACTGCATAACTTGTTGGGGCGGAACAAGCAGAGGGGACTTTCAGGGTTGGGGGGTGCAGCCAGGTCGGGGGGGGCTGAGAACGGGTCGGCTCCACCGCCTGCAGTGGTGCCACAGATAAGGAATGAGGGTTTACAGGAGTTGTTAACGGGTCTTAAGGAGCTAGTAGCACGAGTAGAATCAGGGTCAGGTAGCGGTCCGGCTATGGCATGGACAACAGAGAGGACTCCTCCGCAGACGGGGGCCGCCCCACCAATTGCGGGTGACTTACCGGTTCCGCCTTTGGCGGCTGTTGCAGCGGTTGGGGTATCCCCCAGTACGTCGTCAGTGGCTACGACTTCGGGGGATCAGGTGAAAACAACGGAAAAAAAGGCAGATTCAGTTAGATTGGCAGACGCGGCGAGGAGTGAGGTATATGTCTGCTTTGAAGGCCCATTGGGGGCTCATTTAAAAGCGGAGATAAAAGAAAAATATGGAAGGGCGAATACGTGGAAATTTTCACGTTGCTGCCTTTAGAAAAATTTAATCTGCATAGGTTAAAACCGGTCGAAGGAAAAAAGAAGGATGAGGAGAAGCGGAGGTATCGCTTAATTTCGATTGGCTGCAAGCGTTTGCCATTTTGGCGAGTGTGGTAGGGGAGAAGGCGCCGGAGAATTGTTCAGCGCTGTTCGTGTACCTGGAGGCCATTAGTGAGGCCCATTGGACATACGGGGGCATGGCGTGGCTGCGCTATGATGAACAATTTCGTCAGAGGATGGCGGTGAGACCGAATCTACGCTGGAATCACAAGTACATCAGCTTGTGGATGAGGTTGATGATGGCAGCGAGGGCCCCTAGTCAGTTTTTTCAGGCAGGGGTCGGAGGTTCAGCAGCTCCAGGACAACCGACCGAGAAGAGATGGGGTTATTGCTGGCAATTCAATGAAGGAACCTGCAGATTTGGATCCAGCTGTCGCTTCAAGCACTTGTGCTGCGCGGGATCCCATGCATTGGCAAAATGTTTTAAAAAAGGAAAAGGTCGTGCCGGAGATACTTCAGGTAAGAGGGAGGACTCCGGTGCGGGTAGAAAGGATGCTGCCTTTCCTCAATAGATACCCCGATCGGGCAGCGGCCGCCACATTGGAGGCAGGCTTTAGGAATGGTTTTCACATTCCTTGTTCTCTGGCGGCGGTGCCGCCCGAGGCCAAGAATTTGCGGTCGGCCTTGCTGCATTCAACGGTGGTTACTGACAAATTGGGGAAAGAGGTTTCACTGGGACGCATGGCGGGCCCTTTTCAGGAAGTACCACTACAGGGGTTGGTGGTCTCCCCTTTGGGTGTGGTACCCAAAAGAGAGCCGAACAAGTTTAGACTCATACACCACCTCTCTTTTCCAAAGGGAGGGTCGGTGAATGACGCAATTGCACCGGAAGATTGTGCAGTTACGTACACATCTTTTGACGCAGCGGTGGCATGGGTTAGAAAATATGGGCAGGGGTCCTTAATTGCCAAGTCCAATATCGAATCGGCTTTCCGGCTCTTGCCAGTACATCCCGACAGTTTTAGATGGCTAGGCTGTAAATGGGAAGGGGCCTACTATGTAGACCAGTGTCTTCCAATGGGATGCTCTATATCCTGTGCTCTTTTTGAGATGTTCAGCTCGTTCTTGGAATGGGCTGTTCGGGATGTGGCAGGTATCAATTCAGTCATCCATTATTTGGACGACTTCTTATGTGTTGGCCCGGCGGGTTCCAACATATGTGCAGTGCTTTTGGGGACATTGCAATATCTAGCGTAAAGATTTGGGGTGCTGCTAGCCCCGGAAAAAACGGAGGGTCCAGCAGTGACTATCACAATTCTCGGAATTGAGATAGATTCGATGATGCTGGAATGCAGGATTCCGCAGGACAAATTGTTGAAGTTGAAAGAGGAAGTTCGCGGGACTATTGGAGTTAGGAAATTGCAGCTTCGCCAACTCCAATCTCTGCTAGGTAAGTTAAATTTCGCTTGCCGAATTATCCCTTTGGGCCGGATTTTTTGCAGGCGGCTTTCGGCCGCTACTGCAGGTGTCCGGGCACCAACGCATTTCGTGAGTCTTACTAGAGAGCATAGGGAGGACTTACGGGTGTGGCAGGCATTCTTGGAGTCATTTAATGGAAGGGCTCTTTGGATGTCCGGGCCCATCAGCAACTGTGATTTGGAATTATTCACGGATGCGGCTGGTTCGACTGGGTTTGGCGCCTTCTTTAAGGGTCAATGGTGCGCTGCCAGGTGGCCTATTGCATGGCAGGAGGCGGGGTTCTTGAAGAACCTGGTACTTTTGGGGTGGTTCCCCATTGTCGTGGCCATGGAACTGTGGGGTGAGTCATTCAAGAACCTGAAGGTCCGATTCAATTGTGACAATCTGGGGGTGGTGCAAGTGGTTAATCGGCTGACCGCAGCATCCGTGCCGGTGGTCAGGCTTTTGCGTCATCTAGTACTTCGCTGTTTACAAGTGAATGCATTCATATATGCCGTGCATCTACCAGGGACTGAGAACACCTTGGCTGACGCTTTGTCTCGTTTTCAGTGGGACAGGTTCCGGAAGTTGGCACCAGATGCGGATCAACAAGGGGTCGCCTGTCCCAGCTGGATATGGAACATTGCCTTGGAACAGCAGCAAAATGGATTCAGCAATCCGTGAGTATGGCTACATGGAATGCCTACTCTAAGGTATGGAAGGATTGGTTCGCCTTTTTGAATGACTTGGGCATGGGATCGGATGATCCGGAAGTGGACAAGGCGGTTCTGTATTTTATCATTAGGGATTTTGAAAAAGGTATCTCGGCAGCTGCCATCAATCGCGAATTGGCAGGTTTGGCCTTCCTCTTTAAATGGCAGGGGTGTCGGGACCACACTAAGGATTTCTGGTTACGACAGGCAGTCAAGGGGGAAATGAAGGCGTACAAACAGAGGGATGGGAGGTGCCCTGTCTCATTTGAAATGCTAAAACAATTGATGCTGAGTTTGGAAAAGGTCTGTAGATCCGATTACGAATGTGTACTATTCAAAGCAGCGTTCGCGCTGGCCTTCTTTGGGGCGCTGAGGGTAAGTGAGCTGGTCAGCCCTTCTAAAGCAGCTCCGGGAGGGCTTATGCACGGTGAGGTTGAATTATGGGTGGATAGGGTTCGTATATGGATTAGTAGGTCCAAGACGGATCAAGCAGGGAGAGGTAGGTATCTGGACTTTGGGAAGATTGCTGAGTGTAGGATATGCCAGGTTAGGATTGTAGGAGCCTTCATGGAGGTTAGACCGGCTTTAACAGGCCCCTTTTTGATACATGAGGACGGTGCGTGTCTTTCCAAATACCAGTTTGTAACGGTTTTTAAAAAATGTGTGGTTATGGTGGGATGTGATCCTTTACAGTTCTCTTCGCATTCTTTCAGGATTGGGGCGGCCACAGAGGCTGCCAGGGCAGGTCTGAGTCAGGAGGTAATTAGACGTATTCGCAAATGGGACTTGGACAGATTTAAACTGTATGTACGTCCACACATGGTTCAATTGTAATGTCAGGTTTTGGTGATGTTTAAGATTATGAGTTGGGTATTAAGTGTTGGTGGTTTTTCGTATTGTTTCTTTCGTTAACAGGTCAAGAAGTGGGTCTTGTATGGATACTCGGGCACTCCTATGTGTTTTGGGGGGCCAAGAGAGCTGACGTTCGGCCGAATGGCAGGCAGCTAAGGATTCCCAGACAAGGATTCCCAAACAAGAGGCGCTCATCAGGTGGATTGGGGTCCCGGGCATGCAGTGGAATAGGGTGCTGGGGGAAGTTCATAGATTCTCTCACCTGGATAGGTCCCCTGATGTATTATTATTACATGTGGGTGGAAATGACATGGGAGCTAGATCCATGAGGGACCTCATTAGAGATATCAAGTGTGACTTTTTGCGTCTAAGAGCGGCTTATCCCAAGATGGTTTTAGTGTGGTCTGATATGGTAGGGAGATTGTCATGGCGTTGGGCTTGGTCTGATAAAAAAGTGGACAGGGCCAGGATAAAGGTCAATAAAGAGGTGAGCAGGTTCTTTAAAAAGAATGGTGGTTTAGCCATTCGTCATAGGGAGTTAGAGGTTGACACCTGGCGATATCTACGCAGCGATGGTGTGCATCTGAATGAGGTGGGGACGGACTTATGGTCATTAGGTCTACAAGAAGGGATACAGAGAGGTCTGCGGGTGTGGAGGTGCTTGCAAGGGTAAGGGGTTACCCCTTTCGTGCGGTGGCAGTTTTTGGTTTCCTTTAATAGGATAAGTTTTGTTACAAGTTGTAACATGTGTTACCCATCCAGGGGATGGGGGGTTGTTTGATGGTACCCATCCATACGATGGGGGGTTTTGCTGGTACCCATACCTGGAAGGATGGGGATTGAAGTTGGTACCTTCAGGCCTTAAGGGTTAACCGGGAGGAGTTTAAAAGGTTAGGTCACTGGGTAGGTTGTGATAATGCCTCCGAGTCAGGGGTTTCCGACTAGTAGGTTTAAAATAAAGAAGTTGTCCCCAGTGACCAGGGTTATAGTTGTTGTTCTAAATTTACCCTCATAAGTTATTTAAGAAAGTTTACAGTTATTTATGATATTTATGTTATTTTATAAGTTTTTAATAAATAGGCCGTAAGGCCATTTTACTCCAAGAACTAGTCTGAGTCATCCATGATGTTTTTGGAGGGAGGGTATGTGTGGAAAGGATGGTATTAGGTATCTGGGCTTAAGTCCTACAATGTCAAGAGACCAGTGGCCAGGAGTATATAATGCACTTAGAGTTCAGTGGTCAGGAGTATGTCATATACTGTATGCTTTAATCACTGTGCCAAAAGAGAGAGTCTAACAGACATGCTAAAACCTCAGCACAATTTGAAAAAAAAAAGACTCTTCTATTACATACTGTATGCTTTTCAGCCAAACTTCAGGAAGAACTTCATTAGCATAGTGACTACAAAGCAATCAGCAAATGTTGTATAAAGCGAGCAGTGATCAGCAGAATGTCATATACAGCCCTGTATACATGGTGCAGTGGTCAGGAGTATATAATGTACTTAGAGTGCAGTGGTCAGCAGTATGTCATACAGCCAGGCGTACAGAGCACAGTGTCCAGGAGTAATTATTGCACTTAGAGTTCAGTTGTCAGGAGTATATCATATACAGCCCAATATCCACAGTGCAGTGGTCAGGAGTATATAAAGCACATATGCCGCGTACACACGAGCGGACTTTACGGCAGACTTTGCCCGGCGGACGGGATTTGGTCGGACAATTCGATCGTGTGTGGGCTCCAGCGGACTTTGTTTTCTCAAAAGTTGGACGGACTTAGATTTGAAACATGTTTTAAATTAATCAGTCGAAATCGAGTCCGGTCGAAAAGTCCGCCGTCTGTATGCTAGTTCGACGGACTGGCTATGAACTTCCTTGTTTTAGTCCGGTCGTACGTCATCACGTATGAATTCGACGGACTTTGGTGGATTGTGTGTAGGCAAGTCCATTCATTCAGAAAGTCCGTCCTAAAGTACGTTGAAAAGTCCGCGGGGCAAAGTCTGCTATAAAGTCCGCTCGTGTGTACGCGGCATTAGAGTTCAGTGGTCAGGAGTATATCATATACAGTCAGGTGTACAGAGCACAGTGGCCAGAAGTATATCATGCACTTAGAGTTCATTGGTCAAGAGTTTGTCAAATACTGTATACTTTAATTACTGTGCCAAAAGAGAGAGTCTAACAGACATGCATAAACCTCAGCACAAAAAACTCTTCAATCACATACCGTATGCTTTTCAGCCAACCTTCAGGAAGAACTTCATTAGCACAGTGACTACGAAGCAATCAGCAAATGTTGTATAAAGGGAACAGTGATCAGCAGCATGTCATACACATCCCAGTATACATAGTGCAATGGTCAGCATTATGTTATATACTGCCCATTATTCAGAGTGCAGTGGTCAGTAGTGTGTCACATACAGCCCACGGAGTGCAGTTGTCTGGAGTAGGGACGAGCTCTCGTTTCGGTCTGAACACAGGTTTGAACTGAGTTTTGCTTGTCCAGGCGCTTGTCCAAACGTCAAATATAGCAGACGTTTTTCCACTGCTACTATATATGATAGCTTCTTCTGTCAATCGTTGTTAAGGAAGCAGCGGGTGCTGGCACCCGCCATGTCTTTAGCAACTGGTGATGTCAGTCAACCCCATTCATTTGCTGGCTGACATCACTGACCAAATATGACCACGTGGCCATATTTGGACAATGACATTACTGGGTACAGCCAACGCCTTAGTTTGCATTTCGTATAGTATAACAGCAGGCTATATGTGCAGGAGAGGAGTACAGAGGGTATGATAGCTGGCAGTGTGTGCAGATATGGAGTGTGGTGGGGCAATGACAGAGGCACAATTAGTTGGCTCATTGTGCTGCTGTTCCTTCTCCAATTCTGATCTCTGCTATAAATGAATTCAATTTGTGACTTTTCTATCTGCTTGGAGCTCAGCTTTATATGATACATTCCGCTCAGTACATTACACTAGATGATGTAGGTTCTGTTACAGTATATTTGATTTTACATCCAGTATATTTTAACTTTTTTATTTCCCAGATGAAGAAATTTGGTAATTTCCCAGTTCTCAGCACACAGGTCTGTAACCGTTCACCGCAGGCGCACCATAAAGATTTTATCGCAGAAGTCATTTATTACGAAGAAATAGAATTTCGCAGGGACTCCACACAGAGTTTTAACATTGTGAGAAAAGCTCATCCTGAGAATTGCCGACATTTCATATACGATCTTCTGTAATACGGTCTGACATTGTGTCGTGTTTTTTTTTTTTTCCTCTGGTATGAAAGCCGCGTCGATTATTCACGGAACCCGCAATCATTAAAAAGTCATTTTGTGAAAGTGGAGAGAGCCGATGCAGGGAATCCCTGAAGATGTGGCAGTTACACATTATCCATTCTTAATGTGTACCGTGAATTTGTAACTCGGGTTCCAACAAATGTTACAAGACATTCGCTTACTCATCAGACTTATACTAACTGATATAAGATCCCAGAGGGCAGGGGCTCCTTCTCTTCTTACCCGATCAGGATTACACCTCTGTAGTTCGCTGTCAGCTTTGCCAGACGTGAGAACAAAAATGGTGAGTGACAAGTCATCATCTGAACTGTACTGAGGAATCCAGGTGGAGCAGGCACAGGAATGTATCAGATGTGGACCTTACTGGTAGGATTGTCGGTGCTCAGGGGTAAATGGGTCAACACCTGTACACAGGGCCACCAATAGGTAGGGTAAAGCCAGCCCACCTGTACGGGGCCCAGGCCCCATCAGTTTAGCAGGGGGCCTGGGGAGAAAGAAGGGAACTCCTCAAATACCTTTGGAAGCATGCATAGTAATTCCAGGGATTGTGGTTCTCAGCAGTTAAATAAAAGTTCCCCAGACTCCATCAGTTCATCAGCAAGACCTAGGGACAGAGATGGGGCTATTTACTAATTTTCAGAACAGACGTGCTCATTTATGCTGCTGACAATTTAGTTAGGATTCTGGCCCCATGGGACCTTGCCCCCCCCCCCCCCCTCCTGGAATTCATAGTTCGTCTGAACTTTCCTGGTGGACCAATAATGACTTAATATTTTTGACAAAACTTACAGAAAACTCAATTTTCGTATAATTCTCATCTCTCAAGCATCCTATCAAATTCCGAACAGGGAACACATCAGGTTTCTTCAAATTAGACATTTCTTTCCCATGGGACCTTGCCCCCCCCCCCCCCCAAACCAATTGGTCTCTCAATCATTACAGCTTTGACAACTATATAAACAAAAACTTTCCTTGTGTTCCGAAAATTCCACCTCAAGCATCTTTTCTAGGGGATCCAAAGTTTCCTCCTGGAATTCATAGTTTGCCTGAATTTTCCTGGTTCACCAATAATGACTTAGTATTTTTGCCAAAATTTACAGAAAACTCCACCTTCATATCATTCTCATCTCTTCAAGCATCCTATCAAATTCCGAACAGGGAACACTTCAGGTTTCTTCAAATTCTGACATCAGCACCCCCTTTTTTTATTTGAAAGTACGAGGGGAGGCCAATAAAGTTTTTACTCTCACCATGATCTAGATGTGCTTGGGATCTGAAATTTTGCAGGTTTATAGGTGGATATCTTAGTAATATGCATGCCAATTTTTGTTTTTTTTAGGTCATGGTGAATTATAGTTAGAGCCAAGCGAAATGGAGTAGGTGTCATGTCGGACAGGATTGAATACCGAGCCGTGATTAATGGATGAATGTTGCACTTTAGCCTTTTTGGGGGTGGGTGATGAAGCATGTTTCCATGTTTTACTAATTTTTTTAGTCTCAGGATCATATAGATATACTCAGCTTTCATCCATGGTCACTAATCTGTTTAAAAAGTCCTCCCCATCTTTGTGGTACAGGTCCAAAATGCTTTGTGCACATTCCACTCGTTGCTGTTTTTGGAATCAATACTCAACCTTGTCCGGCATGACACCTACTCCATTTCTCTTGGCTCTAACTATAATTCACCAAGACCTACAAAACAAAAATTGGCATGCATATTACTAATATATCCACTAATATATCCACCTATAAACCTGAAAAATTTCAGATCCCAAGCACATCTAGATCATGGTGAGGGTAAGAACTTATTGGCCTCCCCTCGTATTTGCTATAAAACCCCACTGGGAAAAGGTCTGCTTTTAGGGATCTATCATCATTTGGTGAGTACGGATCCACAAGAAAAACTACCATATATACCATACATAATACCATATTTGCATAAACGGGAATCTGACTTAGTAAACCTACGTAAAAGGTTCTCTCACAGTCTGTGAAACTGCTATAAAACTCTTTACCAGATGATACTTCACACCCACCAAACAGCATGCTATCTTCCCATCAGTCTCTCCCACATGTTCTTAGGAGGTGCCTTCTCAAGGTTCCTTCCCTAATATTTTTGGGGAATGTGAGAAAATATCCCATAGCTTGTGTAAGTTGGAGAATTTTGCTTCAACTATAGTGGGTAACCGTGTCCACCTAATATTATCCAATTGTTTTCTATTCACCCCTCTTTCAGAAGTCTCCACCCCCTATATGAGACTTATCCAAACCATTTGTGTTGCTATACACTGGCTTATAGCCAAGAATCGGAAGTTCATTTCAGTCCCAATTACTCAATTGAAGGTGAGAGTGAACTCTGTTGGCCTTATGGAAAAAATATTCCACACTTTATACAACTCTATGCATTTCTATAACACTAAATTGGATACTTGGTTTAAATATGTTGATGATTTTTTTCTAGATCATGGACAACTAGATTTTTTTGTGTTAATAATTTATACCTGACTAGCCATTACAGCTAATCACCTCACTGTCATCTTTTATAAATAGGGATGGCAATATTGTGTTACTTTTACCACTACGATTTTATGTACTTCTTTGGTATATTGTTAATATCAGTGGTGGCCCATCCATTAGGGGCCCCTGGGCACCGCCCCCTCTATCCTTGCCACCCCTTATATAAATAATGCCCAGAGCCTTGTGCCATGAACCCACCCAGGTGTTACAACAGCGAATGAACATTCACTGTTGTAACTCTGATCCTCAATCCAGCCAATCAGAAGTGGGTGTGAGACCCGTTTTCTGATTAGCCGAAAAGAGAAGACTCCAGATTGGCCGCAGAGAAGGAGGGAGGAAACAGAAGCTGTCGCCCGTGGAGAGCAGGGGAATGGAAGGCCACCACCGACCGACCAAATGGGGGGGGGGGGGGGGTTCTGGGAAGTCAGTGGCATACTGTTTGCCGCATTTTACTATGTGCAATACTGTGCAGAAGTTTTGGCCAGCTGAGAATAAATAATGCCAAGTACAAATGATTTCAAATATATATATTTTACTGGTTTATCAATTTTACACCTGCAAGGTGTACAAACAAAAGAAAAATCTTGACCAAATTATTAAAAACAATCTTTAAATCATCTTTGGCTTAAAAAACATTTTTTTGAATTGGTACTCTAATAAGACACACAGTCTTTGATTTCAGCAATATGTTTACAGTTCAAATTCCCTTTCAAATTCAAATGTAATTCGATTCGAAATTTAATTAGAATTTCGAGAAATTTGGACGAATTTAATTTAGTTATTTGGAGAATTTGGTAAAATTCATTTGTACAGTAATTCGGAGATTCAGAAACTCAGAATAATGAAAAATTTGTCAGAATTTTTATTTGGAATGAAACGAACTGCACATGTCTAAGACCCCTTTCACACTGGGGCAGGGGGTGGCGCCGGCGGTAAAACGTCGCTATTTTTAGCGGGGATTTACTGCGAATTTTGCGGCGCTATTTGCCCGCTAGCGGCCGAGAAAGGGTTAAAACCACCGCAAAGCGCTTCTGCAGAAACACTATGCCGGTGATATAGCCACGCTGCCCCATTGATTTCAATGGGCAGGAGCGGTGAAGGAGCAGTGTTTACACCGCTCCTTCACAGCTCCAAAGATGCTGCTAGCAGGACTTTTTTAGCGTCCTGCCAGTGCACTGCTCCAGTGTGAAAGCCCTCTGGGCTTTGTGTCCAGTGTGAAAGCCCTCTGGGCTTTCACATTGGAGACACAGCAGCAGCTCTTTCAGAGCGTTTTGCAGGTGCCCCCAAAGTGCCCCAGTGTGAAAGGGGTCTTATGCAGCGTACACACGTCCGGTTTAGCCGTCGGAATAAACTCCGAAGGTTTCTCTGACGGAACTCTGATGGAATTCCATTTAAGTCTTGCCTACACACTGTCAACCCAAAGTCCGACCGTCCAGAACGCGGTGACGTACAACACATACAACGGGACTAGAAAAAGGAAGTTCAATAGCCAGTAGCCAATAGCTTCCGTCTTGTACTTGCTTCAGAGCATGTGTCGTTTTTGGTCCGTCAGAACAGCATACAGACGATCGGTTTTCCCGATAGGATTTGGATCCGTTGGAAATATTCAGAACATGTTCCATTTCTAGGTCCATCAGAATTTTCGAAAAAAAAAAGTCCAATGAGGCATACACATGATCGATGTAAATCGATAGACGATGAAAAGCTTCTGTCTGACTTTTCCTGTCTGACATTCGGCTCGTGTGTACGCGGCTTTAGGAACACCGGGAATTTTTTAATACAAAGGAAGCAATACAAAGAGAACAGAATACTTTTTCATACAAGTACATGGTACAGCGGGCACATATCGGGAACATTAAATGTTGGGTTGACATACACTTTAATTGTCGGGAGCAGCAGAACTACTCCATCTGCTTCCAAAAATGAGTAAATAGTAAACATAACAAAGTAATACATATTTTTTTTTAAGGACAAACATGTTTCTTTTGGTGATACTGTCTTGCAAACATTTAATTTTTTAGGCAATTCATAGACAAAAAACATAACGTAACTAAAACACAAAATGCATTTTTTTTCTATTTTGAATGGTGTTAGTTAAAAAAAAAAATATTGTTACTGTTGATAAAAAGTATATATTTTATTCTAGAAACTTTCCCATGTAATATGGCATTTTTTTAAAACAAATTTGCATTTTTTAATGTGATACTGAAAACTTTAACTAACAAAAAATAAAAAAGTTTAAATATTATTGGTTAGAAAAATATAAATAAGAGACAGAAAGAAAATAATAGTTAGTGTTACTAAACCCACGACAGTAAAATCTGTCTGTATATGCAGCATAGCATGCTTGTTATATTCACTGTGGAACTTAAGGTGTTAATCCTCTGCATTGTATAAAAAGGCTGTTTTATCTGGGGAAGGCCAGCTAACACAGGCAGGGTAGCCGACCTGCACATGCTCAGTTGTGTCTTTTATGCTGGAGAGAACATTTACTTGTTCTCAGAGCTAGCCAGGTCACATGATATTGACATCACACATGTGGGCGTGTATACAGGCTATAGTGGAAATCTCCTCCTACCTGAACTCACAGCACTGGAGAAACTGTGCAGTTTATCATGTAACCATGGAATCCAGATCATCCAAACAGGTATATAGTGGCAATATTTTAATGTAAAGAAGATTTATAAGCTGTGGGCACTGTGAGGGGGCGGATGAACTATTGTCATATTACTGGGTTTAGTAACACTTTGAGTAGAGAAGGGGAAGAAGGAGTTTATCAAGGTGGTATCAAAAGTGGTAGTAAAGCTTCAAAAAAAAAAAAAAAAAAACCCTTCACGATAAAGGCATACTGTACATACAGTAATGTGCTAGTAAAGCCCTCAAAAATTCCACTCACCTGCTCGCATTCTGCTAGTGCATTTTGAGGGCTGGCGAGCTATGCCTGCCTGGGAAGCAGAGGGGGTGAGCACTGCTGGCATGCAGAGTTGTATGGGAGTCCTTCTCGCAGCACTCGCGGAGGGGAAGAGAGGAGAGCAGGCGGCCGGATCATCAGAGCACAGGGAACATTACTGGCGGCTTTCATTTTAATTGCCGTGTGTTCCCCGCACTCGAGGTCACACACAGCCCTGCCCCCTGGTCTCTGGAGTTTGATAGACGGATCACCCGTCCAATCATGAGTGACATGTATTAAAGTTCCTTGGCCCGCGGGCGGGGCTGTATGTGATGCAGAGTGGTGGGAACACACGGCAATTGAAATGAAAGCTGTGATGTTCCTCGGCGCTCTCATCATCCACCCGGTAAACCTATTCCCCTCCTCTGTTCCCCTGCATGATGGACACAAATAGGCAGCATAATGGACACAGGCAGCATGGTGGGCACAGATAGGCAGCATGATGGACACAGATAGGCAGCATGGTGGGCACAGATAGGCAGCATGATGGACACAGGCAGCATGGTGGGCACAGATAGGCAGCATGATGGACAAAGATAGGCAGCTTGGTGGGCACGGGCAGGCTGCATGATGGACACAGGCAGGCTGCATTGGTGGACACGGCCAGGCTGCATTGGTGGACACGGGCAGGCTGCATTGGTGGACACAGGCAGGCTGCATTGGTGGACACGGGCCGGCAGCATAGTGGACACCGACAAGCTGCATAGTGCACACAGACAGGCTGCATGGTGGACACGGGCAGGCTGCTTGATGGACATGGGCACATCTGCACATGTGCCCCAGTGCCCGAAAGAGACAGCTGCGGCACAGAGCTCTGAAGGACAGGCACAGGTATGCCACTCCTTCAGATGCATGTGCCGGTGACGTCACCGGCTGCTGCTCCCTAGAATATCTCCTAAACAGTGCACATTTAAAAGAAATTCATTTAACTTACAGGTAAGCTTTATTATAACCAAACCTGTAGGTTAAAATCAAATCACAGACTTTACTGTCAAGTAAAAAAAAAAAAAAATCCTAAATCAGATAAAAAATAACATAACTCACTTGCATTTTTTTTGTTTTCTTTATTTTTTATGCAATCCATAGATTAAAGTGGATGTAAACCTGAAAAAAAAATAAAAAATGTTTTATATCATACTGTAGAGTATAAGATTTCCTATCATTTGAGCCTTGAGTCTTGCCACACAGAGTTAATCCATCTCTGAGCAATCCTCTTTTATTGTTCAGTGAGACAATTCTTGACAAACTGAGAAAAACTTTGTCAAATCCTCCCCCTTGCTGTGAGTGACAGCCTAAGACACATGCATTATTTTTTATTCCCTCCCCACTCCTTTCTTCAGCAGCTCTGCAAGGATTGGCTGTTCCACACCTCAGCATGATTTGGCATGCTGAAGTCATGTGGTTACTTTCCTGTCTTTTCACTGGATGTTAGAGATCATAGCAGAAGTTCAGTTAGAAATACACAGAGAAAATGCATGTTGACAAGGGGAGTGTAGAGGTGGGCGGGGAGTCTACTGACATCACGACTCCACCCACCGAGCTCCAGACAAAAGACCCACCCACAGAATCTGCATTCTGTATCTTTTGACAGGTAAAGATACATGCAGGAGGCATGTATATCCTTATAGATAACCCCTATGGCAGTAGTTTAGAAAGGATGACATTGGGTTTACATCCACTTTAAAAACATAAGAGAATTAAAACACAAAATTCACTTTTTTTTCTACTTTGATTGGTGTTAGTTTAAGAAAAATGTATTGTTACTGTAGATAAAAAGTATACATTTTATTCTAGAAATTGTCCAGTTTAAAATGGCACTAAAATGATGAAATCCTGTACAAAGTATATTTAGTTTATTTTTTTTTAATTATTTACAAATTAAATGCATTTTTTTTTTAATTTGCACATTTTAATGCAAAACTGAAAAATGTTAACAAACAAAATGAAAAAAAAAAAAAGTTTACATAATAATGGTTAGAAAAATAGAAATAAGAAGCAGCCAAAAAACAATAATAGCTAAGGGGAGAAGGGGAAGAAGGAATTAATCAAAGAGGTATTAAAGTAAAAAAATGTGGTTTCCTAAATCAGATTAAAACAACATAACTTGCATGCATTTTTTCAATTGCCTCCTGTGAGCTTAATTTTTCTTTCTCCGCTGGCCAGGCTGCTATATTCCTGTTCTTTCTGTGCGACCTGGATAGTAACTTTACGTAACTTTAATAGAAAAATTGCCCCACTAGTACAAAAAAAAAATCTAGAACCAAGCACCAATGGCCTGACAACCTTTCTTCCCACCCCCTCCCCACACCCTTTCCCCCCCATAACTTCTCCCAACTCCCCTCCTACCCAAAACCCATCCTAAGCCAACAGAAAAAAAAACACCACATGAACCACCACCAAAAAAAAACCACCAAAAAAAAAAAATTAAATACACGTGAGTTTTTTTTGTCTTTGATTTAGGAATATTTTATTCCAATTTAATGCCGATTATGATAAACTAAATAAACAAAGTATTAATTAGTTATAAGTTAAATAGGACCAAATGTTTATTAACCACTTAAGGGCCGGGCCTATTTTTTCAAACTTGTTGTTTAAAGGTGAAAATCAGTTTTTGTTTTTTTTTGCTAGAAAATTACTTAGAACCCCAAACGGTATTTTTTTTTTCAGACACCCTAGAGAATAAAATGGCGATTGTTGCAATATTTTTGCGCCCGCTCGTGGAATGGCGACAAATATTGACCCTTAAAAATCTCCATAGACCACGTTTAAAAATTTCTACCAGTTTTGAGTTACAGAGGAAGCCTTTTGCTAGAACTATTGCACTCGCTCTAACGATCGTGGTGATACCTCACATGTGTGGTTTAAACACCGTTAACATATGCTGGCGCCACTTATGTATGCACTCGCTTCTGCACGCAAGTGCGGAGGGATGGGGCGCTTTAAAAAAAAAAGTTTTTTCTTATTTATTTTACTTTTTATTTTTACACTGTCCCTTTAAAAAATAAAATTTTTGGATCACTTTTATTCCTATTACAAGGAATGTAAACATCTCTTGTAATAGAAAAAAAAAAAAAAAAAGCATGACAGGACCTCTTTAAATATGAGATCTGGGGTCAAAAAGACCTCACATCTCATATTTACACTTAAATGCAATAAAAAATAAAGTCTTTTTTTTTTTCAATTAAAAAAAAAAAAGTCCCTTTAAGGCCGTTGGGCGGAAGTGACGTTCTGCCTAGGAGACCACTTTCATTGTAAAGCGGACCGCCCGTTGTTTCAGGAAATACCAGGCTTATGGCAGCTATCTGCTGCCATAACAATGGTTATTCAATGTCAAAGTACCGATGTATTATGGCGATGGGTGGTCTGGAAGTGGTAAAAAAAAAAAAAACTTTTTTTTTTTACTTGTCGGGTTGGTTCATTATATGCAGATGGAAACTCATCCCTTAGACCTGCAAATGAATGAAGCAGAGTAGTTACAACGGTAACAATGTTATCTCTTGCTACATAAACAATGTTACTTTGTATCATTCTATTTAAAAACAATGTTACTTTGTATCTCTCTGTTTATAAACAATTATACTTTTTATCTCTCTGTTTATAAACAATCTTACTTTGTATCTCTCTATTTATAAACAGTGTATCAGAAGCAGCAGCAGCAGCTATTGCAGCTTCTGTATTCTTACGGCAACTGTCGGCTGTCGTTTTGACAGTTGGGAATTGCATGCAAATGTGATAGGGAGGGGGAAAGGGCAGGAAATGGGGAAAAGTGATACCTTGATTGGTGTCAGTGGCAGCAATAATAAAACCCCTTTTACTGGTGTCAGTATCAGTAACAATAACCTGCCTTCATTGGTGTCAATGGCAGCAATGATAATCCCCAGCATTGGTGTCAGTGGATGCAATAATAACTTCCTTCATCGGTGTCACTGGCAGCAATAATAACCCCCTTTCATTGGTGTCAGTAACAGCAGTAATACCCACCTTGAATTAGTGGCAGCAATAATAACCTCCTTCATTGGTGTCAGTGGATGCAATAATAAACTCCTTCATCGGTGTCAGTGGATGTAATAATTAACCCCTTCATTGGTGTTAGTGAATGCAATAATTAACCCCTTCATCGGTGTCAGTGGATGCAATAATAAACCCCTTCATCGGTGTCAATGGATGCAATAATAAACCCCTTCATCTGTGTCAATGGATGCAATAATAAACCCCTTCATTGGTGTCAGTAACAGCAGCCATTAACCCCCCCCCCTTCTTTGCCAGTAGCAGCAATAATAACCCCCTTCATCGGTGTCAGTGGATGCAATAATAACCTCCTTCATTGGTGTCAGTGGATGCAATAATAACCCCCTTCATTGGTGTCAGTGGAAGCGATAATAACCCCCTTCATTGGTGTCAGTGGATGCAATAGTAACCCCCTTCATCGGTGTCAGTGGAAGCGATAATAACCCCCTTCATTGGTGTCAGTGAATGCAATAATAACCCCCTTCATTGGTGCCAGTGGATGCAATAATAACCCCCTTCATTGGTGCCAGTGGATGCAATAACAACCCCCTTCATTGGTGTCAGTGGATGTGATAATAACCCCCTACATTGGTGTCAGTGAATGCAATAATAACCCCCTTCATTGGTGCCAGTGGATGCAATAATAACCCCCTTCATTGGTGTCAGTGGAAGCGATAATAACCCCCTTCATTGGTGTCAGTGGATGTGATAATAACCCCCTACATTGGTGTCAGTGAATGCAATAATAACCCCCTTCATTGGTGCCAGTGGATGCAATAATAACCCCCTTCATTGGTGCCAGTGGATGCAACAATAGCCCCCTTCATTGGTGTCAGTGGATGCAATAATAACCCCATTCATTGGTGTCAGTGGATGCAATAATAACCTCCTTCATTGGTGTCAGTGGATGCAATAATAACCCGCTTCATTGGTGTCAGTGGATGCAATAATAACCCCCTTCATTGGTGTCAGTGGATGCAGTAATAACCCCCTACATTGGTATCAGTGGATGCAATAGTAACCCCCTTCATTGGTGTCAGTAACAGAAACAATAAACCCCCTCCCCCGCCTTCTTTGCTGACAGTAACAGCAATCATACCCCTTCTTCATCGGTGACAGTGGATGCAATAATAAACCCCTTCATTGGTGTCAGTGGATGCAATAATTAACCCCTTCATTGGTGTCAGTGGATGCAATAATAACCCCTTCATTGGTGTCAGTGGATGCAATAATTAACCCCTTCATTGGTGTCAGTGGATGCAATAATAAACCCCTTCCATTGTTGTTCAGTGACAGCAATAATAAATACAGAGAGCATTCCAGCACATGGTACCCTGCTGCCACTCTGCATAGGCCGTAGCTGGGACCTCGCGGACCGCATCAGAAGGCACGGCGGGTCACCAGCCGGATGGCTCTGATAAAGATTATGCTGCTATATTGTCACTTTTCATGCAGAGCCCCCTTTCAGATGTATTATTTATTTGCACCTCTTAGATTTATTATTTATTTGCACCAGAACAGAGATGACATTCACCGTTATTAGTTATGAGTTGTGGTGGGTAGGTATTCAACCAGCCATTGATTTTACAATAATACGTGATTGGCATTGTGATTCCGCATCCCTTGTTAATCTCCAGACCTGTCACAGAGATATTGCTAGTAGAGCTTTAATACGACTGATTGTGAAGTATTTCTTTTAGGAGGAAAGGCACTTAACATAATTAAACCCAGCACATCCTTCATTAGACTATAAATCATAAGACTCAACCGCTAATGCTTACTGCCACTTCCAAGCTCTGCCACTAGCTGGAGACGCTGAGTGGGAATGGATTTGTGGTGGTTATAAGTCTTCTAATATGTATCCAAATGCTATGATGTGTCTGATGCTTTGGAACATCCTCTACTGGAACAGTGGATTGTTGTATCATTAGAGAAATATGGGGCATAATTCCCCCCACTGACAACAATGAAGGGGCACAAATCCCCCCCACTGACACCAATGAATGGGCACAATTCCTTCCAATGACACCAATGAATGGGCACAATTCCTTCCAATGACACCAATGAATGGGCACAATTCCTTCCAATGACACCAATGAATGGGCACAATTCCTTCCAATTACACCAATGATGGGGCACAATTTCTCCCAATGACACCAATAATGGGACACAATTTCTCCCAATGACATCAACAATGGGACACAATACCTCCAAATGACACCAATAATGGGACACAATTTCTCCCAATGACATCAAATGTGGGACACAATACCTCCAAATGACACCAATGATGGGGCACAATTTTTCCCAATGACACCAACAATGGGGCCCAATGACACCAATGATGGGACACAATTCCTTCCAATGACAGCAATGAAGGGGTGTAATTCTTCCCACTAACACCAATGATGGGGCACAATTCCACCCAATGACAGCAATGATTAAGCACAATTCCTACCACTGACACCAACAATGGGACACAATTCCTGTCAATGACACCAATAATGGAACACAATTTCTTCCAATGACACCAATAAAGGGGTGTAATTCATCCCACTAACACCAATGATGGGGCATGATTCCTCCCACTGACTCCAAAGATGGGGCATTGTTTTTTCCGACAGACGTCAGAACCTTTTCTACTTCCATTGGCCACAGTGTGGCCCTCCTAAAGTCTGAAGGATAGTAAACTGGCCCTTTGTTTAGAAAGTTTGGAGACCCCTGCTCTAGAGTGGCATAGGAATGTTGAGCCCAGTGAACAGTCATTTGATGCTCTCCCCTAGCTAGAATGAACCTGGAAGCAATGAACTCTGATCACTTCTGGGTTCAGAGCTGTCATTCCACTGCTGCTTCGTCTGGGGGAGAAGGTAACTAAGCGTGATCTATGTTCATTTATCTTCAAAGGAGGGCACTAATGGGCTCCTGATGTCCCCTTACAGAGGACCTGAGTAGGGAGAGAGGAGCGCCCGGTGTCCAGAATAAGGAAACTTTTGATCGAGAATTGGAGGTAAAACATGTACAGATAGAGCCAACGTGCTTTGGCAGATTTGCCTTCCCCTTCTTTAGGGCTGTTGGTACGATCTAACAGAGATGGGTAGACTCCAAAGTTGTACCTAAGCTTGCTGCCTCTGCATCTCAACAGTCATCAGCTTTCATAAGAAACTTAGGTACAACCATGGAGCCCACCCATCTTTATTAGAACGTAACAACAGCCCTGAAGAAGGGGGAGGCAATTCCCCTAATTGCATTGGCTCTATCTGTACATGTTTTACCTACCATATCTCCAAAGAGAGGTCATCACTATCAGGGGCATTGCTAGGTCTACAAAAGATCTGGGTCTAGAGCCCATAGCAGCGTAGTGAAGAAAGTCATAAGATTGGGCGGGCATATGTGTGTGTGTGTATATATATATCTATATATATATATATCCCCAGAGAGCCCCCCCACTTACATCAGGGTCCCCAGAGAGCCCCCTCCCCTTGGGAACTCCTGCAGAGACTCGGGGCTATGGGCCCCAGATTCGGGGCTATAGCCCCAAAAGCCACCCCCTAGCAACGCCACTGATCACTATCATTCACCAGCAGAACCACCTAATATCTGTTAAGAATCATTCTACTGGTCCAGCGTGGTCTCTAGCTCAAACTAATTACAGAGGACCTGTCAACCGCACTATGTTATGACTTAGTTGGCTTGTCAGGCCCCCTTATGATAGTAATACAGTTCAGTTAAAATAATGGTTTTAAAAAAAGGGTTTAATAATGAAATAAAAAAAAAAAAATAAAAAAAAAAACATTTTAAAAGCTCCCAGTCACCACATACAAGGCCATATATACGTAAACACGACAACGGCAATTGCACCACGCATATTAGGTTTTGGGTATCATAGTTGATGTCACTTCACAATTGCATGCAATTTTGAGGCTTGACATGTTTGGTATCTATTGGCTCTATGATCTTTAATATTTTAACAAAAATATTGGGTGTGTGTGCACTAAAATTAATTTGCACATTTATTTTTTTAACTGAAAATATGGGTGTGATAAAGAGTTGTGTGAATATTGTGTGAGTACGTTTTATTCTCCAGTGTGTCTGCTTTCAAAAAATACACTATATTGTCAAAAGTATTGGGACACCTGCCTTTACACACACATGAACTTTGATGTATATATGTACAGTGCAGAGTATATACTACAGTGCATTGAAGTGGTTAAGGGGAACCCTTAGACAGAATTAAGAAAAAAAAAGCATGGGCCCTCCCCCCCCCCAATCCATATCAGGCCCTTTGGGTCTGGTATAGATTTTAAGGGGAACTCCATGCCAATTTTTTTTAAAAAACAGCGTGGGTCCCCCTCAAAATCCACACCAGGCCTTTTGGGTCTGGCATAGATTTTAATGGGAACTCAACACCAAAATGTAAAAAAAAATGGCATGGGGTCCTCCCCAGAATCCATACCAGACCCTTATCCAAGCAAGCAGACTGGCAGGCCAGGAAAGGGGGGGGGGGACGAGCGAGCTGGTTCCCCTCCTGAACCATACCAGGCCGCTTGCCCTCAACATAGGGAGGGTTCTTTGGGGACAAGGGCCTCCGGACAAGGGCCCTGGCCATTGGTTGTCGGGGTCTGCGGGCGGGGGCTTATCGGAATCTGGAAGCCCCCTTTAACAAGGGGGCCCCCAGATCCTGGCCCCCCTATGTGAATGGGTATCGGGTACATTGCACCCCTACCCATTCACCAAAAAAGTGTCAAAAAGTAAAAGCCACAACAGACAGTTTTTGACAATTTCTTTATTAAAAAAAAAAGTTTCCCACAATGTCCATCCATCTTTAAAGAGGAGTTCCACCCAGGGGGGCCGTCAAAAAAAAAAAAAAATTAAAAGTCAGCAGCTACAAATACTGCAGCTGCTGACTTTTAATTGGACACTTACCTGTCCCTGGGCCCAGCGATGCGGGGGATCGAAGCCCCGCTCGTCCCCCCCGTCTGCTCGTCGGCGCCGGCATTTCAACTGTGGGCGCCGGGCTGTGGCATCACAGCCTGGCACCCACTGCGCATGCGTGAGCGGCGCCACGCGCCGTGATTGGCTGCTCAATCACCTGGGACCTGTAATGGGTCCCAGATGATTGACAGCAGGGAGGGAGCAGAGCGGAGCCCTTCCTGTGCCGAGGGGGAAGTGATGTCACCAGCCCAGGCAAAGGAAGGGGCAGACTACGAGGGACCACCTAGCAACAGGCATTTAGAGGTAAGTGAAAAAAAAAATATCCAAATGTTTTTTTGTTTTTTTTTTTAGAATTTTTGAGGTATTTTTGTTTTTTTGGGTGGAACCCCACTTTAATCACGCCACCCGACGGACCAGAAAAATAGAAAAAAACAATCTCCGCCTCGATGGGAGGCCTCCCGGCGACTGCTGTTTCTTGGCTGTGACAGCTGTTATATAGGCAAGGGCGGGGCCACTCGGTGACGTAACCGAGTGACCCGCCCCTTCTGACGTCATGTGACATCAGACGGGGCGGGATCATCCGGTCATGTCAGCGGATGGCCCCACCCTTGCCTATATAAGAGCTGTCAAAGCAAAAAGACAGCAGTCGGCGTGAGGCCTCCCATGGAGGCGGAGTTTTTTCAGTTTTTTTTCTATTTTTCAAGTCCGTCGGGGGGTATGATTGATGATGGATGTACATTGCGGGAAACTTTTTTTTCTCTTTTTTAATAAAGGAATTGTCAAAAACTGTCTATTGTGGTACCCATTCACATAGAGGGGAGGGGGCTTCCAGATTCCGATAAGCCCCCACAAGGCTTTTTTTCTCAGAGAATGGGTATAGGAACTCCCCCCTTGTGAGTCACTTCTTCTTTCGGCCCGCCTACCCACCTCCAAGCACCGTCCCTTGGTTCCACCCCCTGCCCACCTCCCAGTAGTGATAAACTGCCCACCTCCCAGTTTAGAGAATACAGAGCCAAGTATCATTTTGTGGGGTAATTTGTATGGAATTTGTTAAAGTAGTAAAATAGTTCCCCCACAGACAGCAGCAATAGACCCCCACAGCAACAATAAATCTGCCCATAAACAAAATACCACCCCAGCAGCAACAAAAGATCTCCGAGCAGCCAGCATCAATATACTTTCCTGCAGCTAGCAACAATAGACTACCTCCTTCTTCCAGCAACAATTGACCCCCAAGCAACAATAGATCCACCACCACCAGCAATAGACCTTCCCAGCAACAATAGACCACCATGTAAAAATAGATCCCCTCCAGCAACAATAGATCCCCTGGCAGTTAGCATTAATAGACCCCCAGCACACCCCAACAACCCTTGCCATTACATACGTTTAGTGCTGGAGGTGCTGGAGTTCCTCCGCATTCCCGTGGTTCGGGGGGGGGGGGGGGGCGCTCGCTCGTCCCCCCCCCCTTTCCTGCCAGGGTGCTTGCTCGGATAAGTGACTGGTATGATTTTTTTTTTCAATTTTGGCATGGAGTTCCAATTAAAATCTATGCCAGACCCAAACGACCTGGTATGGATTTTTTTTTGGGGGGGGGGGGCACGCTGTTTTTAAAAAAAAAAATGGTGTGGAGTGCCCCTTCAAAATCCATAACAGACCCAAAGGGCCTGGTATGGACTCGGGGGGAGGGGGGGGGGGACCCAAGCCAATTTTTTCCTTGATTTTTCATCTATATTGCCAGAAGCCGGCAATACATTACAGCCGCAAGCAAGTTTAAATGAATTTTTTCCTTTAGACATTGCACAGATGCTCCACTTTACAGGCAGACTAAGCGGACCCCCCAGGCACGATATTTAAAAAAATATTTCATTTTTATGGTTTCACTTTAAGCATTATTAAAATCACTCCTGAAAAATTATCACTTTTGATTTTTCATGTTCGTGTCCCATAGACTTTAATAGCGGTCGCATGTTCGCTCGAACTTTTTGCCTGTTCACATGTTCTGGTGCAAACTAAACCGGGGGGGAGGGGGGGGGCGGGGGGTGTTTGGCTTATCCCTACTAAAGAAGGAGGAGGTAATTTCCACGAAAAACTTTGGCTCAATCTATAGATTTTTATACTCTCAATAAATGATCGTAATCCTACATCGAGAGTTGCATTCATTCCAGACACCAGGTGCTCCTCTCTCTTCATTAAGCACTTCTCACTGAAACAATGGATCTGTCACAGCAGAAAGGTATCATCCCAAACCCCCTAAGGGGGTCCATCTTCACCACACATAGTTGAG
This sequence comes from Lithobates septentrionalis, assembly GCA_037952835.1. Classification (NCBI taxonomy): domain Eukaryota; kingdom Metazoa; phylum Chordata; class Amphibia; order Anura; family Ranidae; genus Lithobates; species Lithobates septentrionalis. Next base: position 773,551 of record JBBDGP010002843.1, read on the forward strand.
GTCAACCCATTGGAAGTGATTCCTTCCTTACTCCCTACGGAACCATCTACTTAGAGCAGTTCATTATGGTCTCCAGCTCAAACTTGTTTATCCCCAGACACTTTGGTTCACCTTGGTATCCGAACTGCAATATTGAATTACCTTGAATATGTCTGGTGAAATGTGGGTTGTCTATCTCCCGTTTTTCTTTTTCCCAGGTGGCTGGACGAGCGGGATTCAAATTCCAGAACTGGGCACAGACCTACGGATCGAGCCCAGAGCTGTACTTCCAACCAACGTGTGCAGAGGAAGTGAAAGAGGTAAGGAGAGGAGTGAACTATCAGCATTGGGCAACTAGTGAAGGATCCACCTTGGTTTGACCTCTTGCATATCCGAGGAGGAGTGAGCATTTAAGTGCTGTTAAAGATGGAAGGGACATGGTCTGAGGTGGGATAAATTTAACTGGCTATTAACCATCATGGCTTAGACTCCACCCTCTGTCTGCCTTTGCTGAGCCAATGTACAATCTACTCATATTCACTGGGACCCCCTAAACTGCTTATTCTGGGTCTGGTTTCTGGGAAACGAATTTGCTCATGTCTAGTTACTGTCCATAATTGCTGTCAATTGTAGTGCTATTGTGTAAATCAGAGGTCTCCAAACTTTCCAAACAAAGGGACAATTTACTGTCCTTCAAGCTTTAGGGGGGCTGGACTGTGCCAAGTTGGAGTAGAAAATGCCCCGGGAACATCAACAATGTATCAATGGGAGGAATAGTGTCCCATCATTGGTGTCAGTGGGAGGAATAATGCCCCATTGTTGGTGTCAGTGGGAGTAATAGTGCCCTCTCTTTGGTGTTAGTTGGAGAAATAGTGCCACATCATTGGTGTCAGTAGGAGGAATAGTGCTCTATCATTAGTATCAGTGTGAGAAATAGTACCCCATCATTGGTATCACTGGAAGGAATAGTGTCCCATCATTGGTGTCAGTTGGAGAAATAGTGCCACATCATTGGTGTCAGTGGGAGGAATAGTGCTCTATCATTAGTATCAGTGGGAGGAATAGTGCTCTATCATTAGTATCAGTGGGAGAAATAGTGGCCCATCATTGGTATCACTGGAAGGAATAGTGTCCATCATTGGTGTCAGTTGGAGAAATAGTGCCACATCATTGGTGTCAGTGGGAGGAATAGTGCTCTATCATTAGTATCAGTGGGAGAAATAATACCCCATCATTGGTATCACTGGAAGGAATAGTGTCCCATCATGGTTGTCAGTGGGAGAAATATTGCCCCATCTTTGGTATCAGTGGGAGGAATAGTGCCACATCATTGGTGGCAGTGGAAGGTATAGTGCCCTTATTGATGGTATCATTGGGAGGAATGATGCCCCATCATTGATATCAGTGGGTGGTATAGTGCCCCAGGGACCAAATAAAGGCAAGCAAAGGGCTACTTCTGGCCCCCAGGCCACAGTTTGGAGAGCACTGGTGTAAATCACTGTTAATTATGTTATTACAAATTCTAGCATGGTCTGCACCTAACAGGAGACCCTTGATGGTTTTATTTGACCAGCTAAAGAAGTAAAGCCTGTAAATGGCCCAGAAAAAGCAAGCTATGGATTTCAATGTGTTAACATATGCTAAGCAAGGCTTATGAAAAAATAGGGGCTGTTTCAGATCTCCTGTAGGGCCCCATGGTGATAGGCACTCACAACGGCACATGGAAACTCATTCAACTGAGGTCCAAAATGGATTGTGACTCTTCATAGATATCTATCTATCTTTTTTTTTTTTTAAAGAGTTATCTACCCATCTCTGAGCATCCTAAGTTTTGTTTTTTAATGCTAATGGCCACATAAATAATCAAGTACAATTTTTAGAGAAAATATTGCTTACTTTTCATGGTGTCCCTATGCCATCAACTTCAAGGTACACATGTTCTCCATTATCATGACTGAGAACATCCAATGCAAAAAAATAAATGTAAATTAATCCCCACTGGGGTGTCAGAAGGTTGACCTGTTACTCGGTTGAAAGGTAAAGCAGTTACCCTCTGATACCCTGGCCCTTATACCTCATGGATGGGCTCAGTAACCAACAGTGAGGTGGAATGGGGTGGGCCAGTCATTGACTTTCCTGCTCCAAGGTGGCATTTGCATAGCTCCCAGGTTATCAGGGGCCCACTAAAAAGGGAACTGAGGGGTAAATGAAGGCAGCGAATAGAACTTACTTTAAATTGCTGTTGGCAGTTTACAAATCATGCCTTTATATGGAAAGGGTTGCTTTTGTTAGAGAAAAGTTCAACTTTAAAGAGCAGGAAAGGGAAGCCTGGCAAGGAAGTAGTTATTTGTGACATTTCACCTTTTCATGCAGATTCTGGATCTTGCCAGGCAGAGGAGTAAGAGAGTGAAAGTGGTGGGAGGAGGACACTCTCCATCGGATATCGCCTGTACAGACGACTTCATGATCCGACTGGATAAAATGAATAAAATTTTAAAGGTAAAACCATCTGCAACATATAACCTTTGTAATGTAGTCACAGCCCGATGTATGAGTAAGGGAATCTGGCCAAAAAAATGATAGATTACTTCACTTCTTGCCTTGTGCTCACCTAAAGTCTTTTAATTTCTTTAGTGCATGCTTGGGCTCAAATGTTAAAATATTGTACTGTTTACCCACGTGTATCTCTTCTATCAAACATGCTTCACCCATGGCAGTGCAGTCACAGAGCATTATGAGATTTTTGTAAATCGTACAAGAGCTGTTTGCTTCTAGACTGTCTGCCTAATTGAATCTCCATATGCCCTTGTCTGAAGTCAATCAGCCATGTGTGTGTAAATTTTAGACTCAGCTATTGAGCTCTGTGAACAACAGGCTTTCTTTTTAACATTTAGTTCACCTTTGTATTAAAAGTTACAATGCAATAAAGGGGTCCCAGTATTTTTTAAAAACTTTGCTCAGTGGAGACAAATTACCAGTGCTGGGACAAGTTCATCTAGAGCCCAGGGTGAACATGCCAAATTGTGCCTCCCCCCCCCCCCCCAAGATGTATTAGCATTATGTGTTAGCAATCTGACCCCCCCCCCCCAAAAAAAAAAAATTAAGCACTAATCTGCATGCTTAACCCCTGAAGCATAAATTCCCCCTCCTCCCACTACAAATCCATCCCCTGCTGAAACCCCCTTCCCAGCACAAATATCTGCCCCCCAACCCCCCCCCCAGCTCAAATCCTCTCATTTCCCATATGCCCCAAGGACAATTCTACCCCCTGAAAAAAATTCCCCCCTCCTAGTACAGATCCTCTACCCCTCTTCTCCTCCCCCACTGCAAATCCCTCCTCCCAGCAGAAATTCTCCCCAATCCCTCATCCTAGCACAAATCCCCCCCAAACTTCATCTCCTAGCAAAACTCCCACTCCTAGAACAAATGCCCCCACCCCAAACAAATTCCTGTCCTAGCACAAATCGTCTCCCCCCTACCATATTACCTTTTCTAGCACAAACCTGTCAAAATACCCCCTCCTAGCACAAATCTTCTTCCCCCATCCCCCTTCCATCATGAATGCCCTCAAGTCAACACTCCTAGCACATCTCCACAAATTTTTACTCCTAGAACAATTCTTATCCCCTGCCGCCTCCCAACCCCCCCCCCCCAACACAAGTCTCCTCCCCCCAACCTCTTTGTGGTGGCACCCCAGTCCACCTGATACCACAGTGCCCAGGGCAGCCTTCCCTCCTGCCCACCCCTTGTCCAGGCCCTGCAAATTGCCTTACTTTAAATTATATTCCTGTGGGCCATGAGTGGTTTCGCGAAAGCCTGGCCAGAAAACTTCCATTGAGAGAGATCTGCTGCATCCTGTGTAAAATCTAGGCCAACTGAACCATTAGGCACGCCTCCAACATCTAAGGAATAAGCACTCTTTCTCTGACAAACAACGAGAACTCTTTTCCTCCCTGCTCACCAAGCATGCGTGGTTATATGTCAGAGGGTTGCTGGTGTTGTGCCCAATAGTCCTTGTATCTTCTATTCTACAGGTCTGAAGGATGATCATTTAAATCCTAGGTACAGATTATGTGGCACTGTTACATTGGTTCAGTGGACCATTGTAAGTATGCATATTACTACTACAGTGATCGCATCTGTCTTCCAGATTTGGTTGGAGATCATGACCTCACTTCCCCTCCTCCTTGACCTCAGGCTCATCCAATCAGAGGACTCCTTGCATTCATTGAGAAAAATGAAAGGCATTCTGTTAATGGCACCCATACCAGGTGAACGACCCCCTGTGGTTACTACTGTGTGTGGTAGGGCAGCCACTCAGCATGGGATCCAGAAGACATCTGCCATCACTGCCATCACTGTAGTAGTGGACACTCCACTTTTCAGTTTTTACTCGGATCCTCCAGGTATAGCAAAGCTGGACCAATGTAACTATTGTATAAAATACATACGTGGAATTCAGTTCAGAAGTAAGCTCATTTTTTCTCCAATGAACAGTGTTTTACAAAATACGGGGGCCACTTTATTCCATACTAAATTTTATTACAAAGGGGAACCTACCCTTAAGACCTCTTTCACACTGGGGTGGTGCGGGCATTAGCGGTGAAACTCTATTTTTTCCGCTGTTATAGCAGCACATTTTGGCCCTTTTAACCACCGCTAGCGGCCTAAGAAAGGGTTAATAATGGCGCCCGTTTTGCGGCGCTGCCGAAGTGCTTTGCAGGCGCTTCAGCAACGCTGCCCAAACATTTCAATGGGGAGGAGCGGTGTATTCACCGCTCCCACACTGCCCCAAAGATGCTGCTTGCATCTTTTTTTCCCGTCCTGCAAGCGCACCACCCCAGTGTGAAAGCACTCAGGCTTTCACACTGGGGAGGCTTGAGAGGCGCTTTTCAGGCACCTTACATGCGCTATTTTTAGCGCTAAAATGCCTGAAAAGGGCCCCAGAGTGAAAAGGGTCTTAAATTAGAACTTTTTTTTTTAATTTTGGATATAGTAAGGGAGGGCTATAATCCCTGTCAGATTTTTATTTGCCATCTGTCTCCCATAGGGGGTATTTCCCTTCACTTCCTGTCCCATAGCCAAAATAGGAAGTGAGAGGAACTCCCTACAAATTAAAGGAATTCCTTGGGGACCCACCAGGTCACCAGAGCTAGTGTCCCCATTGGAAGATTTCCCCTCTATTACTGTTCTGAGGACAACCCAAAATTTGTGATTTTCTTTTACTTTCAGTTAAAGCGGAGTTCCACACAAAAATGGAACTTCTGCTTTCCGGAACCCTCTCCGCCCTCCGGTGTCACAGTTGGCACCTTTCAGGGGGGAGGGGGGTGCAGATACCTGTATAATACAGGTATTTGCACCCATCTCTGGGCATAGACTCCCGCGGGAGTCTACGCCTCTTCCCGTCCCCCCGCGCTGTCTGCTGGGACACACACGGGTCCCAGAGACAGCAGGGACCATTCGGATTGCACAGCGTGACTCGCACATGTGCAGTACGGAACCGAGAAATGAAGCCGCAAGGCTTCACTTCCTGATTCCCTTACCGAAGATGGCGGCGGCAGCACCCGAGAGCCGAGGGAGAGATCAGCTTCGGGTGCCGACATCGTGGGTCGCCCTGGACAGGTAAGTGTCCTTATTTTAAAAGTCAGCAGCTGCAGTATTTGTAGCTGCTGACTTTTAAAAAAAATAAAGAAATTCGGCGGACCTCCGCTTTAATGGGGTAATGGCAAACAGGACAAATAGAGAGGGTGAATCTTCCTAACGGGGTCACGGACAGAAATAAAAAACTGGCAGGAGTCCTAATCCCTCTCTAGTCTATGCGGAACTAAAAAAAAAATGTTTCGCCTTTAGTTATACTTTAAGCAAAGCAGCTATGCTTAGCCTAGTATACATGTGAAAATGAACCTTGAGCTCCATCTACTGTCTAAAAATGATATGCCATATTTCTTATTTACTTGAATAAAACAAAATTTATTTGAAAAAAAATAGCATTTTTAATTCTCAAAAATAACAGAAAGAGAGGGGGGGGGGAAAATTATATATATATATATATATATATATATATAGATATCTATATATAGATCTATATAAAGATATAGATCTATATATAGATATCTATATATATATCTATATATATATATAGATCTCTCTCTCTCTCTCTCTCTCTCTCTCTCTATATATATATATATATATATATATATATATATATATCTATATATATCTATATATATATATATATATATAGATATATCTATATATATATATAGATATATATAGATATATATATATAGATATATATATATATAGATATATATATATATCTATATATATCTATATATATATATATATATATATATATATATATATATATATATATATATATATATATATATATATATATAGATCTATATATATATATATATACATATATATAGATAGATCTATATATATATAGATATATAGATATATGTCTATCTATATATATATATATCTATCTATCTATATATATCTATATATATATATATATATATATATATATATATATATATATATATATATATATATATATATATGTATCTATCTATATATATATATATATAGATCTATCTATATATAGATATATATCTATCTATCTATCTATCTATCTATCTATCTATCTATCTATCTATCTATCTATCTATCTATCTATATATATATATATATATATATATATATATATATATATATATATATATATATATATATATATATATATATATATATATATATATATTATAATAACAATCTAATTGACTAGTGAGGGGTTTTAATGTCAGGGTTAAAGCTCTCTCGGGACAGGAAGATGGATTCCTCTACAGCTCAGGAAAGTGCAGAGCATATAAAACTCAAAGGATTGACCAAGTCCAAATCTCTGGTACAGCACACAAAGAACTGGTCAATATTTAATTGTATTAACAGGGATGAGAGCCATGTAAAATATACCTTTACAGATACCAATCTTTAGGAAGCCCGACTCTAGATGTATTGTTGATTGGAAATCAAACCCATTTAAGGAAACAAGTTGTTGAGGATCTCTACAACTAATTCAAGAATGTTGCCTGGTCTCTGTGGAATGACAAAAACACTGTCACTGGTCACCCACCCAAACAAATCAAAAACCAACATTTGAATTCCTACTTTAAAATAGACGAAAGAGTATTGGCTGGGCAAATTTTAAAGTGGTATTTAACCTTCATTTTAAAAGTTCCCTTCACTGGAACTAAGGGGCCGAGCCCAACCCCTGAAAAACAACCCCACACCGTAATTCCTCCTTCACCAAATGATTTGGACCAGTACCCAAAGCAAGGTCCATAAAGACATGGATGAGTGAGTTTGGGGTGGAGGAACTTGACTGGCCTGTCCTGATCTGAACCCGATAGAACACCTTTGGGGTGAATTAGAGCGGAGACTGCGAGCCAGGCCTTCTCAGTGCCTGACCTCACAAATGCGCTTCTGGAAGAATGGTCAAACATTCCCATAGACACACTCCTAAACCTTGTGGTCAGCCATCCCTGAAGAGCTGAAGCTGTTATAGCTGCAACGGGTGGGCCAACTCAATATTGACCTCTACGGACTTGGATTGGGAAGCCATTAAAGTTCATGTGCATGTAAAGGCAGGCATCCCAATACATTTGACAATATAGTGTACACCGAAAGATATTTAGCAAACTCATTGCAGATAGTTACCTGGTTCTGTTCTGTAAATACTGACACATCTAGTCACTTCTTCCTGCCTTTTATATGCGTGTGTCTGCCTGCTACCCCATGAGCCGTTACAGCGTTAGAAGAGTTAAACTGATGGAAAACGCAGCAAGCCAATCAAATCATTGGGAATAAGCTTTCTGAGGGTGTAGAGTACCCTGCAGAAGATCGTAGCAGCATCAGATTCAAATGGAGATGTCATTTTTATAATATAACTACTAAATGGCTTGTGTAGTGCTTCATGAATCTCTAACTCTTAATACAGCATTATATTTCAATTAGCCACAGCTCAAGGAACCACTAGCAACCTCTGGAAGAGCTATAGGTTTCCACAGAACCCCAGTTCAGATAGGCTGGGTTACATTGTATAAAGCCAAGTGCCAGTGTTGCCTCACAAGCCGCTAAGTGCTTCACAGATTTCCAACTTTATATCAGTGTTATACTTCAATTAGCCACAATTTAAGGAACCCCTAGCAACCTCTGGAGGAACTCTAGGATACCACAGAATTCTGGATGAGAATGGCTGGGCTGGGCTCAAGCTAAGTGCGAGTGCCATCTCAAAAGTCGCTTAGAGCTTCACAGATCTTTGGCCCTTAAGTTGGCCATAGATGTATAATTTTTCGATTCCTCTATCTACACAATTGAGGTGGATAGAAGAATCCTCCCCACTAGGACATTGTATTCTGACAGCGGAAGTCTCCCATTGGCTGCAGCCACTGATCGAGAAAAAATTTCCAATAACCTAGTTGGATTATTAGACCAACTTCTGTCTAGCGGGAGCGACCACAAATGGATCGAAATTTGACCCGCCCCTTTGAACCAGTTGAATTTTGAGCCATCTATGGCCAACGGTATATTTCAGTTATCCACAGCTCAGTGAACCCCTAGCAACCTTTTGGTGAACTCTAGATTTCCATGGAACCCTGGCTGAGAATGGCTCTGTTAAATGACAGTGCCTTGAAAAAGTATTCATACCCCTTGACATTTTCCACATTTTGTCATGTTACAACCAAAAACATAAATGTATTTTATTGGGATTTTATGTGATAGACCGACACAAAGTGGCACATATTTGTGAAGTGGAAGGAAAATGATAAATGGTTTTCAACATATTTTACAAATAAATTTGTGAAAAGTGTGGCGTGAATTTGTATTCAGCCCCCCGGAGTCAATACTTTGTAGAACCTCCTTTCACTGCAATTACAGCTGCAAGTCTTTTTGGGGATGTCTCTACCAGCTTTGTACATCTAGAGAGTGACATTTTTGCCCATTCTTCTTTGCAAAATATCTCAAGCTCTGTCATATTGGATGGAGACGTCTGTGAACAGCAATTTTCAAGTCTTGCCACAGATTCTCAATTAGATTTAGGTCTGGACTTTGACTGGGCCATTCTAACATATGAATATGCTTTGATCTAAACCATTCCATTGTATCTCTGGCTGTATTTTTAGGGTTGTTGTCCTGCTGGAAGGTGAACCTCCGCCCCAGTCTCAAGTCTTTTGCAGACTCTTATGGGGCGTACACACGGTCAGACTTTTCAGCTACAAAAGTCCAATCACATAAATTCCCAACAAAACACATTTACGTTTTTGGTTGTAACAAGACAAAATGTGGAAAATTTCAAGGGGTGTGAATACTTTTTCAAGGCACTGTATAAGCCATAAGCTAATGTCATCTCACAAGCTATTAAGTGATTCATGGATATCCAGCTTGCCCAGCAACAGGGAAGTGAGTGTTCCTCATACAGAGCTAGGATCCTTCTTACCACCCCTTCAATGGGTATTTAGCGTTCGCCCCCTAAGGGGCTTGCTGAACTTCCCCAGGTTCCTTTCCTAATCTAGTAGAAGGTTTAGGCCATGGGTGCATGCTGGGGGAGGATATACATATTTAGGACAGGCCATGTGCTTTCTCTCTTTCCCTGGGCTGAGGCCTAGGAAGGTGCTGTTGAATGGAGCTCAGCTTTTTGGCCCAATAGCCTGGTTTGGGGCCTATGTGTGCTGAATTGGTCCTGAAGTTGTCCTTCCAGGTCTGGAAGATGTTGTGCCAAGGAGGAGACCCAGAGGAGGCCCTTTGCTGGAGAGAGCCAGGAGGAAGGCTGGTCTCTCAGAAGGGTCTGGTGACTCACTTAGAGGATGCTCTGAAATTTGTGAACGTGCTTAGTGTTGCCAGGTCAGTTTAATGCCGCGTACACACGAGCGGACTTTACGGCAGACTTTGCCCGGCGGACGGGATTTCGTCGGACAATTCGATCGTGTGTGGGCTCCAGCGGACTTTGTTTTCTCAAAAGTTGGACGGACTTAGATTTGAAACATGTTTCAAATCTATCCGACGGACTCGAGTCCGGTCAAAAAGTCCGCTCGTCTGTATGCTAGTCCGACGGACAAAAAGCCACGCTAGGGCAGCTATTGGCTACTGGCTATGAACTTCCTTGTTTTAGTCCGGTCGTACGTCATCACGTATGAATTCGACGGACTTTGGTTGATTGTGTGTAGGCAAGTCCGTTCATTCAGAAAGTCCGTCGTAAAGTCAGTCGAAAAGTCCGCCGGGCAAAGTCTGCCGTAAAGTCCGCTCGTGTGTACGCGGCATAAGGGTTCTGACACTGTGAAGCTGAATATTGATCTGGATCTGGAGAGTCTGTAAGTGATCTGCTGCCGTATCTGGAGCCTATAACCCTCATCTCCTTAAAAGTTCTGCAATAAAAAGATAAAAGTGACCAGAGCCCAATATTCTGTCTTGGGCCCCCCCATTTTAGCTATGGACTCTGGGGTGAAATTCTAGCCTGCCTCTGCCTCTGGAGATGCTATCCTGCTTTTCGGGTATCAGAGGGGTCATTCAGTATGTTGTCTTACCCTATTTCCCCGAAAATAAGACCTAGCGTGATTGTCAGTGATGGCTGCAATATAAGCCCTACCCCCCAAATAAGCCCTATCCTGTTTCCCCAAAAATAAGCCCTACCCTGAAAATAGACCTACAAGGACTTTAACTAGGGCTTATATTGCAGCCATCACTGACAATCATGCTAGGTCTTATTTTCGGGGAAAAAGGGTATTTATATATCTAATACTACATTGCACCCAAAGATAACTCTCTGTAGGCATCATTTTTGGTTGCACTTGTTTCCAACATTTCTCGATCATGCATTCTGTCTTAACATGTTAACACGTCTGATTTCAGACAAGACTCAGATCTCACGTAGCCCTCAAGTCTTCCATGAAATTATTCAGGCTGCGAACCATCTCCTCCAAAAATGAGTTTCTTTTTTCTGAAGAACTTCTTTAAAACTGGCTTTATGTTGAAGAACATCTTGATTATTACAACCCATCCCTCTTATATCATTTCTTTGAGGGATTAACAAGTTTTCCAGATGAGCAAATGCAGCCGATATGCTTCACGGAGAGGAGCCCCGACTTGTTCCCACTGAAAGAATTCTCCTTTTTATCACAGGGAAAAGATTACTCCCTTCTCACCTCACTTCTATTCAAACACAAGATTCCATTTAATTTGACATTTTATTCAATTACATCCTTTGGTTTCAATCATTTCGTTTGGTCGGCATAAATCCGTCTTAGCGAGTAAAGCCTTTCTGCTCACACAAAGGCTCAGACTAAAAAGTCCCCAATTGTTTGTAGAAGAGATTTAAATCACTCGTTTTAAATGTAAGTTCTGTAGTTACAAAGTAAGGGGTGCCCACCCCTCTGTGCTCCAACGACGAGGATATGACTTGAGCTATCCACCATGAATTCAATGAAGGCGCGGTACGTGTCCAATTACAATAATCCATTGCTGGGATGGAGAGATTGCCAATTGGTATCGGATAAAAAAAAGGAACTACACTTTAAAAAGCAGCAAGTCAGCTCAAAGTAGATGTAAAACCTAGCTGAATCACATTTAGCTTATCATGTACAACTTTCTGAAGACCTTTTCTGACACTTTTTTTTTTTTTTTCAAATGTAACAATCAGTATTTCTTGCTGGAAAATGTCTTATGCCCCGTACACACGGTCGGATTTTCCGACGGAAAATGTGTGATAGGACCTTGTTGTCGGAAATTCCGACAGTGTGTGGGCTCCATCACACATTTTCCATCGGATTTTCCGACACACAAAGTTTGAGAGCAGGCTATAAAATTTTCCGACAACAAAATCCGTTGTCGGAATTTCTGATTCGTGTGTACACAAATCCGACGCACAAAGTGCCACGCATGCTCAGAATAAAAAAAAGAGATGAAAGCTATTGGCCACTGCCCCGTTTATAGTCCCGACGTACGTGTTTTACGTCACCGCGTTCAGAACGATCGGATTTTCCGACAACTTTGTGTGACCGTGTGTATGCAAGACAAGTTTGAGCCAACATCCGTCGGGAAAAAATCTTAGGATTTTGTTGTCGGAATATCCGATCAATGTCCGACAGTGTGTACGGGGCATTAAAACCCCCAAACATTATATATATTTTTTTTTTAAAGCAGAGGCCCTAGAGAATAAATGAATGGGTTTTTGCAATTTTGTATGTCACACGGTATTTGCATAGCAGTTTTTCAAACGCTATTTTTGTTTTGGAAAAAAATACATTTTAATGCAAAAAAGCACAATACATAACCCAATTTTTTGGTAAAATATAAATATGATGTTATTCTGAGTAAATAGATACCAAACATGTCACGCTTTAAAATTGCACATATCCGTGCAACGGCGATAAACAAACAATTTTTTCTATTCATAGGCAATGTTTTGAAAGCCTTTACAGGTTACCACTTTAGAGGTAACAGAGGAGATCTGGTATTAGGATTACTGGCCATGATCTGATGTGCGCCGTGATACCTCACATGTGTGGGGCGATCACTGTTTGCGTGCATGCAGGACCTTAGTGTGCATTGGCCTTTGCACTATAATTATTTTATTTATTTATTTATTTATTTTTTACACTGTCCCTTTAATTTTTTTTTATCACATTTATTGCTGTCACAAGGAATGTGACAGCAAAAGGCATGTGACAGGTCCCCTTTATGGAGAAATCTCACGTCTATAAGACCCCAGATCCCTCTTCTGCCCTTAAAAGCATTCAAAACACCAAGATTAGTGTATTTGAATGCTTTTGATGTTTTGAAAATGGCGCCATTTACATCCATTGGCCATTGTCCATGGCCATTATCAGGCCATCGCTTCCAAGTTACCATAGTCCAGAGTCGAACAAAGCCATCAGGTCTTTGGTTGGCTCTCTGATCAGGACTCCCGGTGGGATGGGAGATCCCGGTAAAGCCGCGGAAGGTGGCGGGAGGGGGGCGTCCCCTCCCGCAGCTTGTAAAAGCAATCCAGTTGCTAGTTAGCCGTTAGGATTGCTTTTACAAAAGAGGCGACTGTTGGCTCTCAAAAAAAATTATAACCACTTGAAGTCCAGTGCTGCACCAGGTACGTGACTGGTCGGCAAGTCCTCTGTTTCCAGCAGGCCCTTTGTAGCTATTTCTTGTCTACATGCACTCCAGCGATAGTTGTGTAGCACCCTCCTAGTTGAGGTTTAGGGTGCTAGGTACATTAAGTTTGTAACCAGTGAAGCAGTTTTTAATTTCTTAGCCCGTTCACTGCTTTACAGGCTGCTGGTCTTCACTGGCCAATGAAATAAATTACCGTCTAAGCACTTGACGCACCGAAACTTTCTTTTGGTGGTATTTGATCACTTATGCATTTATTTATTTTTTGCACTATAAACAAAAAAAGACCGACAATTTTGAAAAAAAAATGAAATAAATATTGCTTACTTTCTGCTATAAAACATATTGAATAAAAAAACTGAAAAAATGGCGGCGATCTGTGACTTATAGCAGGACTGCGATATTGCAGCGGACGTTCTGACACTTTTTGGGGACCAGTGACACTAATATAGAGATCAGTGCTAATAATATGTACTGTCACTGCACTAATTACACTGGCTGGGAAGGGGTTAACATCAGGGACCATCAAAGGGTTAACTGTGTGCCTAGCCAGTGTTTTATTACACTATGGGGTTGATTTACTAAAGGCAAATAGAGTGTGCACTTTTGAAAGTGCAGTTGCTCCAGAGTTTAGTAAATGAGGGAAAACTTCACTTTACAAAGAACAACCAATCACATACAAGGAAAATAAAAGAACAGCATTTTTTCTTGCACATGATTGGATGATGGAAGTCAGCAGAGCTTTTGCTCATTTACTAAGCTTTGGAGCAACTGCACTTTCAAAAGTGCACAGTTAATATGACTTTAGTAAATCAACCCCTGTGTGTGCTGCTTTTACTAGGGCAAGAGATGGCATTTCTTCCCTGCTTTGCAGGGACACAAATTCCATTGCTTCGCTCCTGTCAGAACAGCGATCTGCCTTGTTTACATAGGCAGATCACAGTTCTGTCTCTCTGCCTAATGATCGGCGGGTGCCGGAGAACATCGAGTATCGTGCACCCGCTAATCAGTTTCCGCTGTGTGTAATCACAGAGGAGGAGAGCTGCCGGCAGTTTGCATGCACGCCCCCTACCTGTAGGTGTCAGATCGCGTACTGTATATATGCATGATCTGGCGCACAGGTGCCGCCCTGCAGCAGTAAAACTGCTATAAATCGGAAGTGGTTAATTATTGTTACTATTATACATGATTTATATAGCGCCAACAGTTTACGCAGCGCTTTACAATATAAAAGGTAGAGAATACAGTTACAATACAATAAAATACAAGAGGATTAAGAGGGCCCTGCTCAGAAGAGCTTACAATTTAATAGGGTTGCACTGATACCGATACTAGTATCGGTATCGGTGCCGATTCCGAGTATTTGCCCGAGTAGGTATTGGGTGTATGCTTCACCCGATACCTGCATCCCGGAAGTCAGTGGGCGGGCGGAGTGGGTGGGAGAAGGCGGAGCGCGGGTCCTGGCACAGTGAGAGTCCTTGCAGCCTGCAGCGGAGGAAAGTAAGCTTATGGGGCAGGGGTGTGGGTCGTAGCCACAGCCATCCATCAGCATCGGTGACCTGGGCCATCAGAATCATTAACGGAAGTGACGGCCTGAGTCTCCGACAGAGGATGCACACTACAACGCCCATCTTGGTACACCCTGCACTCGACCTCAGTAGCCTGCAGTCACAAGGCGGCAGAGGACATCTTGTTACACCCAGCCCATATAGTGCATGTCCGCTGCTGCCTTGTGACTGCAGGCTACTGAGGCCGAGTGCAGGGTGTACCAAGATGGGCGTGCAGTGTACAGCTCACTCTTTTATCGATTTTATTTTAGTGCTGCATTATTTTCAGTGCCACTGCCTACCCAACAGTTCCACCTATCATTGCCCATAAGTGCCACCTATTAGTGCCCATAAGTGCCACCTATTAGTGCCCATCAGTCAGTGCCACATACCAGTGCTACCTATCAGTGCCAGCCATCAGTGCCACATATCAGTGCCCATCAGTAAGTGCCAGCCATCAGTGCCGCAAATCAGTGCCCATCAGTCAGTGCCACATATCAGTGCCACCTATCAGTGCCCATAAGTGCCAGCCATCAGTGCCGCAAATCAGTGCCCATCAGTCAGTGCCACCTATCAGTCCTGCATATCAGTACCAGCCATTAGTGCTGCAAATCAGTGCCCATTAGTACGTGCCACCTATCAGTGCTGCAAATCAGTGCCCATCAGTCAGTGCCACATATCGGTGCCACCTATCAGTGCCCGAAAGTGCCAGCCATCAGTGCTGCAAATCAGTGCCCATCAGTCAGTGCCACCTATCAGTCCTGCATATCAGTACCAGCCATTAGTGCTGCAAATCAGTGCCCATCAGTACGTGCCACCTATCAGTGCTGCAAATCAGTGCCCATCAGTCAGTGCCACATATCGGTGCCACCTATCAGTGCCCAAAAGTGCCAGCCATCAGTGCTGCAATACAGTGCCCATCAGTTAGTGCCACCTATCAGTCCTGCATATCAGTGCCAGCCATTAGTGCTGCAAACCAGTGCCCATCAGTCAGTGCCACCTATCAGTGCTCATCAGCGCTGCTGCATATTAGGGCCTCCTCATCAGTGCCACTGCCAGTTACAGTTCTTCATAATTATAAAGAAGATATCGTTAGTCTGTATTGAAAAAAAGTATTGATACTTGTACTTGGTCTTAAAAAAGTGGTAATACCGCTTTAAATCACCGTTTCTGCAGCAGTGGAGGGAGCAGAGACTCCATAGCCTACAGAATTAGGTCCATAATTAGGTGTTCACAGATCACCAGGTTACTGCCAAGGAGCATATTTCACATCTGGTGTATTTCAGGACATTATTAAATACATCCCGCCCGCCCCCCCCATTTAGGTAAATTGTTATCCTTCTAGATTTTCAGGTTAGATTTTCCCCTTTGCCAAAAAAATGAAGAACGGGCCACAAGTGCGATTTGGAGAGTTGCTATAAGGGAGGGAGCACCTCTGCTGCAACATTATTGCTTGAAGTAATTCTCTTTTATTATGTTTATTTCTTGAGATTTCGGAGAGCACTCAATATAGGTGTAGGCTATTACTGCAGACTGGATGCCGCTACCATTATCTTAGCACAGCGGCTATAAAACGCGATAGAGGCGGCGGTATTTGGCTCATCAGGGGCCTGTAATTGGGTAGATGTTGCTCTTGACATGAAGCGGTTTTCAGATGTCTACGTACTCTTCACTTATTGTCCCTGAGCCAGAATGGCTGCTGCGTTATCAGCAAGAGATGAGCCATCAGGGTCGAAGTGGCTGCAAATGTTCTAAATCGCGGCGGAGAATTACTGTGATTTACTCAAAAATAAATAAAATATCTGGAGAAAAGGCAGTACAGAGGAATGTCACATTATTAACTATAACAAGTCACAAGTTCAGTAAAATGAGGTAGAAACAGCAAGTAACACGCCTGTTCCCACCGCTTCACTCCTGCTGAATGACAGGTCCGGCGAACGACAGCTGTTATAAAGAAAGGGGCGTGGTCTCCTGAGTGATGTCATATCTGTATATGGTAAAAGTGGCCTTTGGGGGTAGAGTGTAATCCAATTCGTACCTTAAGGAGGTACCATCCATGAAAGAGTAAATATAAAAATACATAGTTGTTTGGGACTTTAAGTGTACCTCCTTGGGTCTAATAAACACTAATCCATCAATTATATTAAAATGAAACGTCTTTATTCAAAATATTACACAATTTTTTTTAAAAAGGTTTGTTTTAAAAACAAATTCTCAAACTAGTTGTCCAGGGTGATGTTGTCCTGGCCTTGAGATCTGATTTTTAAAGCCAACGCGTTTCGTGGGTTGACCCGCTTCATCAGGGTCTCAGATCCTGTTAGATACTGCAACATTGTACAAGAAAAATCACATATAAAACAATGAATATTTAACAGCAAGTCACATTACATGTTATATAATATCAAGTCGTGAGAATACTTGGCAATGATGAATAATATCTTAAAGAATTCTATCAATTGTGCCCCAAACCAGAGCTCCATCACCTGGCATTTTCCACCACCTCAGATAGGGTGGAAGCCACCTCTCTCTCTGAGAGAGGACAATGTTCCCAGATGGAGGGAGGAGGAGAAGGGAAGTGGAAAATACCAATAAAATTATGAGCATAATCCCAAAAAATGGGGGGTTCTTTAGCATTTGGATTTAAACTTTGTATAGAAATATCACCAAAGTGACAACGCTTATACTAACTGAGACTTTTTGCTCCTTGTCTTCCTTTCATTTATTGGATACCTGCTAAAGAACCCTCCCTATGTTGAGGGCAAGTGGCCTGATATTGTTAAAGGGGGCTTCCAGATTCCGATAAGCCCCCCGCCCGCAGACCCCGACATCCACCGGCCAGGGTTGTCGGGAAGAGGCCCTTGTCCCCATCAACATAAGGACAAGTGGTCTGGTATGGTTCCGGGGGGAGGGGGCGCTCGCTCATCCCCCCTTCCTGGCTTGCCAGGCTGCTTGCTCGGATAAGGGTCTGGTATGGATTTTGGGGGCGGGGGGGGACCCAACACCATTCTTTTAATTAAATTTTGGCGTGGAGTTCCCCTTAAACTCTATACCAGACTCAAAGCCCTGGTATGTTTTTATTTCTTAATTCTTTGATAGGGTTCCCCTTAACCACTTCAATACACTCTATTATATACTCTGCACTATATACACTGCACTACGTTATATACACTATACTGGCTGCACTATATACTCTGCACTGCATTATATACACTACACTGACTGAACTATATACTGTGCACTGCGTTATATACACTACACTGACTGCACTATATACTCTGCACTGTATTATATACACTACACTGACTGCACTGTATTATATATTCTACACTGACTGCACACTCAATCCACTAACTAATCTCTCTCCATTCATTAACACTAAACACGGCCGCTGTGTAAGCAGCCTTAAATAGTGTTGGGTGTGGACTTGCACCCTGCCTTTGGCCATTGAGGGATCTGACTGTACATTGTGCTGTGATTGGCCAAAGCATATAGGTCAGGTGCATGCTTTGGCCAATCAGCAGCCTTTAATGCACTGGGATTTTGCAGTGCATTATGGGGCGCTCATTGGCGGGCGAATGTCCCGCGAGCACCTCATATGTTAGTTTCTTCTACGTTCGACTCGAACATCGAGCCCATCTCAACTCTAGAGGAACCCTGGATAGGAATGGCTGCTTTAGAGGAAACATGGGTATAAATTGCTGCTCTAGAAGAACCCTGAATAGAAATGGCTGCTGTAGAAGCACTCTGGATAGGAATGGCTGCTCTAGAGGAACCCTGGGTAGGAATGGATGCTCTAGAAGAACCCTGGGTAGGCATGGCTGCTCTAGAGGAACCCTGGGTAGAAATAACTGCTCTAGATAAACCCTGGGTATGAATGGCTGCTCTAGAGGATCCCTGGGTATAAATTACTGCTCTAGAGGAACCCTTGGTAGGAATGGCTGCCTTAGAGGAACCCTGGGTAGAAATGACTGCTCTAGAGGAACCCTGGGTAGGAATGGCTGCGTTACAGGAACCCTGGGTAGGAATGGCTGCTCAAGAGGAACACCGGGTAGGAATGGCTGCTCTAGAGGAACCCTGGGTATAAATGGCTGCTCTAGAAAAATTCTGGATAAGAATGGCTGCTCTAGAGGGACCCTGGGTAGGAACGGCTGCTCTAGAGCAGGGATATGCAATTAGCATACCTCCAACTTTTGCAGAACTACAAGTCCCATGAGGCATAGCAAGACTCGGACAGCCACAAGCATGACACCCAGTGGCTTGAGGTTTTGCAACAGCTGAGGTCTGCTAATTGCATATCCCTGCTCTAGAGGAACCCTGGATAGAAATGGCTGCTTTAGAGAAACCCTGGATAGAAATGGCTGCCCTAGAGGAATCCTGGATAGGAATGGCTGCTCTAAGAAGATTGGAAAATTGTAATTGTCTGTGCCTATAAGCCAGATTTCTTAACTTAACTTAAGTAGAGATCTCGGCTGAGACTCTTCTTCTCCTGCACCATGTTTCTGATCAATATACTGTATGTCCTACTTTTATCTTGTTGGTTTTAAACAGTCCTAGCAACTGATGATTTCAGAGGCAATGGACTTGGTGGAAGTTGTATATCTGCAAGATGTGATTTAGTCGTCATTTGTCTGCCATGTATGTTGTAGTAGCTCAGCTGGTAATGTTTGTATAATCACATGTCTAGGAGCTCTGCAGACATGTAAACTTTCCACAAGATTCAGTTCATATTGTAGCTACGGCCCTTTTTTCATACACATTTGAAATTCAGATCCCAAACTGCCGCAGACCAAAGCTGATGAAGCATGAGAGGGGGTACTTTCAGCACCCTGGTACTCAAACCCAAAGGGAAGTATTCACCACATTAAAGTCTGCAGGAGTGGCAATAACTTTCCCCCACCCTCCAAACGTTTCTTATGCCAACTTTTACTGTCTGAAAATATTAGGGCCATTAAGGGATTTTATTGCCTGCGTTGATGAATCGTGAAAAGCATATTTGTAAACTGCAGAAGAAACTTTTTGTTCTTGGATGAAGTGGATGAAAAAATTACTAATGAGGCATGCAAGCACACAGTTAGTTGACATAGGGCTCTAAACTTGCAGCACCGATCTTTGTCTAGCACAGTGGATGTCAACTTTATTAATATAGGGGGGCCTTGAGTGTGGACCTAGACATCACAAAACGGCCACAGATAATACATGAATGTAAAGCTACAGAATATTGCTTTACTGAAGGTAGACAACAGGAGATGGTCGGAGACTATGACGGTTTCCCTAAGCACATCCCCAGCCTCCTAACTAGTCTTATAAGATGCCTTATAAGGGTTTTCGGAGACTGGGGACGTGCTAAGGGATATGGTCATACTATGGAGACTCGTTATGCAAGATTCCTGGGGATCTCTGCTATTATGCCGCGCACACACGACCGGTTTTGCCGTCGGAATAAACTCCGAAGGTTTCTCCGACGGAACTCCGACGGAATTCCATTCAAGCGGTCTTGCCTACACACGGTCAACCCAAAGTCCGTCCAAAGTCCGACCGTCCAGAACGCGGTGACGTACAACACGTACGATGGGACTAGAAAAAGGAAGTTCAATAGCCAATAGCTTCCGTCTCGTACTTGCTTCAGAGCAAGCGTCGTTTTTGGTCCGTCGGAACAGCATACAGACGAGCGGTTTTCCCGATAGGAATTGGTTCTGTCTGAAATATTTAGAACATGTTCTATTTCAAGGTCCGTCAGAATTTTCGAAAAAAAAAGTCAGATGAGGCCTACACACGATCGGAATAGACGATGAAAAGCTTCCGTCTGACTTTTTCTGTCGGACATTCCCCTCGTGTGTACGCGGCATAAGAGTTCCTTTACAGGCCAATGCTTCCACATTTGTGCTCTTGTAGCCCTGCCCCCCGAGAGGGATGTCGTTTTTGTGTCTTAGGTTCTATTCCTGCTAGTGCAGCAACTTCCACACCTCTGGATCAGGAAACACAGTCTAGAGAGTGCCTTTTTAAAGTTTATTGCAGAATAACTTGGAGAGGGTTGAGGGAGCTGCGGGATACTCCACATTACTAACAAGAAAAATAAGGAGACTCTTTCTTGTAGCAGCTCTGCAGAACAGTCCTTTAAGCAGTTGGACAATACAGCACTGACAGCACTGGGGGCATCTCTAGCAATGTCTCAGGCCAGGTAAGCCCTGCACTCTGTGAAACAAGTTAGCAGAAGCAACAGTCACTGAACCCCTTCCTCTTTAGGTCAGTACTCACAGTGTCCCTCAAGTTTGGAATGTTAGCCTCAGACTCCAGCAAGCAGGTTCCTCTGGGAAATTCTCAGGGCAGGTCTACAGTAGCACCCATCTTTAGTCCCTTATAGGATTTTTGGCTGAATAGGCCCTCCAGCTAAGCATGGCTAGGACCCCCGACAAGCAGGCTGGGCCTTCAACAGGACTGCCAGGAAGGCAGATAGCCCTACTGGCTGCAAACCTCTCCTCCAGGGAAAGAGAGCCCCACCCTGTGGTTCCAGACTATTTATGCTTCTTCCAACCACCATCTGGACTCACCTCCTCAGGGATTGGCTGGATCTACAAAATCCAGCCAAACAGGTTGCCTGTTTGATTCTCCCACCCATTAGGTTCTGAAAATCTCCAGAAAACAGGGGGAAGCAATCCAACCTTCAACCTGCAGAACTCAGAGAAACCCAAAGAAATCAATTACAGCTCAAATAAATACAGAAGAGCCAAAGAACTAAATTTGCCTTATGAAACCTAGCAGCCTAACTAGGAGGGTGCTACACTCCGTATATTACCTACTAGAAGAATTTTCTGTGTGCTGGCTTAAGTAAGCACAGAGGTGAAGAAAGTATGGGGGTCCCAAGGGCCACCCAATAAGTGCCTAAGGACTGCATGTGGCCCCCTTGTTATCAGGGCCTTGATTTGTTGCCAGCAATGGTCATTCTGGCCAATGTCACCTCCCAACCTCCTCCTTTAACAGGAACAGAATAGGGTACCATCCCCCTGTAATTTGGGGGAACTCCATTATCTTGCTTACTCACATGCTCCTGGCCTGAGGCCCCCCTCACAAAATAATTGAAATCCCACACAATCTGGCTTTTTTATGTTTTACTGTACCTGCAACAAGGTCCACAGTTCTTTCCAACATGAATTCCCTACTGCCTCTTTGCACCCGACGTTGGCAACACTGAACAGGTCAAATTCAACTTAAACATGGGGATACTGACCAGCACTTCTAGTTCCTCACTGTAGGTCCCCTTAGACAGGTTCTCCATTGGGACCTATATAGGCCCTACCCTTAAGGACTACCAGCCTACATGTTCTGTAGTCAACTTAGGGTTGCCACCCATCCGGGATTCACCTGGACAGTTCGTGTTTTGAATCATGTGTCAGACAGCCTGAAACCCGAACACATTATTTAGACCAGACTGTGGCTCCCCAAGTAACTGAATACCACAACCACCGAGTGCAAAGGTGTGCACTCGGGCCGGGCACATCCCAATCACCAGGGTTGCCAACAGTCCGGAGGACTGGCTGCAGTAGTGTAAGCTGAGTGTCTATGAGACTCTCTCTCTCTCTCTCACACTGCCCTGAGCCAGCACAGTTCTTCCCCCTTACACAAATGGGAGAGGAGAGAGGGCTTGATCTGCTCCCCCTCCTCCCGCCCATACCCCTCTGTGTCTGGCCACTCACACTCCACCCCTCAGTGCGCTGTGCCTCAGAAAATGGATGTGTGGGCAGGAAATTTGAAGCCCAGCAGCCAGAATATACTTGGTGAATAAAAGGTGCCAATGCCTGAGCCTCCATCCTTGGGTGAGTGAGCTCACCATCCACTGACTGCAACTGAAGTCTCCCCCCTCCCTCGGTTCTCTATCCTGCCTCCAAGCGAGTGACTACACTTAAGTAAGGTGACTCAGATGTAAAGTGTGCTCTGTGGACTCTGATGTAAGGGGGGGGGGCTTTGCAAACCCTGATTTGAGGGGGGATGCTGGGAGCTCTGATGTAATTGGCTTTGGTGAGCAGAAATCCCCTTTCATCAGAGATCCTCTTTACACCAGTCCACAGTCCACAGCATTCCCCCCCCCCCCCCCCCACCTGGCTGTATGCCGCTAAAAGTGTTTGGGATTGGCTTGAAGAAAAGGTGGCAACCCTTCCCATCAACCTCTGCCCCATGATCTCCCAGCCCTAGATTATAAGGGGCCAAGCTAGCCCCACCCATACTATCCACCCAGGGGAAGATTTTCCCCAAAAAAGAGGTGTGAACCTCTGCTTACACCTGGGTAACAGACTAGGCTCCATGGCTCCAGCATGGAAGAATACATGATGTGACCCCTTGCACTTTATATTCCAGGTGGACCAAGAGAAGAAGCAGATAACGGTGGAGGCCGGCATACTGCTGAGTGAGGTGAATGAGGTCCTTACCAAGAATGGAATGGCCTTGTCAAAGTAAGTACAACAGCCATAGTTCTTACTTTACCGTCATGTGTTTCTGGGATATATGTCATAGGGTCTCAGGTGGTTGCAGACCACTAGGGATGAGCCGAACACCCCCCGGTTCGGTTCGCACCAGAACCTGCGAACGGACCGAAAGTTTGCACGAACGTTAGAACCCCATTGACGTCTATGGGACTCGAACGTTCGAAATCAAAAGTGCTCATTTTAAAGGCTAATTTGCATGGTATTGTCCTAAAAAGGGTTTGGGGACCCGGGTCCTACCCCAGGGGACATGTATCAATGCAAAAAAAACTTTTAAAAACGACCTTTTTTCGGGAGCAGTGATTTTAATGATGCTTAAAGTAAAAAAAAAAAAGTGAAATATTCCTTTAAATATCGTACCTGGGGGGTGTCTAAAGTATGCCTGTAAAGTGACGCGTGTTTCCCGTGTTTAGAACAGTCCCTGCACCAAATGTCATTTTTAAAGGAAAAAATCTCATTTAAAACTGCTTGCGGGTTTAATGTCATGTCGGGTCATGGCAATATGGATGAAAATCAGTGAGACAAACGGCATGGGTACCCCCCAGTCCATTACCAGGCCCTTTGGGTCTTGTATGGATATTAAGGGGAACCACGCACCCAAATTAAAATAAGGAAAGGCCCTATATACTCTGAACAGCAGTATACAGGCGGTACAAACAAGACAGGGACTGTAGGTTTGTTGTTAAGTAGAATCTCTAATTGTAATTTTGAACGGGTACATTTTTAACGTGTTTAGCTCCAGCCAAAAAATCTTTTTTAAGCTTTTTGGAAAACATAGGGAAGGGTTATCACCCCTGTGACATTTGTTTTGCTGTCTTTCCTCCTCTTCAGAAGATTTCACCTCACTTTTTGTCCCAATGAAAAATGTTTTTTGAAAATTTGGGTTTTTTTGTGGAACAAGGATTGGAAAGCATCAGTGGAAAGGAGAAATTGTTTTCCCATATTAACTCTTACAGAAGAGAATTTCCCTTCCTAGGGGTAGATTTCATCTCACTTCCTGTTGTCTCCTTCCGTTTGCAAGTAGGAGTCGTTTGTAAGTTAGATGTTTGAAAGTAGGGTCCTGCCCTATATACTCAGCAGAAATTTGGGCCTTAGGTGTTGCTGTGGCCACAACACTGTAAGCCCTCACAGGGCCCTGCTGTGAAATATTAGATCAAGAATTGTAATTACATGCCCCTGTTGAACAGGAGCTGAAAAATTAGGCCTTAGGCACTGGTGCTGGTGCCACAACACTGCAACCCCTCACAGACACTCTAGTTGGAACGCAGGAACGAGCCCTGCTGCAAAGTATTGCATCAAAAATTGTAATTGCACGCCCCTGTTAGACAGGGGCAGAAAAATTGGGCCTTAGGCACTGGTGCTGGTGCCACAACACTGCAACCCCTCACAGACACTCTAGTTGGAATGCAGGAACGAGCCCTGCTGCAAAGTATTACATCAAAAATTGTAATTACACGCCCCTGTTAAACAGGGGCTGAAAAATTGTGCCTTAGGCACTGGTGGTGGCGCCCAGAACCAAAAATGTTCTTACAAGCTATCAGCGTGATGATTGAGGAGGAAGAGGATAATTACTCAGGGATAGAAAGGGACTGCATAGGCAGTCTTTGAAGGGATCTGAGATTTCAAAAAAAATTATTCGGTTACATCAGCATCAGGTGCTTGGTAGCTGGTGGTGATCCAAGACTGATTCATTTTTATGAAGGTCAGCCGATCGACCGAGTCGGTGGACAGACGCACCCTGCGATCGGTTACCACGCCTCCAGCAGCACTGAATGTGCGTTCCGAAAGAACGCTGGATGCAGGACAGGCCAGTAGCTCAATTGCATACTGTGCAAGCTCTGGCCAGTGATCCATCCTCAAGACCCAGTAACCCAGAGGATTTTCGGTGGGAAAGGTGTCCAAGTCTGATCTTGCCCCTAGGTATTCCTGCACCATGTAAAACAGACGCTGGCGATGGTTGCTGGAACCGATCATACCTTGGGGCTGCGGACCAAAAAATTGTCTGAACGCATCGGTCAGACGGCCACCTTCTCCACCGCTCCTTCTTTGACTGACCGAAGCCTCAGCAACACGTTGTCCAGAAACAGGAGTTTGTAACCTCCCAGTCTCTGGGAACGCATTGCACAGACCTTTCTGCAAGGCCTCCCGAAGATGTTTCATCCTCTGCTCCCTCTGCGATGGCAAGATAAGGTCCGCAACCTTACCCTTGTAACGTGGATCAAGGAGGGTTGCCAGCCAGTATTGGTCCTTCTCCTTGATACCACGAATACGAGGATCCTTACGCAGGCTTTGCAGGATCAGGGAGGCCATGCAGCGTAGGTTTGCTGAGGCATTCGGTCCGGAGTCCTCTGGGTCACTAAGGA
Organism: Lithobates septentrionalis; assembly: GCA_037952835.1. Lineage (NCBI taxonomy): Eukaryota > Metazoa > Chordata > Amphibia > Anura > Ranidae > Lithobates > Lithobates septentrionalis. Next base: position 799,078 of record JBBDGP010002843.1, read on the forward strand.
CGACAACGTCCGCAGCCACCTCCTCCCAGCCACGTACAAGTCCATGTGTTTCTTGGGACTGATCCCTTAAAGACTGCTGCTGATGCTGAGTGCCAGGCTCCACCTCCATACTGACACAATCTTCCTCCTCCTCCTCCTCCTCCTCGTCCTCTTCCTGTGTGATCGGCGGGCACGCAGGAACACTGTCTGGATAAAGGGGGCCTTGAGAGCTAAGGAAGTCCTCCTCTTCCTGCCTCTGTTCTGCCTCAAGTGCCCTGTCCATTATTCCACGCAGCGTGTGCTCCAACAGGTGGACAAGGGGGACAGTGTCACTGATGCATGCACTGTCACTGCTCACCATCCTCGTGGCCTCCTCGAATGGTGACAGGATAGTGCATGCATCCCTGATCATGGCCCACTGGCGTGGGGAAAAAAAACCAAGCTCCCCTGACCCTGTCCTGGTGCCATAGTCACACAGGTACTCATTGATGGCCCTCTGCTGCGTGTGCAGCCGCTGCAGCATGGCCAACGTTGAGTTCCACCTGGTGGGCATGTCACAGATTAGGCGGTTCTTGGGCAGGTTAAACTCCTTTTGGAGGTCCGTCAGCCGAGCACTGGCATTATATGACCGGCGGAAATGCACACAGACTTTCCTGGCCTGCCTCAGGACATCCTGTAAGCCCGGGTACCTGCCCAAGAACCGCTGCACCACCAAGTTAAGGACGTGAGCCAAACAGGGCACATGGGTCATTTGTCCCTGTCGGAGGGCAGAGAGGAGGTTGGTGCCATTGTCGCAAACCACCATTCCTGCCTTAAGTTGGTGTGGCGTCAACCACCTCTGAACCTGCCCCTGCAGAGCTGACAGAACCTCTGCCCCAGTGTGGCTCCTGTCCCCCAAGCACACCAGCTCAAGCACCGCATGGCATCTTTTGGCCTGCGTACTTGCGTAGCCCCTTGAACGACTACGGAGCACCGCTGGTTCCGAGGAAGAGGCCATGGAGGAAGAAGAAGAGGAGGGGGTGGAGGAGAGAGGTGTGTCACAATCAGCATTTTGGAGGCGTGGTGGCGGAACAACCTCCAACACTACTGCACGTTGTCCTGCATCCTTCCCAGCTGCCAGCAGAGTCACCCAATGCGCCGTGAAACTTAGGTAACGTCCCTGTCCATGCCTGCTGGACCATGAGTCAGCGGTAATATGCACCTCACCGCTGACCGCCCTGTCCAGCGAGGCATGGACATTGCCTTCCACATGCCGGTAGAGAGCCGGAATCGCCTTCCGTGAGAAAAAGTGGCGTTTGGGTACCTGCCACTGAGGAACCGCACATTCCACAAACTCACGGAAGGGGGCAGAGTCTACCAGCTGAAAAGGCAGCAGTTGAAGTGCTAGCAATTTTGCCAAGCTAGCATTCAACCGCTGGGCATGTGGATGGCTGGGAGCAAACTTCTTTCGGCGGTGCAGCAGCTGGGGCAGGGAAATTTGCCTGGTACAATCTGACGTCGGTGTACCAAAAGCAGATTGCCCACAAGTACTTGGCGGTGACACACCTAATTCTACACCTTCATTCCTCTCACTGCAGGCCTCAGAGAGGACTGGAGGTCTAGTGGGGTTGGAAATCTCAGCTGATGAGGAGCAAGGAGAGATCCTTTTTGTTCTTTGGTGTGTGTCTTTTAGATACGCTTGCCAACGAACTGCATGGCAGGTCAACATATGTCTGGTCAAGCATGTGGTACCCAAGCGGGAGATGTTTTGGCCACGTGAGATACGCTTGAGACATATGTTGCAAATAGCAGCGGTGCGATCTGATGCACTCGTCTCAAAAAAGGCCCACACCAAAGAACTTTTTGAATAATGCGCAGAGACTGCAGTGCCCTGCACATGTGGAGCTTTGGGGTGTGATGCAGTCAATGTGCTGCCCTTAGGCTGGCCCCTGGAGGGCATCCTGCCTCGTTGGTGATGTGCCGCCTCCTCCTCCTCCTCCTCTCTCCTATCAGGCACCCACGTTGAGTCAGTGACCTCATCATCCCCTCCCTCCTCATCACTGGAGCAAACCTGGCAGTATGCTGCAGCAGGGGGAACATGACTGCCAGATTGCTGTCCTTCTTGGGCACCCCCTCTGTCCGTGCTCATGTTACTGCCTTCATCGAGCTCAGTATCATCATCAGAGCCTTCCAAACGCTGGGCATCCTCCTGGAGCATGTACCCAACACTGTGGTCGAACAGTTCGAGGGAATCCTCAGGAGGACATGGTGGAGCTAGGGAAGGAGTCACTGATGACATTGAGCTGAGGGAAGAGGCCGCTGCTTTGCCAGACAAAGCACCCTGGGTGAGAGAGGATGAGGAGGATGAGGACGGCTTGGTCATCCACTCGACCAAGTCTTCCGCATGTTGCGGCTCAACACGGCCAGCTGCCGAAAAAAAGGCCAAGCGTGTCCCATGGCCACGTGCTGATGAGGATGCACCGTCTCCACGACCAGCACTAGAGACAGAGCCTGCTTGCCCTCTCTTATTGGCTTGTGACTGTCTGCCTCTCCTTCTTGGCCTTCCAGACATACTAATGGCCTGTAGCTGCACTAAGCTGGGATAGAACACCAGTAATTTTCTTCAGGTAGCTTTATATACTGTAACCAGACAAGCCTGCCTGTCAGTAGGAAGATAACAGGAACGGATCTAGCTGAACACTGTGAGCAGGACGCACTGTACTAAATGTAAATAGTCTAGCTGCCTGACCGTGGTACTAATAGGATCAAATAGAACACCAGTAATTTTCTTCAGGTAGCTTTATATACTGTAACCAGACAAGCCTGCCTGTCAGTAGGAAGATAACAGGAACGGATCTAACTGAACACTGTGAGCAGGACGCACTGCACTAAATGTAAATAGTCTAGAAGATAACAGGAACGGATCTAGCTGAACACTGTGAGCAGGACGCACTGCACTAAATGTAAATAGTCTAGAAGATAACAGGAACGGATCTAGCTGAACACTGTGAGCAGGACGCACTGCACTAAATGTAAATAGTCTAGAAGATAACAGGAACGGATCTAGCTGAACACTGTGAGCAGGACGCACTGCACTAAATGTAAATAGTCTAGAAGATAACAGGAACGGATCTAGCTAAACTGAATACAGTGTATATATATATATATATGCAACACCTGGGATGCATATATATACACAATACACTGTAAGTGCAGCTATCTGACTGACTGTTCTGCCTAATCTATCTAACTCAAATGAAATGACACTGTCTCTCTCTCTCTCTATCTCTCAGCACACCGGAACACACACTACACAGGGCCGCCGTGCAGGCGGCCTTATATAGTGTAGGGCGTGTACTAAATCCCCTGAGCCGTAATTGGCCAAAGCCTCCTTGGCTTTGGCCAATTACGGCTCTCTGTTCAGGCGGCGCTGTGATTGGCCAAGCATGCGGGTCATAGTGCATGCTTGGCCAATCATCAGCCAGCAATGCACTGCGATGCCGCAGTGAATTATGGGCCGTGACGCGCCACGCGAATTTGTCGCGAACGGCCCATATCGTTCGCAATTCGGCGAACGGTCGAACAGCCGATGTTCGAGTCGAACATGGGTTCGACTCGAACACGAAGCTCATCCCTACAGACCACATATCAAGCCCCAAGGGTTTCCAGTGTTCATCAATAATATGGCTCCATCTATGGTTGCCACCTCATCCCTTTAAACCCGAACACATATTAATTACACAGGTTCTGTGGCTGATTAAGGTGGTAATTAAACTCACTTGGTGCCTTATCTGCATTTAATTAGCCTCAGAACCTGTGTAATTCAAAGGTGTTCGGGTTTAAAGGGATGAGGTGGCAACTCTAGCTCCATCCCTTACAGCAGAACTTCAGCCAAAACATAACAAGATAAAATAGCCCTTTAAATAACATAACAAGAGCAGATGCTGATGCAATATTCACCTCCAGTCCAGAGATTTCCACCATAGTACTTTTTTCTGGGACTAGATGTCCTCAGTCTTATGGCCAGCATCATTCAGCCCACTTCCTCTGAGCCCAGTTCATTCTGGATCCACCCCAACCTGGGACTGGTCAGTGAAAAGAGAAGCAGCACAGTGGTGCTCTCATCTCTCGGCCACTCTTCTCTCTCTTCCTATCAGCATGTTCTTTGTCAGCACAAATGCTCTTTGTGCTGCTTCTTCCTCTCACACTTCAACCCTGCTGTATAGGAACTGCATGGTTAAATTCACCTACTTACACTGCTTCTAATAAGAAAAAATGCATGTAATGATGTATTAATGAATACAGAGCTGCACTAATGTGTGTCTTTTATATCCTCCTGAAGTTTAGCTGCACATGGAACAGTCACTGGTGATGCAGACAAAAGCACATTTTCAGTAGTATCGCCCCATTTCTTTTTATAAGGTGTCACAGAAAAGGGGAGTGAGGAAAAATCTTCCCAATGGGGTCTGAACACAAATTTTAAGTCTTTCCCACTCCTTTAAAAACAAATTAAAGCTAAAATCCATGCATATAATAAATTATTTTTAATCATTTATACATCACTAATGTCATTTTTTAATGCAAGCAATGTAAGTGCATGAATGTGACCTTGCATCGTCCTCTTGCAATGCCTGTATAACTGAACTCAGACTGGGGGAGGGGAGCCAATCAATTCATATTCTGACAAGAAGCATGCTGATAGGTGGAGAGAGCCAAGTGACAGAGAGAAGAGGTCATCCATGTGCTGCTTCTCCTTTCACTGTACAGTCACAGGCTTGAGTGGGTTCCTCAAAGGAAGTGCAATGAATAATTCTGGCCATCTAGCGACAGAAAAAAATGGTACTGCCGGGCAAACCTCTGGATTGAAGGGTCACATTATACAAAAAGCTGGTTTTGTTATTTTATCTTTTTGATGTGCTGTTCATTTTTATCTTGTTATTTTGGCAGGAGTTCTGCTTTAAATAGAATGAACTTTCTGTCTGTGACAGGCAGTATTAATGGGAAAGTAAAATATATTTTAGTACACATTTTAAGTGATTTGTGTATTTGACTTAATTTTTTTTTTAAATATGATCTTCTTCTTCTTACTTGTTTTTTTTTCATGCTTATTTTATTGTGTTAAACACAGATCAAGTAAGCCACTAGATGGAGATCGTATTGGCTATGTGTAATTACCATGAAGTGTCTATGTCCTGGGTATTTTTCAATTATTTAAACTGCATGTATACATTTCACAATATACAGTAACAGTAAAAAAAATCGATATATATATATATATATATATATATATATATATATATATATATATATATATATATATACTGTATCTATACAGTGGGGGAAACTAATTATTTTATCCCCTGCAGATTTTGTAAGTTTGCCCACATACAAAGGAATGAAGGGCCTATAATTTTTATCATAGGTGTACATTAAATGATAGAGACAGAATATCAACCAAAGATCCAGAAAAAAAACTAATTATATAAATGCTATAAATTGAGTTGTAGTTCAGTGAATAAAATAAACATTTGATCCCCAAGCAAAACATGACTTAGTACTTGGTGAAGAAACCCTTGTTGGCAAGCACAGAGGTAAGACGTTTCTTGTAGTTGGTGACCAGGTTTGCACCCATCTCAGGAGGCAATTTGGTCCACTCTTCTTTACAGATCTTCTCTAAATCCTTAAGGTTGTCACTTGTCACTTGGCAACTTAAAGTTTCAGCTCCCTCCATAAATTTTCTATAAGATTAAGGTTTGGAGATAGGCTAAAGCCGCGTACACACGAGCGGAATGTCCAACAGAAAAAGTCAGACGGAAGCTTTTCATCGTATATTCCGATCGTGTGTGTGCCTCATCTGACTTCTTTTTTCAAAAATTATGACGGACCTAGAAATAGAACATGTAAATATTTCCGACAGAACCAATTCCTATTGGGAAAACCGCTCGTCTGTATGCTGTTCTGACAGACCAAAAACGACGCATGCTCTGAAGCAAGTCCGAGACGGAAGCTATTGGCTACTGGCTATTGAACTTCCTTTTTCTAGTCCCGTTGTACGTGCTGTACGTCACCGCGTTCTGGAGGGTCAGACTTTGGTCGGACTTTGGTTTGACCATGCGTAGGCAAGAACGCTTGAATGGAATTCCGTCGAAGAAACCTTCGGAGTTTATTCCGATGGCAAAACCGGTCGTGTGTACGCGGCATCAGCCACACCTTGACCTTAATGTCCTTCTTCTTGAGCTACTCCTTTGTTGTTTTAGTGGTATGTTTTGGGTCATTGTCATGCTGGAAGACCCATCAATGACCCATCTTCAGTGTTCTGGCTGAGGGAAGAAGGTTCTCATCCAAGATTTTACAATACATGGCCCCGTCCATTCGCCCCTCAAAGTGGTGAAGTCAAAAAACGACAAAAGGTGTAGCGCTAAACCTTATCATACATAACCCTAGGTGAATAGGTAAAAAAGTGAAAAGAGTCACCAATAGAAAGACCCATACATGGCTGAGAAGTCCCGTTAAGGGTGTACGTGGTCAAACAATGAATGACAGTGTTTTAGTCCTTTAGATAAACAATTTATATAGATCCAGTATCCCAAGACAGTAGATCAGCTCACTACCACCGAGAGAAATGGAGGCTTACCAGATGTGATGGACCCGACAGGGCATACGCCGAATTGGGTCAGATAAGGCTTGGGTGGTAGGAGACTGTAGATATCTGTGGTAACGCGGATTGCTGGATTCCTCCAACTGGTGTCCGGGTCCTGGAAGGTGTATGGAGTCCAAAGAGTATGGATGGTTCTGTGGATCCCAGGGGGGAAGGGATGAGGTATTCCGTGGGTGGATCCCTCAAACCGACATTCATTGGGTATGGATATTGATATCAAATGAAGAGGAAAGAAAAGAAGGGCCACCATTAAAAGCGGTGAAGTCAGCCTGTACCTGTAGCAGAGAAACAGCCCCAAAACCTAATGTTTCCATCTTCGTGCTTTACTGTAGGGATGGTGTTCTTAGGGTCATAGTCAGCATTTTTCTTCCTCCAAACCTGGCGAGTCCCCTCCTCAAGAAGGCACATGTACAGTCATGCCATTGAACATCTAAATGATTCAGAGAAGGGTTGGGAGAAAGTGCTGTGGTCAGATGAGACCAAAATTGAGCTCTTCGGCAAAAACTCGTCGTCTTTGGAGGAAGAAAAATGCCGACTATGACCCTAAGAACACCATCTCTACAGTCAAGCACAGAGTTGGAAACAAGATGCTTTGGAGCTGTTTCTCTGCTAAAGGTACAGGCCGACTTTGCCACACTGAGGGGCCAATGGATGGGGTCATGTATTGTAAAATCTTGGATGAGAACCTTCTTCCCTCAGCCAGAACACTGAAGATGGGTCGTGGATGGATCTTCCGGCATGACAATGACCCAAAACATACCACCAAGGCAACAAAGGAGTGGCTCAAGAAGAAGCACACTAAGGTCATGGAGTGGCCTAGCCAGTCTCCAGACCTTAATCTAAAAGAACATTTATGGAGGGAGCTGAAACTTCGAGTTGCCAAGAGACATCAAAGAAACCTTAAGGACTTATGCCGCGTACACACGAGCGGACTTTACGGCAGACTTTGCCCGGCGGACTTTTCGACTGACTTTACCACGGGCTTTCTGAATGAACGGACTTGCCCACACACAATCCACCAAAGTCCGTCGAATTTGTACGTGGTGACGTACGACCGGACTAAAACAAGGAAGTTCATAGCCAGTAGCCAATAGCTGCCCTAGCGTGGCTTTTTGTCCGTCGAACTAGCAAACAGACGAGCGGACTTTTCGACCGGACCCGAGTCCGCCGGATAGATTTGAAACATGTTTCAAATCTAAGTCCGTCCAACTTTTGAGCAAGCAAAGTCCACTGGAGCCCACACACGATTGAATTGTCCGACGAAATCCCGTCCGCCGGGCAAAGTCTGCCGTAAAGTCCGCTCGTGTGTACGCGGCATTAGAGAAAATCTGTAAAAAAGAGTGGACCAGAATTCCTTTAAGACCAACTACAAGAAACTTCTTACCTCTGTGCTTGCCAACAAGGGTTTCTCCACCAAGTACTAAGTCATGTTTTGCTTGGGGATCAAATATATTTATTTGATCCCCAAATAAATTTTATTTTACTTTTTTTATTAAAAAGCCACCATTGGTCCAGTCCAGTGAATTTGGCTAGGCTGAGTTGATGTCACAGTCTTCTGCAGGCAGGATGAAGCATTTCTTCAGTCTCCCACCCTCAAGTGACAAGGCTGTAACTTTGTAGCAACCTACAAGGTGAGAGCATGGGGCTGATCTGTGTATGTATACAAATGTATACATTTGTGAACACAGCCAAGAACTGTTCATGAAGTCCAGGAAGTAGAGGATGGCCCTGGATGATGCCTGAACATAGATGGCGCCTTCATTCTAGAGAGAAAAGCAGATGCAGGTATTGTCAGGGGGGAGTACTGTGATCTCAGTTACACTGACATATTACTTTGCAGCTAATTCCGATGTCGGCTCCGCTTACAAGAAGCCTGTTCACATTTTATGTTCAGATAATCTGGACCCTAATGGACCAGAAATGTGCTCACTGAATGATGTGACACGTGAGGGACGACCGGCAGTGCGCGGTGAGTTTTACACCATGTGATGGATTCTCTCTGACCCGTCTGACAGCGGTCAGGGGTCGGGATGATAAATATCTGCATCCACTGATTGAGTTTCGATCTGGTGGAGTCTCTGCAGCTCTCTACTCTCTCCACAGCTGTCACATCTCCCTTTTCCGCAGACATCACCAACCCCACCAACGTCAAGGATATTGAATATATAGGGAGACGGGCAGGAAACAGATGAGTGTAGAAAGGGCGAAGAACACCGATTTGACCATAGAACATTTATTACACAACAGTGTCATCTATTGTGTAGTAGATGTTCTATGGTCAGATCCGAGTAGGTCCTCAGGTACTTTGCTCTCGCCCCTTTGTTCCATCTCCCTTATCTCAGTACAGCCTGAACGGAGAAGAACACCAAGACCTCCCATTACAGCACAGGAGGTGGATTCACACCCACTCAACTAACATGGACCTTCTATATCAGGGGGCTCCAAACTATGGCCTGCAAGCCAATTGTGGCCCGCTACAAGATTTGATCTGTCCTGCAGATGGGGTCAGTGGCGTATCCTCAATGTGGGTCCATTGTTCTCCCACACAGGTCTAACTGCCGGTGAGAAGAGGCTCAGAACGGTGAGGCCGGTGAAGATAGGTCCACTAGCAATCACATGGTTGCCCCAGCATTCAAATAAGGACAGAACTTAGGGTTGCCACCTTTTCTTAGAGCCAAACCCGAACACTTTGGCAGCCTGGGACACCTTTGGGTGCCCCAAGGAGTGTAGTAATGTGGTGTGCATAGTGTACCGCAGCGAACAGTGGGTGTGGCCAAATTGCTCTTGCCTCCCCAGTGATGCCGAACTTGCCCCCAGACAGCTGCCTGCAGCTCCCAGACAGCAACAGATTTGTGTGTGACTGTCTTGGTTACTTGGGGAGCCACAGTCCGGTCTGAATAATGTGTCCGGGTCTCAGTCCGCCTGAAACCCGGACACCAGGGCCGTCTTTAAGGCAGGGCAAAAGGGGCAGCTGCCCTGGGCCCTGTCATTGTTATGGGGCCCAAAGCAGCTGCCTCGTACTTGCCAACTATCCTGGTTTAAATTCCCTCGTCCCTCTAGGTTTTAGTCCCGTGCTGTGTCCCAATATCTCAGTGTGAAGTGCTGCTACTAATGCTGCCCAGCTCTGCCCTATTTTGTTTTGTACAGATGATTCACCTGCCAGACCCTGTGTTTACATGTTAATTACCGTCATTCATATGTAAATAGCGGCGGCATTCATGTGTAAATAGCGGCGGCCGGCAGCATTGATATGTATATCATCCCCCCCCCCGAAGTCATATACACAGTAATCTCTAGCAACCAATTAACAAGCACAAATCATGTGCTGTAACCTCTAACAAGTAATCAGTGAGCCGTAATGTGTGCTGTAACCTCTAGCAACCAGTCAGTGAGCATTAATGATACACTGTAACCTCTGGCAACCAATCGCAATAGCTGCCTAATCGGATTCAGTAAACTGATTTTGAGTCTAGCTGCTATTTATTGTATGTCTCAGAGCAGGTGGAGAGCGAAACAGCATGGGGGGGGGCCCAAGAAAAGTTTTGCCCAGGGTCCAATCAATATTAAAGACGGCCCTGCCGGACACATGATTTGAAACCCGGACTGGCTGGATGAATCCCAGACAGGTGGCAACCTTAAAGTGTAAGTTCACCTCTACAGAAAAATCTGTATGGTGAACTTACACAGAACCCCCTCCTTGATCCCCCCCCCCCAGTCCCGCTGATCTGCCTGGCGGCGATCGCCCGTTCTGAGCCCCGGTATAGCCACCTCACGGCTTCGGCGCTTAGAAATCTTCTCAGCTTTCTCTCTTCTTCTTCGCCCGAGAGGACGGGCTACGCGGGTTCTGATTGGTTGGCGCCGCCCATGTGACGGCGCCGATCAATTCGAATGCTCCTAAACGTACCTCCTGACGGGGTACATTTAGGAGATTAGGCTCCGGGGATTTCTAAGCCCGGAAAGCTGTAGGGCGGCTAAACCGGGGCTCATAATGGGCGGTCGCTGCCATACAGGTCAGCGGGACTGGGGGGAGTGGGGGGCTAGGAGGTGGTTTTGTGTAAGTTCATCTTACAGATTTTTCTGTAAAGGTGAACTTACCCTTTAACAGAACATCCTGTAATGGGGGGCACTGATAAAAATGTAGGCTTTGATGTGGCTTTAATATAAGGGGGGACTCTGATGGGGACTCTAATATAAGGGGGGGCTCTGATGGGGACTCTAATATAAGGGGGACTCTGATGGGGACTCTAATATAAGGGGGACTCTGATGGGGACCCTGATGTGGGCAGGGGGACTGTGATGTGGCCTATGATGAAAGGGGGACTTTGATGTGGACTTCTAACCCTGGTTCTCTATGCAATGCAGGTAGATCATGGCTGGCGGGAGGGGCTGGTGGGAGGTGCTTATGCAAATGTGAATGCAGCCTATGTGTTATGTTTTATTGCTAGAAGTGCAAAGAAGCTTGTTGCACCTGCCGAAGCTTAGTACTATACACACTATATTACCAAAAGTATTGGAACGCCTGCCTTTACACGCACATGAACTTTAATGGCATCCCAGTCTTAGTCCGTATGGTTCAATATTTAGTTGGCCCACCCTTTTCAAAATTCCCATAGACACACTCCTAAACCTTGTGGACAGCCTTCCCAGAAGAGTTGAAGCTGTTATAGCTGCAAAGGGTGGGCCAGCTCAACAGTGGCGTCGCTATGGGGGGACAGAGAGCGCGGTTCGCACCCGGGTGACACCCGCCAGAGGGTGACACAAGGCCTGGACTGATCCTGGGCGCCACGGCTCCCTCTTTCCCCTCCGGGATCTCCGATATCCCCTCAGCTGCATGCGATGTGTGGGAAGGTAGTGAGGCAGAGACAGTGCATTGACAGACAGGGTGCCTGGGTCAGATCATCCCACACACTCCCACAATCGCCTCTCTCTTTGGCTGCAGCCTGCAGGAACTCGATCCCATCATAGCTCCATCCATCACCCCAATCCCATCCTGGCTCCATCCACCCCCCTCGATCTCCCATCCCGGCTCCATCCATCACCCCAATCCCATCCTGGCTCCATCCACCCCCCCTCGATCTCCCATCCCGGCTCCATCCATCACCCCAATCCCATCCTGGCTCCATCCATCCACCCCTCGACCTCCCATCCCGGCTCCATCCATCACCCCAATCCCATCCTGGCTCCATCCACCCCCCCCCCGAATCCATCCTAGCTCCATCCACCACCCCGAACCCATCCTGCTCTATCCACCCCCTGATCTCATCCTGGCTCCATCCACCCCCACCTTTCGATCCCATCCGGTCTTCATCCATCACCCCAATCCCACCCTGGCTCCATCCAACCCCCCCGATCCCATCCTACCATCCTAGCTCTATCCACCACCCCAATCCCATCCTGGCTTCATCCACCCCCCCTCGATCCCATCCCAGCTCCATCCACCACCCAGATCCCATCCTTGCTCCATCCACCCCCCCCCAATTTCATACCGGCTCCATCCACCACCCCAATCCCATCCTGGCTCCATCATCCAACCCCCCCCCCGATCCTATCCCAGCTCCATCCACCACCCTGATCCCATCCTGGCTCCATCCAACCCCCCCCCGATCCTATCCCAGCTCCATCCACCCCCCTCCCCCCTCAATCTCATTCTAATTCCATCCACCACCCTGATCCCATCTCCATCCGCCACCCCAATCCCATCTCAGCTCCATCCACGGTGGCAGGTTGGGGGGAGAGCCGCGCCGATGCACTAGCCTGCTCAGTGCCTGGGGTGGGGGTGGGGGTAACACCATGTATTACCACACCAGGTGACACCAACTATAGTGACACCACTGCAACTCATTATTGAACCCTATGGACTAAGACTGGGATGCCATTAAAGTTCATGTGCGTGTAAAGGCAGACGTCCCAATACTTTTGGTAATCTAGTATATACAGTATCTCACAAAAGTAAGTACACCCCTCACAATTTTGTAAATATTTTATTATATCTTTTAATGTGACAACACTGAAGAAATGACACTTTGCTACAATGTAAAGTAGTGAGTGTACAGCTTGTATAACAGTGTACATTTGCTGTCCCCTCAAAATAACTCAACACACAGCCATTAATGTCTAAACCGCTGGCAACAAAAGTGAGTACACCCCTAAGTGAAAATGTCCAAATTGGAGCCAATTAGCCATTTTCCCTCCCCGGAATCATGTAACTCGTTAGTGTTACAAGGTCTCAGGTGTGAATGGGGAGCAGGTGTGTTAAATTTGGTGTTATCGCTCTCACTCTCTCATACTGGTCACTGGAAGTTCAACATGGCACCTCATGGCAAAGAACTCTCTGAGGATCTGAAAAAAAAGAATTGTTGCTCTACATAAAGATGGCCCAGGCTATAAGAAGATTGCCAAGACCCTGAAACTGAGCTGCAGCACGGTGGCCAAGACCATACAGCGGTTTAACAGGACAGGTTCCACTCAGAACAGGCCTCGCCATGGTCGACCAAAGAAGTTGAGTGCACGTGCTCAGTGTCATATCCAGAGGTTGTCTTTGGGAAATAGACATATGCGTGCTGCCAGCATTGCTGCAGAGGTTGAAGGTGTGGGGGGTCAGCCTGTCAATGCTCAGACCATACGCCGCACACTGCATCAAATTGGTCTGCATGGCTGTCGCCCCAGAAGGAAGCCTCTTCTAAAGATAATCCATAAGAAAGCCCACAAACAGTTTGCTGAAGACAATCAGACTAAGGACATGGATTACTGGAACCATGTCCTGTGGTCTGATGAGACCAAGATAAACTTATTTGGTTCAGATGGTGTCAAGCGTGTGTGGTGGCAACCAAGTGAGGAGTACAAAGACAAGTGTGTCTTGCCTACAGTCAAGCATGGTGGTGGGAGTGTCATGGTCTGGGGCTGCATGAGTGCTGCCGGCACTGTGGAGCTACAGATCATTGAGGGAACCATGAATGCCAACATGTACTGTGACATACTGAAGCAGAGCATGATCCCCTCCCTTCAGAGACTGGGCCGCAGGGCAGTATTCCAACATGATAACGACCCCAAACATACCTCCAAGATGACCACTGCCTTGCTAAAGAAGCTGAGGGTAAAGGTGATGGACTGGCCAAGCATGTCTCCAGACCTAAACCCTATTGAGCATCTGTGGGACATCCTCAAACAAGAGGTGGAGGAGCTCAAGGTCTCTAAAATCCACCAGCTCTGTGATGTCATCATGGAGGAGGGGAAGAGGACTCCAGTGGCAACCTGTGAAGCTCTGGTGAACTCCATGCCCAAGAGGGTTAAGACAATGCTGGAAAATAATGGCGGCCACACAAAATATTGACACTTTGGGCGCAATTTGGACATTTTCACTTAGGGGTGTACTCACTTTTGTTGCCAGCTGTTTAGACATTAATGGCTGTGTGTTGAGTTATTTTGAGGGGACATCAAATTTACACTGTTATACAAGCTGTACACTCACTACTTTACATTGTAGCAAAGTGTCATTTCTTCAGTGTTGTCACATGAAAAGATAGAATAAAATATTTACAAAAATGTGAGGGGTGTACTTACTTTTGTGAGATACTGTATGTGTATATATATATATATATATATATATATATATAGAGAGAGAGAGAGAGAGAGAGAGAGAGAGAGGAATCTAGTTCTTCTTATCTCAGGCTGGGAAGCTCTGCCGGCTCTCAGACCTGGGTCTCCACCTGTCAGAATATCTTCGTGTTCCATCAGAGGAGGTTTTTTCTTTGAGGTTCCATTTCCATTTTCCGCTCGCCGTGCGTCCGTCCGGTGCAGACAGAGGATATAGATCAGATCGAGGAGTAAAGGGCCGGCTTTCCATCCATCAGGGCGGCCGCGGCGTTGAGTTTCCATATCATAGCGCGGACCAACAAATCCGCAGACATCAGTCAAGAGAATATTACGGCGTCCTGTCCGCCGCTGTCAGCACGCGCTGTCAATTTATAGCGAGCCGTCAACTGGCCTGGAATTGTGTTGTCACGTCACCGGCGTCAGGGCTTCTCCGCATTGATCGGCTGTCACTCCCCCCCCGAGACGATAAAATGAGATCCGCAGCCGGCGTTCGCCTTTCCAGGAATGCGGATCCACCTTTTTATGTATCATGGCCGCTACAATAATACAGACACATTCTTCACCGCACTACAAACACTTCCAGGAGATAGAAACCTTTTCAGCATTCCTTTTATCACCCGTTTAAAAAAAAAAAAAATCATCAAAAAAATAAAATGACATAGCGGCCGGCCTGGGGGACAAAATAAAAAATAGCGTTTGGCGAGGAGCGGCGATTTTAGTAATGCTTAAAGTGCAACATTAAAAATGCAAAACTCCATTAAATAACATGCCGGGGGGATGTCCTGGCATTGCATTTCACAGAGATCACAGTTTCCCATCCCCCCGACAATTCCTTCATCTGCTTTATCTCCAGAAGGACGGCACCATCTTTCTTCAGGCATCATCCAGGGTCACCATCTGCTTCCCAGACGGTGTTCACAAATGTCTGACACAGACCAAGCCTCTCACCTTGTGACTTGCTACAAAGTTACAATGTACAGTCTGATCGCTGGATCAGAGGAGACTGAGGGAATGCCTCTAGTTGCCTGCAGCAGACTGATGACGTCACCTCAGCCTATTCAAAGTCACTGAACTGTAGCTCAAAAGATGGAATTTTATTGATAAAAAGGGGGAATGAAAATGTTGCAATCTGATAACCGGTGGAGAGGAGACTGAGGAAATGCTTCTACCTGCCTGCAGCAGACTGATGACATCATCTCAGCCTAGGCAAAGTCACTAAACTGGAGCGCAAAGATGGATTTTTATTGATAAAAAGGGGGATGACAATGTTGCAATCTGATAACCGGGGGAGAGGAGACTGAGGAAATGCTTCTGCCTGCCTGCAGCAGACTGATGACATCATCTCAGCCTAGGCAAAGCCACTGAACTGGAGCTCAAGGATGGAATTTTATTGATAAAAGGGGGGATGACAATGTTGCAATATGATAAGTGTGGGAAGAGGAGACTGAGGAAATGCTTCTACCTGCCTGCAGCAGACTGATGACATCATCTCAGCCTAGGCAAATCACTAAACTAGAGCTCAAAGATGGCTTTTTATTGATAACAAGGGGGATAACTATGTTGCAATCTGATATTATGGGGAGAGGAGACTGAGGAAATGCTTCTACTTGCCTGCAGCAGGCTGATGACATTATCTCAGCCTAGGCAAAGTCACTGAACTGGAGCTCAAGGATGGAATTTTATTGATAAAAGGGGGAATGAAAATGTTGCAATCTGATAACTAGGGGGAGAGGAGACCGAGGAAATGCTTCTACCTGCCTGCAGCAGACTGATGAAATCTCAGCCTAGGCAAAGTCACTAAACTGGAGCTCAAGGATGGAATTTTATTGATAAAAGGGGGAATGACAATGTTGTAATATGATAAGTGTGGGGAGAGGAGACTGAGGAAATGCTTCTACCTGCCTGCAGCAGACTGGTGACATCATCTCAGCCTAGGCAAAGTCACTGGACTTGAGGACTTGTGTTTGATCGCTACATATGCATAATGCTTCCAGTTTAGTAATGCTGGACAGTGATTGAGTAACCCATCAGCTGCTATGGTTGCTACATTCCCAATATACAGATAAATATACAGATAACCACTAGAGGGAGAACTTGGACATTTGAATGTGTAATAAAAGGCATCCAAATATGGAACAGCAAACAAGCAAAAATCAGAAAGGTGAATAAAAAAATAACTTTCTTATGAACAGTACTACGGGAACACTACATAGGTACTCATAGAAAATATGTTATTTCCCTTTAAATCTCCGTTTTTAAAGCGCAATCTACACATAGAGCACCCCTTCCCTTCAATAGGCTGCATGAATTTTAAACACGTGTTGCGGCGATTGCTGCACGATTCTGTCTTGTAACAATCGCAGGAAAGTTGGCGTCAGAGAATAATAATGCCACAAAACCCACATAGGGCATTTTGCAAAGATTTGGGAACGCAGGCAGAATCGCTGCGATTCTATTCACGATTCCGGAACGCCTAATCGATAAAACTCATCTACAAGCTGTGAGCTCGTTAGCTGATTGAAGGCGCTTCGGATCCAAACCCAAGAAATAAAATGTAACAGATCGCAGCTTACGAAGTTTTGGAATTTGTTTTGGTTATTCAAATTCGTGACGTTTAAAATTTTCCAAATTCCAATCGATTCGAATTCCAATGGAATTCCATTCAAAATCAAATGTATTCTAATCGAAACTCAAATTTTGGATGATGGTTATATTCTTTCTATTTTATTGTTTTTTTTTCTATTCTATTCCTTTATTTTCTATTCTTTTCTATTCTATTCGAATTCAAATTTAGTCTATTCAAGATTCGCATTTCGGAAAATGGTTATTGTTATATACATTCTTTTCTTTTCTATTCTATTTTATTTTCTATACTATTCTATTCCATTTTTTTATTCAAATTTATTTTTTTCGAACTTAAAATTTCGGAAAATGGTTATATTCATTTTATTCTATTCTATTCTGTTTTTTTTTTCTAATCTATTCTTTTCTATTCCTTTCTTTTCTAGTCAACTGTATTCTGTTATTTTCTATTCTAATCTATTTTTTTTTCTATTCTATTCAAATTCAGATTGATTCTATTTACATTTTGGGAAATGGTTATATTCTTTCTAATCTATTCTACAGTTTTTTGGATTCTATTATTTTATTTTCTATTCCATTCTTTTCTATTTTATTCTTTTCTATTGTATTTGAATTTAAATGTATTCTGTTTGAAATTCGAATTTCAGAAGATGGTTATTGTGATATACATATTCTATTCTATTCTATTCCATTTTCCATTTTCTATTCCATTTTCTATTCAAATTTATTTTTTTCGAACTTCAAATTTCAGAAAATGGTTATATTCTTTCTATTCTATGCTATTCTGTCTTTTTTTCTAATCTATTCTGGTTTTTTTCAAATTGATTCTATTTACATTTTGGGAAATGGTTATATTATTTCTATTCTATTCTATTTCTATTTTTAATTCTATTATTTTATTTTATATTCCATCCTTTTCTATTTTATTCTTTTCTATTGTATTTGAATTTAAATGTATTCTATTTGAAATTCGAATTTTAGATGATGGTTATATTCTATTCTATGCTTTTTTTATTCTATTCTTTTCTATTGTATTCGCATTGGAAGTCATTCTATTTGAAATTCTAATTTCAGGAGATAGTTATTTTCTATTTTATTCTATTCTACACCATTCTATTCCTTTATCTTCTATTTTATTTTATTCTGTTCTTTTATTTTCTATTCTATTTTGTTCTGTTTTTACTCTATTCTTTTATTTTCTATTCTATTTCTGTATTTTCTATTCTATGTTTTTCTATTCTTTCATTTTGTATTCTGCTCTGTTTTACGCTATTATATTCTATTCTTTTATTTTGTACTATTTTCTATTTTGTTATATTGTTTTCTATTCTATTCCTTTAGTGTCTATATTATTTTATCTCTTTGGAAATTCAAAAACAATTTGAAAACAATACCAATTCTATACAAATTTGAAAACTATTCAAAGTCGATTCGAAAACTACTCAAATTAATTCAAAAACTGAATTTCGTCCGAATTTTTTATTTTTTTTGTTATTTCGTATTCGTTTAACTACTTGCGGACCGCCCGCCGTGGTTGTACGTCGGCAATTTGAAGTGGAATACCGGGGTTATGGCAGCAGCTAGCTGCCGTAACCCCAGTATTCTCTTCAACAGCGGGCGGTCCGCTTTCAGATAAATGTGGTCAATGCGCCGCGAGATCACTTTTATCGGGGGGTCGGAGAGGGCGCCCGCCGTTTTTCGGTCATCTCCGCCGCTCACCGGAGCCGTCGGTAGTGGCGGAGACAATCGGTTCCTCTCCCCTCAACAGCCTGGAGCCAAGAGAGGGAAAGATGGCCTGCCACTCGGCTCCATACCACCACACAAAGCGAATGTATACATAAGTCGCGCATGCATGTGAAAACGGTGTTCAAACCACACATGTGAGGTATCGCCGCGATCGAGAGCAATAATTCTAGCCCTAGACCTCCTCTGTAACTTAAAACTGGTAACCTGTAGAAAATTTTAAACGTTGCCTTTTCTAGGTATTGGAATTTCCTTTCAAATTTGGCTGTTACTGAACATAATGAATACGAATTTATCCGAAGTTATGAATTATCTGAAATAACGAATGCCGCATCTAAACGAATGGAACGTAATGAATAATAATTCATAAAGATTTTATTATTATTATTATTTATGATTATTAATTTGTTACATTCCATTAGTTTAGATGCAGCATTCGTTATTTCAGATAATTCTTAACTTCGGTTAAATTCGTATTCATTACGTTCACTAACAGACAGATTTGGAAGGAAATTCCAATACCTAGAATGTAATAGTTATTATTTCGGATTTTCTGAGTTTCGAATTTTCGGATATTCGTTCTTATTTTCGGATTTTCGAATGTTCAGATTTTCGGATGTTCAGATTTAAAAAAATGTTCGGATTTTCGAATTTTCAAATTTTCGGATTTTCGAATTTTGGATTTTTACAAATGATCAAAATAACGAATACCTCATCTAAATGAGTGAAACATAATGAATTCGAATTTTTCCCAAGTTACGGATTTATTCGAAATAACAAATTTTAATCATAACGAATGACCCGAAAAATGCAAAAAAATGAATGAACCAATAATTCTTAACTTCGGTTAAATTCGTATTCATTACGTTCACTAACAGACAAATTTGGAAGGAAATTCCAATACCTAGAATTTAATAGTTATTATTTCGGATTTTCTGAGTTTCGACTTTTCGGATATTCGTTCTTATTTTCGGATGTTCAGATTTTCAAATGTTCGGATTTTCGAATTTTTGATTTTTACAAATGATCAAAATAATGAATACCTCATCTAAATGAATGAAACGTAATGAATTAGAATTTTTCGGATATTCGTTCTTATTTTCGGATGTTCAGATTTTCAAATGTTCGGATTTTTGAATTTTCAAATTTTCAAATTTTCGGATTTTCGAATTTTGGATTTTTACAAATGATCAAAAAAAAAGAAAACGTCTTCTAAATGAATGAAACATAATGAATTCAAATTTTTCCCAAGTTACAGATTTATTCGAAATAACAAATTTTAATCATAACGAATGACCCTAAAAACGCAAAAAAATTAATGAAACGATAATTCTTAACTTCGGTTAAATTCGTATTTATTACGTTCACTAACAGACAATTTTGGAAGGAAATTCCAGTACCTAGAATTTAATAGTTATTATTTCGGTTTTTCTGAGTTTTGAATTTTCGGATATTCGTTCTTATTTTCAGATTTTCAAATGTTCGGATTTTCGAATTTTCAAATTTTCGGATTTTTGGATTTTCGAATTTTGGATTTTTACAAATGATCAAAATAACTAATACCTCATCTAAATGAATGAAACGTAATGAATTAGAATTTTTCCCAAGTTACGGATTTATTCGAAATAATAACTTTCGATCATAACGAATGACCCGAAAAACGCAAAAAAATGAATGAACCGATAATTCTTAACTTTGATTAAATTCGTATTCATTACGTTCACTAACAGACAAATTTGGAAGGAAATTCCAATGCCTAGAATTTAATAGTTATTATTTCGGATTTTCTGAGTTTTGAATCTTCGGATATTCGTTCTTATTTTCGGATGTTCAGATTTTCAAATGTTCGGATTTTCGAATTTTGGACTTTTACAAATGATCAAAATAACGAATACCTCATCTAAATGAATGAAAGGTAATGAATTAGAATTTTTCGGATATTCGTTCTTATTTTCGGATGTTCAGATTTTCAAATGTTCGGATTTTTGAATTTTCAAATTTTCGGATTTTCGAATTTTGGATTTTTACAAATGATCAAAAAAAAGAAAACGTCTTCTAAATGAATGAAACATAATGAATTCGAATTTTTCCCAAGTTACTGATTTGTTCGAAATAACAAATTTTAATCATAACGAATGACCCGAAAAACGCAAAAAAATGAATGAACCGATAATTCTTAACTTCGATTAAATTCGTATTCATTACGTTCACTAACAGACAAATTTGGAAGGAAATTCCAGTACCTAGAATTTAATAGTTATTATTTCGGTTTTTCTGCGTTTCGAATTTTCGGATATTCGTTCTTATTTTCGGATTTTCGAATGTTCAGATTTTCGGATGTTCAGATTTTCAAATGTTCGGATTTTCGAATTTTCAAATTTTCGGATTTTCGGATTTTCGAATTTTGGATTTTTACAAATGATCAAAATAACGAATACCTCATCTAAATGAATGAAACGTAATGAATTCAAATTTTTCCCAAGTTACGGATTTATTCGAAATAACACATTTCGATCATAACGAATATCCCGAAAAACGCAAAAAAATGAATGAAACGATAATTCTTAACTTCGGTTAAATTCGTATTTATTACGTTCACTAACAGACAAATTTGGAAGGAAATTCCAGTACCTAGAATTTAATAGTTATTATTTCGGATTTTCTGTTTCGAATTTTCGGATATTTGTTCTTATTTTCGGATGTTCAGATTTTCAAATGTTCGGATTTTCGAATTTTCAAGTTTTCGGCTTTTCGAATTTTAGATTTTTACAAATGATCGAAATAACGAATACCTCATTTAAATGAATGAAACGTAATGAATTAGAATTTTTCCCAAGTTACGGATTTATTCGAAATAATAAATTTCGATCATAACGAATGACCCGAAAAACGCAAAAAAAAAAACGAATGAAACTAAAACATACAAATTAGTTATTATTTCAGATTTTCTAATTTTCAGATTTTCAAATTTCTGGATTTTCAGATTTTTACAAATGATCAAAACAATGAATACCGCATCGAAACAAATGAAACTTTTCCAAAGTTTTGAATTCATTAGAAATTACAAACGAGAAAAAAAATTTATGAAAATGAAAACGAACAAATTTTTTGGCAGTGCACGTCTATTAGGAACAAGGGGAGCAGGTACAAGGCAACAAGGCAACAAGGTACAGGATATAGGTACAAGGCAAGAGCAGGCTCAGGATCAATAGCAAGCATTATCTGGCTAGCAAGCCAAAATACTGAAACACAAGGGACATATAGAGGAGGAACTAAATACCCTTACAGCAGACAGCATCAGGTGGAGCAACGATTACTGGGATCTTGGAGACACCCGCTGGTGGACACCGGAACTACAACCTTCCCCTCTCTGAACCACAGTGCCACCTGTGGGTGATCCAGGTCCTGACAAATGTATAGTTGGGTGTAATGGCAGTGAGTGGGTCTTTACAGCATCCATTGACAGCTGGTTCTAGGAGTTTTTTTTTTTTTCTCACTTCCTGTCTCAATGACAATTTTGCCTTATAGAGGGGAAATGTGGAAACAAAAAGAGCCATTAAGAGTGTTTTGTTACTGTGTCCTTTCACTTCCTGCCCTGATGATATGGTGTCACTTTAGAGAGATTTGCTCCCACTTCCTGGTGTGTCTCCACAACAGGAAGTATAGGGAAATCTCCCCAATGGGACACACACAGCAAAAAGCTCTCTATCTCTCTCTCTTTGTACATTGGTGCCTTGTGTCTTGCAGCATTGGAGCGGTGTCGGAGGTGGCAGCGGCCGGCGTTATTGGAACGGGGACTCACAATACTGGAATAAGTCATGGCATACTGTCCACTCAGGTATGAAAAATATTCTTTAAATAACAATTCTTCGTCATGAATACATCAGAGTTCCGCATATAGTCCCTTCCCCTGCGCCCCCCATCCTTCCCCCACCTGACAGGCAATTAACATTTTTTTCAGTCAATTTGGTTTTCAAGAAAAACCTCAGTGATGTCACTGGGTCAGTATTATGGTATTTGTTCTAATTTTGGTTGGAGGAGTTAGCGGGCTCCTATAAATGTAACAGCACCTCTTTTTTTCTTTATATGAAAGAACAGATTCCCGGCATCCCTTTAGATGTGAATCCCTTTCTGGCCACTGGGTGCTGCAGACTTTAGCTGTGCAATCTGCTGATCAGTTGCTTGATCAAAAACTGAGCTGCAGATTGCACAGCTGATCAGGAGCATACATGTCTAAAGGGATGCCAGGGATGTGTTCTTTCATTGAACGCACATGAAAAAGCAGTCTGTACTGAATGACTTGTGCTCGATCTGTAGGGCTGGCGTAAGTCACTTACGCCAGCCCTACAGATCAAGCACAAGTCATTCGGATGAGAAATGAGGGCAGGCACATGATAGTTGCTGAAGCTTCGAAGGGTTATATTGTGGAGATGCACGTTTGCAGGAAACTGGGAGTAATTTGTTTCTACACAGGAGAGGACTTTCATGGTGACACATGATAAAAAAAAAAAAGAAAAAAAAAAGAAGAGGAGCATATGTTAACACAATGCACCACAGCTGAAAAGTGTGAACCTACACTATATTGTCAAAAGTATTGGGGCACCTGCCTTTACACACACATGAACTTTAATGGCATCCCAGTCTGAGTCCATAGGGTTCAATATTGAGTTGGCCCACCCTTTGCATCTATAGCAGCTTCAACTCTTCTGGGAAGGCTGTCCACAAGGTTTAGGAGGGTGTCTATGGGAATGTTTGACCATTCTTCCAGAAGTGCATTTGTGAGGTCAGGCACTGATGTTGGACGAGAAGGCCTGGCTCGCAATCTCCTCTTTAATTCATGCCAAAGGTGTTCTGTCAGGTTGGAGTCAGGACTCTGTGCAGGTCAGCAGGGCTGATCCTGGGCAGGTGCACGGGGTGCAGTGCACCCGGGCGCCACAGAGGTGGGGGCGCTGAAGCACCAGAGTGCAGGTCAGTCAAGTTCCCCCCCCCCCAAACTCGCTCATCCATGTCTTTATGTACAGTTTGGGGATGGCCCCTTCCTGTTCTAACATGACTGCGCACTAGTGCACTCTAATTCATCTCAAAGGTGTTCAATCGGCTTGAGGTTGGGACTCTGTGCAGGCCAGTCAAGTCCCCCCCCCCCCAAACTCACTCATCCATGTCTTTATGGACCTTGCTTTGTGCACTGGTGTGCAGTCATGTTGGAACAGGAAGGGGTCATCCCCAAACTGTTCCCACAAAGTTGGGAGCATGAAATTGTCCAAAATGTCTTGGTATGCTGACGCCTGAAGAGTTCCCTTCACTGGAACTAAGGGGCCAAGCCCAACCCCACACCATAATCCCCCCTCCACCAAATGACCAGTGCACAAAGTAAGGTCCATAAAGACATAGATGAGCAAGTTTGGGGTGGAGGAACTTGACTGGCCTGCACAGAGTCCTGACCTCAACCCGATAGAACACCTTTGGGATGAATTAGAGCGTAGACTGAAAGCCAGGCCTTCTCATCCAATATCAGTGCCTGATCTCACAAATGCACTTCTGGAAGAATGGTCAAACATTCCCATAGACACACTCCTAAACCTTGTGGACAGCCTTCCCAGAAGAGGTGAAGCTGTTATAGCTGCAAAGGGAGGGCCAACTCAATATTGAACCCTACGGATTAAGACTGGGATGCCATTAATGTTCATGTGCGTGTAAAGGCAGGCTTTTGACAATGAAGTGTATGTGATATGCATACTTACATTGGTCCATGCTGGACCAATGTTGTCATGAAATAAGCAGCATACCAGCTGAAAAATGATCAATTGCAATAGACATTAATTTCTGTTATCTAGAGATTCAATATTGAACCCTACGGACTGAGACTGGGATGCCATTAACCACTTGCCACCCGCCCACTGTGAAATGACGGCTGGGTGGTGCGGCTCTCATTCTGGGTGAACCTCATATGACGGCCTCCCAGAACGACTGCTCTCGCGCGCCCGCGGCTCTTTAACCATGTGATCGCCTGCGTCCAATCAGAGCCGGTCACATGTAATCACGGAGATGCCGGTAACCGGCGCTCCTCGCCTCACACTGACAGAGTTTGAGGAGAGGAGAGGCGATTAGTAGCATCTCCTCACAGAGGACACCTAGGGATGTAATCAGGGCACTGATCATCAGGGCACTGATTACAATTAAAGTGGTGTTCCACCCAAAAAAAAAAAAAAAACTACATGAAAAATCCTAAAAAAAATTACAGAAAAACATTTGGATATTTTTTTTTTTATACTCACCTCTAAATGCCTGTTGCTAGGGGGTCCCTCGTGGTCTGCATCTTCCAGTGCCTCAGCCTGGCGCCCACAGTTACAATGCCGGCACCGCCGAATGGAGGGGGAGACAGGCGGGGCTTCAATCCCCCGCATCGCTGGACCCAGGGACAGGTAAGTGTCCAATTAAAAGTCAGCAGCTGCAGTATTTGTAGCTGCTGACTTTTAATTTTTTTTTTTTTAGTGGCCCTCCTCTTTAAGTTTCCACCAGTGCCAGCAATGTATGCCCACCACTGCCAGCAATCAGTGCCCACCTTTGCCCACAAGTGCCAGCAATCAGTGCCCACAAGTGCCAGCAACCAGTGGCCATTAGTGATGTCAGCCAATGCTGGCTATCAGTGCTGCCCATCAATGCCCATCACTGCTAGCAATCAGTGCCCATCTTTGCCCACAAGTGCCAGAAATCCATTCCCACAAGTGCCAGCAACCAGTGGCCATTAGTGATGCCAGTCAGTGCTGGCTATCAGTGCTGCCCATCAATGCCATCACTGCTGCTCATCAATGCCACTGATCAATGCCCATCAGTGCCACCTATCCGTGCCGCCCATCTGTGCCCATTAGTGCCGCCTATCAGTGCCCACCAGTGCCACCCATCAGTGCCGCCTACCTTTGCCCACAAGTGCCAGCAACCAGTGGCCATTAGTGATGCGAGTCAGTGCTGGCTATCAATGCCCATCACTGCTGCCCATCAATGCTACCGATCAATGCCCACCAGTGCCGCCTATCAGTGCTGCCTATCAGTGCTCATCAGTGCCACATATCAGTGCCCATAATTGCAGCATATTAGTGCCTCCTTATCAGTGCCGCCTCACCAGTGCCCATCAGTGCAGCCTATCAGTGCCTATCAATGCAGCCTCATCAGTACCGATCAGTGAAGGAAAAAAAATACTTATTTACAAAATTTACTGACAAACTTTTTTTTTCAAAATTTCCGGTGATTAAATACCACCAAAAGAAAGCTCTATTTGTGTGAAGAAAATGATAAAAAAAATTCACATGGGTACAGTGTTGCATGACCGCGCAATTGTCATTCAAAGTGCAACAGCGCTGAAATCTGAAAAATGGCCTTGGCAGGAAGGGGGTGTAAGTGCCTGGTATTGAGGTGGTTAAAGTTCACGTGCTCGTGAAAAGGCAGGCGTCCCAATACTTTTGACAATATAGTGTAACCTTACTGTGCTCACCCACCCAAGGGACTGGGCTTCTGTCGGCCTCATATTTCTTGTGTCCCTCTGTGCCCAACCATGCCGGTACCACTATACCAGTCCGCAAGACCCGGGCAGAAATCTTTGCTCCCTTTATCCACAGACCAAACCTTCACTGTGTCTGTAAGCGTTTTTAGCCGCGGGCAATAAATTCGGTTAAATAAAAGTGATGTGTTTTGTTGCCGTCTTTCATCTCCCAAAAACGAGTTTTCCCCCGGATTATATACAGCGACAATTCCCGCGCTCTCCACCACACGTCATTTTTATTCTGCGTTTTATGGAGTGCGCCGCGCGGTGTAATAGACTGGGATAATTACTGCGCTGTTAAAGTTTCTCCCCCGCTCTTTGTTCAATGCCGCCGCAGTTTATGTCCGCGCCGGCCTGTTTTCTGCAGGAGGAGAGAGGAAATGAGACCTGCTGATTGAATCTCTAGTGGCGGTGTTACTGAGCGTCTTATAGATTCCGGCTGCAGCTTTCGCCCCTTCACGTTGCTTGACTTCTAATCCTAGATGAGGCTCCCATGCTTTGGTTTTAAAGCTGAGCTCCTGGGTAATGGATAAATACACACATGAAATGCATATAGGGGGAGCTGCTTTACCTGCCAAAGGATTTGCATTTCTGTCCATCCAGTCCTCAGATTTACACAGCTCTGCCACACAGCACAGCCCTGTTTGGCAGGAGCAGGAGACCTGATTTTCCTCTGCTGCAGATCACGGGTCTCCTTCCCCGCCTTGTGACTGGAGAGTGAAAGGAGAAGCAGCAGACTGATGAGGTCCCCATCTCCATGAAAATACACAAGGACACCTCCAAAATGGGCCACCTAATACATTTCTTCCAGTCAAAGTGCATTTCATACATTTTAAGCCTTAAAGAAGTGGCAGGCTTTCCCCCCCCCCCGAAATGTGTTGGCTGCTTTCACTCATTTCATACATTTTAAGCCATGAAGAAGTGGTAGGCCTTTCAGGGATGATGCAAGGATTTTTGACACCCTAGGTGAAACCTCATTTTGCCCCCCCCCCCTTTCTGACTCCGCCACTGACCTCCACGCCCTTTTCCCTCCCCGTATATACTACGCATACCTCCCAACTTTTGAACTTGAGAATATGGGACACTTCGGGGGGATTTTGCGCCGCAGCAAAAAGTGGGTGTCGCCACACATGATTGTGGGAGGGGTTTCAGGGCCATGGTTAAACCAAACATGGGCTTACTTGTACCTATAAAATATGAATATGCTTTGATTACTGTGCCACAAGCTGGAGTCTCAGGGATACATATAAACCTCAACACAATCATTTAGAAAAAAAACTTACAATACATCTGGTTTGTATACACTGAAAATAGCTTATAATAGAGGATTATGAAGGACCTGAGGAACCTAGGATGGAGCCAAATAAGTGATGCAGTATGAGGGAAGGATCGCTATGGTACATGGAAGGCAGGAAGGAAAGATCACTATGGTACATGGAAGGCAGGAAGGAAGGATCACTGTGGTACATGGAAGAAAGGAAATATCACTATGGTACATGGAAGGCAGGAAGGATCACTATGGTACATGGAAGGCAGGATCACTATGGCACATGGAAGAAAGGAAGGATCACTATGGCACCTGGAAGGCAGGAAGGATCACTATGACACCTGGAAGGCAGGAAGGATCACTATGCCACATGGAAGGCAGGAAGGATCACTATGCCACATGGAAGGCAGGAAGGATCACTATGGTACAGGGAAGGAAGGGAGGAAGGACCACTATGGTACATGGAAAGCAGAAAGGAGGGATCACTAAGGCACATGCAAGGCAGGAAGGAAGGACCACTAAGTCACATGGAAGGCATGAAGGATCGCTATTGCATACCTCCCAACATTTTGACTTGGAAATGAGGGACATCTACTAACAAACGTATGTAGGCATAGGACACGCCCCCTGCCACACCCACTTAAAGGAGAATTAACCAAAAAAAGGTTGAACAAATCCACAAGGACTTTTTTTTTACCACTACTTTTCCTTTATATTGGCTTTTAAAATGTACAAATGCAGCAATTTAGAAATTGGATGAAAGGTTTAGCGCTGGGAAACACTTTTTGAAAGATAAAAAGTGCATTTTATATACAACTATATGGATCAGACCAAAATGAGGGACAAATGAGGGGGAAAGAGGGACAGAGGGACATTGCTCGAAATCAGGGACAATTGGGAGCTATGCTATTGGCACATGAAAGGCAGGAAGAAAGGACCACTATGGCACATGGAAGGCATAAGGAGCACTATAGTACATGGAAGGCAGGAAGAAAGGCTCACTATGGTACATAGAAGGCAGGATCACTATGGTACATGGAAGGCAGGAAGACTATGGCAGATGGAAAGCAGGAAGACTATGGCACATTGAATGAAGAGAGGGAGGGGAGAGATCACTCAGCCAGGGCTGCATTGTCTTCAGCTCTCAGGCAGCGACATCAGGATAGGATCACTGGCTGCTTTGAAATCTCCCGTGCACATCCCCTTCCCAGGCACAGATTGGCTGCACGCAGAGGTTGTGGGTGGGCACAGGGGGACAAGGGGAGGATGTGGGCAGACCTAGCCTACGTCCTCCTTGTACGGGATATACAGCGGATGGGGATGTGCGCAGTGCAGCAGGCAAGCCGGCAGGCGGGGGGATGTGCAGCAAGTGAGCCTCCGGGCGGGTGATGTGCCCAGTCCAGCGGGCGAGTGGGGGATGTGCAGCGGGTGAGCCGATGGGTGCGTGAGTGGGCGGTGGAGGTGAGGGCACTGAGCGAGACTGTGGTGCCCCCGATGTTGGCTGCTCTCACTCATTCAATACATTTTAAGCCTTGAAGAAGTGGTAGGCCTTTCACCTGAAATATGTTGGGCATTCTTAATCAATACTCATATTTTACTAATCAAGAAACGTGACCATTCTTACTAGACACTCCTAGCCCCATAAGAAAATAAAAATCATCACTAGTCTACCAGAAAGTAGTGAAGTTTACAGAGCTCCGACCCTTCCTGGTAGTGTCACAAGCTGGCCTGCTCCAATGTGTTGTGTGTCTCCCTATTGGCCAATAAAGATACCATTCAATTTGATTGTTCAATAGGAAGTGGTGGATGGAGAAAAGGGATGGGCCTTCATCACTACCCTACCAGAAAGTGATGAGGTTTGCAAAGCTTCAACACTTCATAGCATTACAAGCTGGTCTGCCCCCTGTCTCACATGTCTTCCCAATGGCCAATAAAGATACAAATCAAATTGATGGGCCTACAGGAAGTGGTGTGTGGTGGAAAGGGATGGGCCTTAATCACTAGCCTATCAGAAAGTACTGAAGTTTGCAGAGCTCTAACACTTCTTGGTAGTGTCACAAGTTGGCCTGCCCCCTCCTGTCTCTTCTGTCTCCCTACTGACCAATGAAGATAACACTTCCTGGTAGTGTCACAAGCTAGCCTGCCCCCTCCTGTCTCTTCCGTCTTCCTATTGGCCATTGACAACACCAATCAAATTGATTGGCCTAAAGGGAGTTGTGGATGATGAAAAGGAATGGGCCTTCATCAATAGTACAACAGAAAGTGCTGAAGTTTGCAGAGCTTCAACACTTCCTGGTGATGTCACAAGCTGGCTCACCCTCCCCTGTCTCTTCTGCCTCCCTACTGACCAATAAAGATACCAATCAAATTCACGGGTCAACAGGGAGTGGTGGGTGGTGGAAAGGGGTGGGCCTTCATCACTAGTGTACCAGAAAAGGATGAAGTTTGCAGAGCTTCAACACTTGCTGGTAGTGTCGCAAACTGGTCCACCCCCTCCTGTCTTTTCTGTCTCATTTTTGGTTAATGAAGACACCAATCAAACTGATGAGCCAATAGGGAGTTGCTGGTGGTGGGAAGGGATGGGGCTTCATCATTAGTCTACCAGAAAATGCTGAAGTTTGCAGAGCTCTGACACTTGTTGGTAGTGTCACAAGTTGGCCTGCCCCCTCCTGTCTCTTTTGTCTCCCTACTGACCAATGAAGATAACGCTTCCTGGTAGTGTCATGAGTCAGTCTGCCCCCTTCTGTCTCCTGAGTCTCCCTATAGGACACCAATCAAATTGAAGGGTCAATAGAAAGTGGTGGAAAGTGGTGGGCCTTCATCATTGTACGAGAAAGTGCTGAAGTTTGCATAGCTTCAACACTTGCTGATAGTATCACAAACTGGTCCACCCCCCCCCCCCCCCCCATCTCCTGTATTTTCCTTTTGGCCAATGAAGACACCAATCAAATTGATGGGCCAATAGGGAGTTGTGGATAGTGTAAAGGGATGGGCCTTAATATCTAGTAGTATACCATAAAGTGCTGAAGTTTGCAGAGCTTCAACAGTTTGTGATAGTGTCGCCAGCTGGCCCGCTCCATACAATCTCTTGTGTCTCCCTATTGGCCAGTGAAGATACCAATCAAAGTAATGAGCCAATAGAGAGTAGTGGGTGGTGGAAAGAGAGAGACGTTCATCTTTAGTCTACCAGAAAGTGCTGAAGTTTGAAGATCTTCAACAGTTTGTGATAGTGTCACCAGCTGGCCGCCCTCTACGATCTCTTGTGTCTCCCTATTGGCCAGTGAAGATACCAATCAAAGTAATGAGCCAATAGAGAGTAGTGGGTGGTGGAAAGAGAGAGACGTTCATCTTTAGTCTACCAGAAAGTGCTGAAGTTTGAAGATCTTCAATAGTTTGTGATAGTGTCACCAGCTGGCCACCCTCTACGATCTCTTGTGTCTCCCTATTGGCCAGTGAAGATACCAATCAAAGTAATGAGCCAATAGAGAGTAGTGGGTGGTGGAAAGAGAGAGACGTTCATCTTTAGTCTACCAGAAAGTGCTGAAGTTTGAAGATCTTCAACAGTTTGTGATAGTGTCACCAGCTGGCCGCCCTCTACGATCTCTTGTGTCTACCTATTGGCCAATGAAGATACCAATCAGAGTGATGGGACAATAGAGAGTGATGGGTGGTGGAAAGAGAGAGACCTTCATCACTAGGGTACCAGAAAGTACTGAAGCTTTGCAAATTTGAGCATTTCTAGACCTCGGTGGTACCCTGGGGCTATGGAGACTTCTAAAAGGACATGAGCAAAGAGATTGCATAAATACTACGTGTTCATGAGGCTAACCATACATCCTTCTTTTGCAGGTGTTATCGCTGACGATGATGACGGCATCTGGGGAAATTATGGAATGTTCTGAGTCGGCGAACCCTGAAATCTTTCAGGCGGCCCGCCTTCACCTGGGCTCCTTGGGGGTCATTCTCACCGTCACTCTGCAGTGTAGACCCGCCTTCCGCCTGCAGGAGATCCAGTTCTCCTCCACGTTACAAGAGGTATTGATGAAAGCATTGCAGATCTTATAACACCAAAGTAACCAACTGGTCTTGGTATGTGCACTAAACTGAAAAAAGGCGCAAAAATATTTAAAAAAAAACAAAAAAAACATTCACCAGATACAAGGTAACTGGTCAGAATTCTACCGGCCTTTCAGATATATGGTAGGTAAGCAGCAGGTTCCCAACACCTGATCCATGATGGCGGTGGATGGAGCCTCCTGACTCAAGACCACATGGTGGAGAAGGTGGATGGACAAGAGAACTGTATGTGCTTCTGCTCCAGTAGTCCATTGCTCTGACTCTACCTGGTTCCATGTGGATGTCGAAGGCAGCAAAGTTCCCAAGGCAGTCTTCTAAAGAAAAAGTGTAATGGTTTTGATTTGGTCTGTTTAGAAAACATTGGTTGGACGATTGTCTCACACACATTAGGGCAGGCTGAAGGATATGTGACTCTAGTTCTCTAATAGATCAATCCTTAAAATTGTCAGCTCCATCTAGTGGCCAAAATGTGGTTTAATTTTCTGAAATACCTCAATGAGAAAATATATCAAATTTTGGCCACTAGGTGGAGCAAATTATCATAGGGATTACTCTATTAGAGAAATTACACCAAAAAATGCATGCAACATGCCCGTGACATTTGACCAACTAATGTTTTATCTATTAATGTATATATTTATTAGGGGAAAGTTTCACACTGGATTACTGTACAGATCTGGAAGAAATGCGCAAATCATAAGGGGGCGTATTTATAAAAAAAGAAAAATCACATAGCTGTTTATCCATCAAAACTGTAGCCTGAGAACATTCGATGTTGCCCTATTTGCACAGAACATGCAGTTTCAACAAACAGTTATGCACATTTTTTTTTATTGATGTGAGAAAATACAGCATTATGGCCACTAGGTGGCGATGAGGAGCCATACCCACTGTCTGAGACAGTCAGTGCCACCTAGAGGTCATAATGTGCTATTTTCAGCATTCACACATTCGATCTGCAGGGAATATATTCTGAAAACATTCAATTTTTTTCCCCTTTCGCACAGAACATACAGTTTCAATAGACAAACAGCATTGCAAATTTTTTTTTAAAGACACTTCAAACACTTTGCTTATCCAGGAATTCAGCTTTAATTATCGCCTGCATCATAAAAATAATACAATTTGTTGAAATGTCTTGAATTTTGCAGAGTGAAAACTCTCTATTGTATTATATACAGTACACATTTTACAGATAGAAATATGGATACAGTGTATCTTTATTATTAGTGTCTGATTCCTATCCAGTCTTGTTGTCAGCCCCGCTGTCCTCTCTGATGTGCTCTCTTCCCCCCAATCCAATCTACATGTCATATCAGCCGAGGTCCACCCCGCATTAACCTACAGGCTCCGTCATTCAGGTTTTCCATCTCCTTCCCTCCACCCCTGTGCTGACCTGACAACCCCATTGTAATGATATGGCCGTCCCCAGTTATGCGTTCCTCTCCGTCCCTCGAGGCGAAAAAAACACAGATTGTGTTCACCGCATACAATTTCCATCTTCTGATTTCCAATAAACAGATTAATAGTCACCATATATAGAATTTAGTTCAAGTTTAGTATAGAATAATATTTGTCACTAAATACACAGTGTACAAATGTATTAATGAATAAATACAATACATGAAAAATGTATAAAATATTGTCAAGCTGATTCGTAATAATTCCATAATAATTGCATTCCATGGTGTAGGAGGTGGTCAGAGGCTGTGGACATGGTACAGGAGGACATATCAGAGGCTGGGGACATGGTACAGGAGGACATATCAGAGGCTGGGGACATGGTACAGGAGGACATGTCAGAGGCTGGGGACATGGTACAGGAGGACATATCAGAGGCTGGGGACATGGTACAGGAGGACATATCAGAGGCTGTGGACATGGTACAGGAGGACATATCAGAGGCTGTGGACATGGTACAGGAGGACATATCAGAGGCTGGGGACATGGTACAGGAGGACATATCAGAGGCTGTGGACATGGTACAGGAGGACATATCAGAGGCTGGGGACATGGTACAGGAGGACATGTCAGAGGCTGTGGACATGGTACAGGAGGACATATCAGAGGCTGGGGACATGGTACAGGAGGACATGTCAGAGGCTGTGGACATGGTACAGGAGGACATGTCAGAGGCTGTGGACATGGTACAGGAGGACATATCAGAGGCTGTGGACATGGTACAGGAGGACATATCAGAGGCTGTGGACATGGTACAGGAGGACATATCAGAGGCTGGGGACATGGTACAGGAGGACATATCAGAGGCTGTGGACATGGTACAGGAGGACATATCAGAGGCTGTGGACATGGTACAGGAGGACATATCAGAGGCTGGGGACATGGTACAGGAGGACATGTCAGAGGCTGTGGACATGGTACAGGAGGACATGTCAGAGGCTGTGGACATGGTACAGGAGGACATATCAGAGGCTGGGGACATGGTACAGGAGGACATGTCAGAGGCTGCGGACATGATACAGGAGGACATGTCAGAGGCTGTGGACATGATACAGGAGGACATGTCAGAAGCTGCAGACATAGTAAAGGAGGACATGTCATAGGCTGTGGACATGGTACAGGAGGACTTATCAGAGGCTGGGGACATGGTACAGGAGGACATGTCAGAGGCTGCGGACATGATACAGGAGGACTTGTCAGAGGCTGTGGACATGATACAGGAGGACATGTCAGAAGCTGCAGACATAGTACAGGAGGACATGTCATAGGCTGCGGACATGGTACAGGAGGACATGTCAGAGGCTGCGGACATGGTACAGGAGGACATGTCATAGGCTGTGGACATGGTACAGGAGGACATATCAGAGGCTGGGGACATGGTACAGGAGGACATGTCAGAGGCTGCGGACATGGTACAGGAGGACATGTCAGAGGCTGCGGACATGGTACAGGAGGACATGTCAGAGGCTGCAGACATAGTACAGGAGGACATGTCATAGGCTGTGGACATGGTACAGGAGGACATGTCAGAGGCTGCGGACATGGTACAGGAGGACATGTCAGAGGCTGCGGTCATGGTACAGGAGGACATGTCAGAGGCTGCGGACATGGTACAGGAGGACATGTCATAGGCTCCGGACATGATACAGGAGGACATGTCAGAGGCTGCGGATATGGTACAGGAGGACATATCAGAGGCTGGGGACATGGTACAGGAGGACATGTCAGAGGCTGCGGACATGATACAGGAGGACATGTCAGAGGCTGCGGACATGATACAGGAGGACATGTCAGAGGCGGTAGACATAGTACAGGAGGACATGTCAGAAGCTGTGGACATGGTACAGGAGGACCTATAGTCAGAGGCTATATTTTAGTATTAACATAAATATTATTATTATTTTTTATAATTGTTATTAAATGTTATTATATTATATTTTATTATGGACATTATTATTATTATTTTTGTATTATTATTATAACAATAAATAATGTTAATGATAAATTATTATACAATAATATCTAATAACAACAACAATAATAATAAAAAAATAACAATAATAATGATGATAATAATAATAATAATACATAATAATAATAACTAGGGATGCACCGATACCTCGGCCACCGGAAAATAGGGTTATCTGCATTTTACCGATTAAAAAAAAAAAAAAGGTGTCGATAATGGCATGCTGCGTCCCAGTGACTTGAATGCACAATCGTGTCCCATTTACTTCAATGCAAAAACGCCCCCTTTTGACTGCAAGGCAAAATCGCATCCTATTTACTGCAATGCAAAAACGCCCCCTATTTACTGCAATGCAAAATCGTGTCCCATTAATATTAAAGCAAAATCGTGTCCTATTGACTTCAACGCAAAAATGCCAGACACATTAACTAAATGACATTTTTTTTTTTTTTTACTGTCAGTTTCGGTTTCGGTTTTCAGCCAAGTGCATCTTGAAGTTTCGGTTTCGGCACTGGAATTTTAATTTCGGTGCACTGCTAATAATAATAACAGCAATAAATTTACAGTATATTAATAGTAAAAAAATATAATAAAATATCTAATAATAATAATAATAATAGTAATAATAATCATAATAATAAATTCAATTAAAAATATAATATAAAATGATAATAATAATAATGATGATGATAGAAACAACAATAATAATATAAATACATAATAACAGTAATAATTAAATACATAAAATAATATTAACATTAAAATATACAGTATATAAACAAAATATAATAATAATATTAATAATAATAATAATAATAATAATAATAAACATTATTATTATTATTATTATTATTATTATTATTATTATTATTAATAATATCTACAGAGACTCATAAAACCAGCTTTATCATGACATAAATCAAGGCAAGCCTCAATGCTCTCCTCCAGCCCTCAAATATTTCAAGACTTTTAAAATAGTGTCAAAAAATATTAAAACAAGAGAAAAATGTATATCTGGGAACACGGCCAGTGAAAGGGAAAGTCTGAAAACCTCTATTAATGAGGGCCGTGTCTCAGGAACAGCAACAATGTGAAACTTCAACACTTGATAAGTGCAGGCTGGATTCACGGAGAAGATAATTGGCCCTGAGATCTCATGTGACTGCCAGGGTTTTACTTTTTCTAAAATGTAAATTGTCACCCAAACTTTGCTTAACCACTTGGCCCCCAAGCCAGTTCTGACATTTCTCACATACATGGAAAATCAGCTTTCTTTCCACTAGATAATTTCTTAGAACCCCCTAAATATTATATAAATATATCTTTAAGCAGAGGCCCTGGAGAATAAAATGGTTGTTGTTGCTCAGTTCCTCTCACTCTGCTCAGTGCAGCTGATGCCGCCGGTCGGAAAAGTCCCGCCTCCCCGGTGGGACGAAAGAGCCTGGGAATAACGGTGGTGGTGGTAGGGGGGAGGGAACCCCTTCTGCTGCCTGTAAAAGTGATCAAGTGGCTGTGCTAACACTTTGGCAATCCATAGTGCTCTGGGGATCCTTTGTCATGTTTTACATATTTATTTGTAAAATAAGGATTGTATATAGGTGGTAAAATATAGTATAATATATAGTATTATATAATAGTATTATTAAATATTTGATGTATTATTATTATATATAATCAGGGCTTTTTTTGTCAGAGAGTAGGTGCAAGAACTCTGCCTTTCTGAGTCACCCCTTGTCTCCGCCCCTTTCCCACCTCCGAGTTCCGTCCCTTGGTTCCTCCCCCTACCCACCTCCCAGTACCGCACCTTTTAGAGAATACAGAAGCAAGTATCACTTTGTGGTGATAAGTAATTTGTATGGAACTTAATGATAACAAGTAATGCAGTAAAATAGATACCCAGCAACAATAGATCCCCCTCCAGCACCAGTTTACCCCCCTACAACAATAGACCCACCCACAACAACACACCCCCAGCAACAATAGATCTCCTCCACAAAAATAGACACCCCCAGTAATGATAGATCCCCCACAACAGTGTACACCCCCCCTGAAACAATAGATTCCACAACAACAATAGACCTCCAGCAACAATAGATCCCCCTCCAGCACTGTTTGACGACCCCCCCACAACAATAGACCCACCAGCAACAATAGACCCACCCACAACAACACACCCCCAGCAACAATAGATCTTCCGCACAACAATAGACACCCCCAGTAATGATAGATCCCTCACAACAGTGTACACACCCCAGAAACAATAGATCCCACTACAACAATAGACCTCCAGCCTCAACAACAGATCTCCCAGCAGCCAGCATCAATAGACCTCTTCCTGCCCAGCAACAATAGATCCCGCCACAACAATAGATCTGCCCAGCAACAATAGATCCCCCATAACAATAGACCTCCAGCAGCAACAACATAGATCTCCCAGCAGCCAGCATCAATAGACCTCTTCCTGCCCAGCAACAAATGATCCCACAAAAACAATAGAGTTACCCGGCAACAATAGATCCCCCCCCTAACAACAGACCTCCAGCAGCAACAACAGATCTCCCAGCAGCCAGCATCAATAGACCTCTTCCTTAACAGTAGATCCTTCCCAGCAACGATTGACCCCCCCAGCAATATAAGACCACAACAGGTTCCCCATCAGCAACAATAGACCCCCACCCACGTAAAATTAGATCCCTCAGCAACACTACATTCCCCCTAGTGAGACTAGACCCTGGCATCAATAGATCTCCAGCACACTCGAGCACCCCTTGCCATTACTTACATTCAGTGCTGAAGGTGCCCGGAACTGTGTCCCCCCCAACCCCCCCCCCCCTTAACGCTGAAAAAAAGCTATGTATATAATTATATATAGTAGATCCTTTAAAGTGATACTAAAGTCTATTTTTTTTCCTTTAAAAATAACAAACATGTTATACTTACGTCCTCGGTGCAGTTGGTTTTGCACAGAGCAGCCCCAATCCTCCTCTTTTCGGGTCCCACGCTGGTTCCCCTGGCGCGCCTCCTGTCGAGTGC
Organism: Lithobates septentrionalis; assembly: GCA_037952835.1. NCBI lineage: Eukaryota > Metazoa > Chordata > Amphibia > Anura > Ranidae > Lithobates > Lithobates septentrionalis. The sequence continues at coordinate 836,957 of JBBDGP010002843.1, forward strand.
CCCCACAGCAAGCAGCTTGTTATGGGGGCACCCGAGCTGAGCTACAGCTCCGTGTATCCATGTAGACATTGAGCCGTGGCTCGACCCCGCCCCCTCTCTCCCCTGATTGGCTAACTGCCTTTGATTGCCAGCAATGGAGCCACTGCTGTGTACCAGCCAATCAGGAGGGAGAGTCCCGGACGGCTGAGACACTCGTGGACATCTCTGGACAGAGAGGAGGCTCAGGTAAGTATTAGGAGGGGCTGAGGGGGGCTGAGGGGGGCTGCTGCACACAGTAGGCTTTTTATCTTAATGCACTGAATTTGGAGGCCAAGTCAACACCTGAAACTTGTTGTTGTGTTCCTCTAACCCAATGTTTCTCAACTCCAGTCCTCAAGGTGCCCCAACAGGGCATGTTTTCAGGATTTCCCCTCGGATAAAACAGCTGTGGTAATTACTAAGGCAGTGAAACTGATCAAATCGGGAAAAAATAAATAGCTGGATAGCCGCACTCCAAAAAAATTCACCTTTATTGTATAAGAATGGATATCAAAGCATCACAAATGAGTACAGACTAAGGCTCCATTCACACTAGCGCGTTTTTTGATGCATTTTGCATTTTGCAGAAATGCATGGGAATTTTTTAACATGGGTTCCTATGGAACAAGTTCACATCAATGCCTTTTTGTATCTCTGCATTTTTGGAAAGGGTCAGGGACTTTTTTTCATGCAAAATGCAGCGTTTTGCATGTAATAGAATTCAATGGACAAGCATCAAAAACGCAAGTGCAGCGTTTTTTGCAGCGTTTTTGCAGCGTTTTTACAGCGTTTTTGATGCGTTTTTGATGTGTTTTTGCCGTTTTTTTTTTTTTTCCCAATTTTTTTTTTTTGACTGTATACAGTCAAAAAAAACTGTAAAAAAAAAAAAAAACGCAAAACGCGGCAAAAACGCCGGCAAAAACGCTGCAAAAACGCTGCTCAAAAACGTGGCAAGCATGAAAAAAAAAACTCCAAAAACGCTCAAAAGCAACATGCATAGGTGTGAATGGAGCCTAAGGCTGGCCATACATTATACAATTTTCTTGTACAACTTTCCTTTAGAGCCCTTGCACACTGGGGCGGTGGGGGCGTCGGCGGTACAACAGCGCTATTTTTAGCGCTGCTGTACCGTCGTTCTAGCAGCGGTATTCGGCCGCTAGCGGTGCGGTTTTAACCCCCCGCTGGCGGCCGAAAAAGGGTTAAATCCCTCGTACAGCGCGGCTATAGCCGCGGTATTACAGCAGTATAGCCGCGCAGTCCCATTGATTTCAATGGGCAGGAGCGGGGAAGGAGCGGTGAATACACCGCTCCTTCCCCGCTCCAAAGAAGCGGTTTGCAGGACTTTTTTCACCGTCCTGTCACCGCAGCGCTTCAGTGTGAAAGCCCTCGGGCTTTCACACTGAACAAACAGCGGCAGCTGTTTAGGGGCGGTTTTCAGGCGGTATTTTTAGCGCAATACCGCCTGAAAACCGCCCCAGTGTGCAAGGGCTCTTAGATTTACCAAAACCATATAATAGGAGGTCAAACCTAAACACTTTCAATTTGGATGCAATCAGGCAGGCCCTTGTACTACATAGTTGAAGGTAAATCTAAAGAAAATTGAACAGGAAAATTGTATGGTGTATGGCCAGCTTAAGGCTCCATTCACACCTATGCATGTTGCTTTTGAGCGTTTTTGGAGGTTTTTTTTTCATGCTTGCCACGTTTTTGAGCAGCGTTTTTGCCGCGATTTTGCCGCGATTTTGCCGCGATTTGCGTTTTGCGTTTTTTTTTTTTTTTACAGTTTTTTTTTACAGTCTTAAAAAAAATAAAAAAAATTTAAAAATTAAAAAAAAAAAAAAAAAAGAACGGCAAAAACGCATCAAAAATGCACCAAAAACGCATCAAAAACGCTGCAAAAACGGTGCACTTGCATTTTTGATGCTTGTCCATTGAATTCTATTACATGCAAAACGCTGCATTTTGCATGAAAAAAAGTCCCTGACCCTTTCCAAAAATGCAGAGAAACAAAAAGGCATTGATGTGAACATGTTCCATAGGAACCCATGTTAAAAAATTCCCGTGCATTTCTGCAAAATGCAAAATGCCTCAAAAAACGCGCTAGTGTGAATGGAGCCTAACTGTGCAGCCTCTTACCATGGTTTCCTATGGGCCATGTTCACATCTGTGTGTTTTATGGAAAGGGCCAGGGACCTTCTTCTGGTTTTTGGTTCCATAGACTTCATTGGATCAAAATGTGTATTGAAAACTGCAAAATGCACCCAGAATATGCAACCTGCATAGGTGTGAACCAGGCCTCAAACCATTTTTGCAGTGTGGCAGGGAGCATTATCCTGCTAAAAGAGGTCACTGCCATCAGAGAATACCATTTCCATGAAAGGGTGCACTTGGTCACCAATAATGTTTATGTAGGTGGTACATTTTAAGTAACGTCCACAAGAACAGCAGGAGCCAAGGTTTCCCAGCTAGACATGTGCACTGACAAAAAATTTGTTCGTTTTCGTTTCATTAATTTTTTTGCTTTTTTCAGAAATTCGAAAATTCGGAATTCGGAAATTCGAGAATTCGGATTTTCGAATTTACGAATTTTCGAATTCCGAATGTCCGAACTTTCGAATTCCGAATTTCCGAACTTTCGGAATTCGAAATTTCGAAAATCAAAAATTCGAGAATCCGAAAATTTGAAAATCTGAAAAAAAGAAAGAAAATCAGTAAAATTTGAAATAATAACTAACTAATAATAACTAACTATTAAATTATAGGTATTGGAAGTTTCTTTCAAATTTGGCTGTTAGTGAACGTAACGAATACAGATTTATCTGAAGTTACGAATGATCCGAAATAACGAATGCCGCATCTAAATAAATGGAATGGAACAAATTAATAATAAATAATAATAATAAAAAGGTTTTATTATTATTAGATCGTTACGTTCCATTCTTTTAGATGTGGCATTTGTTATTATTCGGAATTCGGAAATCCAGAAATTCGAAAATTCAGAAATCCGAAAATTCGGATTTTCAAATTTCCGAATTTTCGAATTTCGAATTTTCGGATTTCCTAATTTTTTAATTTTCAAATTTCCAATTTTCCAAATTCCGAATTTCCGAACTTTCGGAATTTGAAAATTCGGAAATTCAAAAATTCGAAAATCTGAAGATTTGAAAATCTGAAAAAAAAGAAAGAAAATCAGTAAAATTTGAAATAATAACTAACTAATAATAACTAACTATTAAATTATAGGTATTGGAATTTCCTTTCAATTTTGGCTGTTTGTGAACATAACGAATACAAATTTATCTGAAGTTACGAATTATCCGAAATAACGAATGCCCCATTTAAACAAATGGAATGGAACAAATTAATAATAAATAATAATAATAAAAAGGTTTTATTATTATTAGATCGTTATGTTCCATTCTTTTAGATACGGCATTCGTTATTTCAGATAATTCGTAACTTTGGATAAATTCGTACTCGTTACGTTCACAAACAGCCAAATTTTAAATGAAATTCCAATACCTATAACTTAATAGTTATTATTATTAGTTAGTTTAGATTTTCGAGTTTTGGAATTTTCGGATTTTCATTCTTTTGAATTTTCCGATTTTCATTCTTTTTTTCGGATTTTCACATTTCCAAACTTCCGAATTTCCTAATTTTCGAAATTTCGAATTTTAGAAATTTCGAACTTCCGCGTACAGCGTGACTGTGCCCGCGGGTCCCGTGGACTCTATGTCCGCCGGTCTCCCGGCGAGCGTGTCACGGAGCCGCAGAACGAGGAAGTGCCTATGTAAGCAAGGCATCTTCCCGTTCTGCCTAGTGACATGACAGAGATGACTGCTCCCTGTGATCGAAGCAGTGATCGCTGTCATGTCAGTGGAAGCCCATCCCCCCCAACAGTTAGAATCGCTCCCTAGGACACACTTAACACCTTGATCGCCCCCTAGTGTTTAACCCCTTCCCTGCCAGTGTTATTTACACAGTAATCAGTGCATTTTTATAGCACTGATCGCTGTATAAATGACAATGGTCCCAAAATAGTGTCAAAAGTGTCTGATGTGTCCGCCTTAATGACACAGTCAGGATAAAAATCGCAGATCGCCGCCATTACTAATAAAAAAAAAAAAATAATAAAAATGCCATAAAACTATCCCCTATTTTGTAGATGCTATAACTTTTGCGCAAACCAATCAATATTATTGCGATTTTTTTTTTTTTACCAAAAATATGTAGAACAATACATATCGGCCTAAACTGAGGAAAACATTTTATATATTTTTGGAGGATATTTATTACAGCAAAAAGTAAAAAATATTGCTTTTTTTTTTTTTTTTGCAAAATTGTCGCTCTTTTTTTGTTTATAGCGCAAAAAAATAAAAACCACAGAGGTGATCAAATACCACCAAAAGAAAGCTCTATTTATGATTTATGGGGGAAAAAGGACGTCGATTTTGTTTGGGAGCCATGTCGCACGACCGCGCCATTGTCAGTTAAAGCGACACAGTGCCGAATCGCAAAAAAAGTGCTCCGGTCAGGAAGGGGGTAAAATCCTCCTGGGGCTGAAGCGGTTAATATACGCCACCCACTTTCAGACGCCCTTGTGACACGATGATCAACGTTTTTCACTTAACGTGGTCATAAAGTTATGGCTGATCGGCGTAGAAAACCATTATAGGTTTTTATTTGGCTATATAAGTACCTGAAATAAATAAATAACAAAGCAAAAAAAGAATAAATAATATATAACACAAAAAATAAAAATTAAAAATTAAATAATGGCACGTAAATGGGAGGATGGTAAAAGCAGAGCAGAGACGTCATTGGAATATTTTATAGATGCGGATTGCGGCGTGACACTCGCAGTGCCATTGACCTTTGACCCTGGAACGGGGCGCCGCTCATCTCCCTGCGGCTCCCGGGAATGAAATTGAAGAGAAGAGAGGGGGGGGTGGGGATGAGGCTCTGGATATTAGAAGGGAATACACATTCTAGAATGGCGGTGAATACCCAGTAGTAGTCCCTTGCCTACTAAACATCAGACCCCAGCGGGGGGGGGGGGGGGGGGAGGCTTCGGGGGCGAGGTGATAGATTGGGCTGAATTAGGCAATGTCAGGGGGTCCTAATTTTAAAAATCGACTCCATCTTTATTGCCTCACGCACCACTGAAGCCACAAATGGAAAAGTAATTCATTTCTATACTCTTGGGCTTCTCGGCGCCTTCCACCTTGAACCCGCGTAGGTTCCCAGAGCGGAGCTGCTGGCTCTCTAGGTTCTATTCAACCGTATGTCCGTGCAAGGCAATCCTGGGCTAAAAGATGCGCCGTCGCTTTAAATTTCCGACGGCACTAAGATCATGTGATGTGGCTTTGTATAAAAAAATAAAATAAACGTTTCCGCGCTCTAAAGCTATAAAAAATCCCACCCAGCTGCAGCTCTTCAATAAGGCTCCATTCACACTAATGCGTTTTTTGATGCATTTTGCAAATTGGGAATTTTTTAACCACTTCAGCCCCGGAAGGATTTACCCCCTTCCTGACCAGAGCACTTTTTACAATTCGGCACTGCGTCGCTTTAACTGCTAATTGCGCGTTCATGCAATGGTGTACCCAAACGGAATTTGCGTCCTTTTCTTCCCACAAATAGAGCTTTCTTTTGATGGTATTTGATCACCTCTGCCGTTTTTATTTTTTGCGCTATACACGGAAAAAGACCGAAAATTTTGAAAAAAAATGATATTTTCTACTTTTTGTTCTAAAAAAAATCCAATAAACTCAATTTTAGTCATACATTTAGGCCAAAATGTATTCGGCCACATGTCTTTGGTAAAAAAAATGTCAATAAGTGTATATTTATTGGTTTGCGCAAAAGTTATAGCGTCTACAAACTAGGGTACATTTTCTGGAATTTACACAGCCTTTAATTTATGACTGCCTATGTCGTTTCTTGAGGTGCTAAAATGGCAGGGCAGTACAACACCCCCACAAATGACCCCATTTTGGAAAGTAGACACCCCAAGGAATTTGCTGAGAGGCATGTTGAGCCCATTGAATATTCATTTTTTTTGTCCCAAGTGATTGAATAATGACAAAAAAAAAAAAAAATTACAAAAAGTTGTCACTAAATGATATATTGCTCACACAGGCCATGGGCATATGTGGAATTGCACCCCAAAATACATTTAGCTGCTTCTCCTGAGTACGGGGATACCACATGTGTGGGACTTTTTGGGAGCCTAGCCGCGTACGGGGCCCCGAAAACCAATCACTGCCTTCAGGATTTCTAAGGGCGTACATTTTTGATTTTACTCCTCACTACCTATCACAGTTTTGAAGGCCATAAAATGCCCAGATGACATAAAACCCCCCCAAATGACCCCATTTTGGAAAGTAGACACCCCAAGCTATTTGCTTTGAGGCATGTTGAGTCCATGGAATGTTTTATATTTTGACACAAGTTGCGGGAAAGTGACAATTTTTTTTTTTTTTTTTGCACAAAGTTGTCACTAAATGATATATTGCTCACACAGGCCATGGGCATATGTGGAATTGCACCCCAAAATACATTTAGCTGCTTCTCCTGAGTATGGGGATACCACATGTGTGGGACTTTTTGGGAGCCTAGCCGCGTACGGGACCCCGAAAACCAATCACTGCCTTCAGGATTTCTAAGGGCGTACATTTTTGATTTTACTCCTCACTGCCTATCACAGTTTCGGAGGCCATGGAATGCCCAGGTGGCACAAACCCCCCCCAAATGACCCCATTTTGGAAAGTAGACACCCCAAGCTATTTGCTGAGAGGCATGGTGAGTATTTTGCAGCTCTCATTTGTTTTTGAAAATAAAGAAAGACGAGAAAAAAAAATTTTTTTTTTCTTTTTTCAATTTTCAAAACTTTGTGACAAAAAGTGAGGTCTGCAAAATACTCACTATACCTCTCATCAAATAGCTTGGGGTGTCTACTTTCCAAAATGGGGTCATTTGGGGGTTTTTTTTGCCACCTGGGCATTCCATGGTCTCCGAAACTGTGATAGGCAGTGAAGAGTGAAATCAAAAATTTACGGCCTTAGAAAGCCTGAAGGCGGTGCTTGGTTTTCGGGGTCCCGTACGCGGCTAGGCTCCCAAAAAGTCTCACACATGTGGTATCCCCGTACTCAGGAGAAGCAGCAGAATGTATTTTGGGGTGTAATTTCACATATTCCCATGGCATGTTTGAGCAATATATCATTTAGTGACAACTTTGCGCAAAAAAAAATAAAAAATTGTCTCTTTCCCGCAACTTGTGTCACAATATAAATTATTCCATGGACTCAACATGACTCTCAGCAAATAGCTTGGGGTGTCTACTTTCCAAAATGGGGTCATTTGGGGGGGTTTTGAACTGTCCTGGCATTTTATGCACAACATCTAGAAGCTTATGTCACACATCACCCACTCTTCTAACCACTTGAAGACAAAGCCCTTTCTGACACTTATTGTTTACATAAAAAAATAAATTTTTTTTGCAAGAAAATTACTTTGAACCCCCAAACATTATATATTTTTTTTAAAGAAAATGCCCTACAGATTAAAATGGTGGGTGTTTCATTTTTTTTTTTTCACACAGTATTTGCGCAGCGATTTTTCAAACGCATTTTTTGGGGAAAAAACACACTTTTTTACATTTTAATGCACTAAAACACACTATATTGCCCAAATGTTTGATGAAATAAAAAAGATGATCTTAGGCCGAGTACATGGATACCAAACATGACATGCTTTAAAATTGCGCACAAACGTGCAGTGGCGACAAACTAAATACATTTTTAAAAGCCTTTAAAAGCCTTTACAGGTTACCACTTTAGATTTACAGAGGAGGTCTACTGCTAAACTTACTGCCCTCGATCTGACCTTCGCGGCGATACCTCACATGCATGGTGCAATTGCTGTTTACATTTGACGCCAGACCGACGTTTGCGTTCGCCTTAGCGCGAGAGCAGGGGGGACAGGGATGCTTTTTTTTTTTTTTTTCTTTATTATTATTATTTTTTTATCTTATTTTTAAACTGTTCCTTTCATTTTTTTTTTAAATCATTTTTATTGTTATCTCAGGGAATGTAAATATCCCCTATCATAGCAATAGGTAGTGACAGGTACTCTTTTTTGCAAAAATTGGGGTCTATTAGACCCTAGATTTCTCCTCTGCCCTCAAAGCATCTGACCACACCAAGATCGGTGTGATAAAATGCTTTCCCAATTTCCCAATGGCGCTGTTTACATCTGGCGAAATCTAAGTCATAAAATGCTCGTAGCTTCCGGTTTCTTAGGCCATAGAGATGTTTGGAGCCACTCTGGTCTCTGATCAGCTCTATGGTCAGCTGGCTGAATCACCGGCTGCATTTTCAGGTTCCCTGTTGAGACAGGAGAGCCAGAGAAAAACACGGAAGACGTTGGGGGGGGGGGCATTCCCTCCCACTGCTTGTAAAAGCAGTCTAGAGGCTAATTAGCCGCTAGGATTGCTTTTACATGAAAGCTGACCGCTGGCTGAAAAGAATGATACCAAGATGATACCTAAACCTGCAGGCATCATTCTGGTATAACCATTCAAAGTCGTGAATGGCGTACCTGAAGACAAAAAAATGGTTAACAATAAAGCACAGTAAACGGTAAAGTATAAAAAATTGCATACCTGAAAAGCAAACATGATAAAACATAATAACAATAAAACATTGCAGAATAGAATACAGTAAAAAAGAGCAGAACAATAGAGAGAGAGAATAGAGAGAGAAAGAACAATAAAACGACAACTATTTTTTTTTTATTTTATATTTTTGTATGTGTTTTTTTTTTTTTTTGTAACTAACTTTTATAACTGTAACCGGTTCCAGGTTCGGGTCTCTCAAAATGCGATGGCATCTTGGGAGACCCTGTGAAAGTGTGTCCTAGTCTGTGGAATGCTGTACCCTACGCTAATAGTCAACTAGTGAATGGTAGCGTTCAAAATATTCACCAATGCAAAGACCAGGATTGTCAGGACAGGAGGGACAATAATAGCGGGTGTCACGCCTATATCCGCACTTGCTGCAGACACAACATCTTTTTTGGGGGGGTTCGCTGGGTAGGGGTACTCGGGAGGACATAAAGAAAATGCCTCTCATGTAGCCGACTGCATTTGGTTGGGGATGTGAATGGGGGAAGTACGGGCGCTGCAGAAGCGGTGGGTTCCCAATTAGGATTGGCGAATGCAGCAGGAAGGGCACTATGGGCACGACGGGCCAGTGTTTGTCTTTTTGGTGGCAGCGGGACACTACTTGTGCTTGCCACCTCACCAGCTTGAACTGCACTTATGGGACTCGCCACGTCACCAAGTGTTACTGCAGTGCTGGTTTGACTACGACCGGGGTGTACTAGGCCGCTGGCACTTGCCAGTTCACCAAAACGCTACCAAAAAAACTGTTAGCGATCGCAGGGATCAGGCCTGACTCTGCGAACGCTGCAGTTATGCGTTTAGTGTTCTGTAAGTGACAGTGATCGATCGATACTGCACTTGGGTGGGCTGGGCCGGGCCGGGCGGAGGGGCAAAACGCAGGTGCTAGCAGGTATCTGGGCTGATCCCGCTAACACTGCGTTTGTGGGAACCCTAAACTGCTGGGGACGCCAGTATAGATCTGATCGGATCAGATATTGATCCGTTCAGATACTATACCACTAAGGGAGGTGTACGGTGCGTGCGTGGGTGTTAGCGCTACTGGCGCTAACCTGACGCTGCCTGGGGCTGGTGCTTGCCAGTTCACCAAAACGCTACCAAAAAAACTGTTGCTGGGTGTTTGGTGTGCTCCTGTACCTTTAAGGAGGGGTGGGCTCCCCTCCAGCCACCTGCTCTCATTTATCCATTAAATGCATGTGCCTCCACTGTGGGGACACTTATACTTTAGTGTTAGGACCACAGATACAAGGGTGCCGTGACGTGGCTCTGTGGCTCACGCATGCGTTTGCAAATGCGTGCGGACTAAACCCCTTTTTTAACGCTTACTGTTAGATAGGTCAATTTGGTTGTCTGCAAGCTGGTGGTAAGTAGACTTTGGCTTTTTCCTGGGCATTCCCCAGACACTTGTTGGTACCAAAAAAACTGTTAGCGATCGCAGGGATCAGGCCTGACTATGCGAACGCTGCAGTTATGCGCTTAGTGTTTTGTAAGTGACAGTGATCGATCGATACTGCACTTGGGTGGGCTGGGCCGGGTGGAGGGGCAAAACGCAGGTGCTAGCAGGTATCTGGGCTGATCCCGCTAACACTGCGTTTTCGGGAACCCTAAACTGCTGGGGACGCTAGTATAGATCTGATTGGATCAGATATTGATCCGTACAGATACTATACCACTAAGGGAGGCGTATGCTGCGTGCGTGGGTGTTAGCGGTACTGGCGCTAATCTGACGCTGCCTGGGGCGACGCATATCACCGCCGGGCGATCAGGGGGCTAAACCTTTATTCGGTAATAAACGGCGGGTGCCCTGACACTATAAAAAATAAACGAACTAACCAGCGTCACCCGTAACAGTTATACGGTGATCAGTGGTGAAAGGTTTAACTAGGGGGCAATCAAGGGGTTAAAACATTTATTAGGTAGTATATGGGGGTCCCTGACGCTATAAAACGCTGACGGCGAACCTAAATATTTATGTCCCTAACTAGCGTCACCAGCGACACTAATACAGCGATCAGAAAAATGATCGCTTAGTGACACTGGTGACAGGGGGTGATCAAGGGGTTAAAACTTTATTAGGGGGGGTTAGGAGGGTACCCTAGACCTAAAGGGGGCCTAACATTCACTGCCCTAACACACTAACTGTCACAAACTGACACCAATACAGTAATCAGAAAAAAAAAAAAAAAAAAAAACCTGCTTTGTGTCAGTTTGTGACAGGGGGGGGGGGGTGATTGGGGGGGGATCGGGGGGCGATCGGGGGGGGGGGATCGGGGTGTAATGTGTGCCTGGCATGTTCTACTGTGTGTGTGTGTGTTGTGCACTCACATTCCAGTCTTCTCTCCTCGGCCCGGAACAGAAAATACCGAGCCGAGGAGAGATGACATCATTTCCTCTGCCTCTGTGTACAATACAGAGGCAGGGAAATGATCCCATTGGCTGGGAGCGATCGCGAGGGGGGGGCCACGAATGGATGGCCTCCCCCTCACCACCGATCGCCGGGGGACATTTGCCGACCGTCGCAGGCACCGGGGGGGGGGTCCGATCGGACCCCCCACCCGCGGGCAGGCAGGGACGTACAGGTAAGCCCTTATGCCTGCCCGTGCCGCTTTGTCGACGTACATCTGTGTGCGGCGGTCGGCAAGTGGTTAACATGGGTTCCTATGGAACATGTTCACATCAATGCATTTTTGTACCTCTGCGTTTTTGGAAAGGGTCAGGGACTTTTTTTTCATGCAAAATGCAGCGTTTTGCATGTAATAGAATTCAATGGACCAGCATCAAAAACGCAAGTACAGCGTTTTTACTGCGTTTTTGCTGCGGCAAGCACCACAAAAAACACTGCAGAAATGCTCAAAAGCAACATGCATAGATGTGAATCGAGCCTTATGCTGGCCATACACTATACGAAAAATTGGCCGAAAAATCGTTCGTATGGACACTTCGTTCATTTTTCGGCAAGTTAGTGGGTACAAATCGATAATCGTTTGTGACGTTTTTGTGGAAAAAAAACGAACGGCATGTTTGGAAAATTTCTGCCGAACGTACGATAAATTGCAAGGTTAATGTGTTTCCCGTCCGAACTGCCTGCACTAGGTATATGTAAAAAAACGAACACAAAATTATTTATTCATGTCCACTGAACAGATTATCGGTCATTATATGATGGCACGATCGTTTGCGGTCACGGTCGAACGTTCGTTTTTTGAAAAGGGGTTCGGCCGATTTTCTGTATAGTGTATGGCCAGCATTAGGCTCGATTCACACCTATGCATGTTGCTTTTGAGCGTTTTTGGAGGTTTTTTTTTCATGCTTGCCACGTTTTTGAGCCGCGTTTTTGTCGCGATTTTGCCGCGATTTTGCCGCGATTTGCGTTTTGCGTTTTTTTTTTTTTTTTTACATTTTTTTTTACAGTCTTAAAAAAAATTTAAAAAAAAAAATTGAAAAAACAAAAAAAAACAAAAAAAAAATTAAAAAACGCATCAAAAACGCACCAAAAACGCATCAAAAACGCTGCAAAAACGGTGCACTTGCGTTTTTGATGCTTGTCCATTGAATTCTATTACATGCAAAACGCTGCATTTTGCATGAAAAAAAGTCCCTGACCCTTTCCAAAAATGCAGAGAAACAAAAAGGCATTGATGTGAACATGTTCCATAGGAACCCATGTTAAAAAATTCCCGTGCATTTCTGCAAAATGCAAAAATGCATCAAAAAACGCGCTAGTGTGAATGGAGCCTTAGATCAAAATGTAACTCTGATATGAAAAAAACAATATAAATAAAATGATGTGACTGTACAGTACAAAATATACAGTATATGTAAATCGCTGCGTGAACTGGCGGCGCTATATAAGTACCTGTCATAAATAAGTAAATAAATAATTAAATAAAATATATATATAAGATATATATAAATACTGTATAATATGAAAAAAATTAAAAATAGATAATTATTCAAAGAAATATTAAAAATAAAAATAATATTACAAGCATCCTTAGTAAATAATATACTCCATTTCTTGTGAAAAAAAAAAAATATATACTCCAATAAATACCAGAAAATGTGCAGACAAAAAATAAATAAATCAAAAACGCAGTATGCAGCATATGTCCCCTTCACAAAATGAATTTTATGCTTCAAGCAATATACAAATAGGGGGTTTAACCACTTCAATACCGGGCATTTTCACCCCCTTCCTGCCCAGGGCAATTTTCAGTTTTCAGCGCTGTCGCATTTTCAATGACAATTGCGCGGTCATGCAAAACGCTGTACCCGAATGAAATTTTTATCATTTTTTTCCCCCACAAATAGAGCTTTCTTTTGGTGGTATTTGATCATCTCTGCGGTTTTTATTTTGTGCGCTATAAACAAAAGAAGAGCGACCAGTTTAAAAAAAAAAAAAACACAATATTTTTTTACTTTTTGCTATAATAAATATCCCAATTTAAAAAAAAAAACAACAAATTTTTTCCTCAGTTTAGGCAGATATGTATTCTTCTACGTATTTTTGGTATAAAAAAAAAAATCGCAATAAGTATATATTGATTGGTTTGCGCAAAAGTTATAGTGTCTACAATATTGGGGATAATTTTATGGCATTTTTATTTTTATTTTTTTTTACTAGTAATGGCGACGATCTGCGTTTTTTTATCGTGATTGTGACATTGCGGCGGACACATCGGACACTTTTGACACCATTTTGAGACCACTAACAATTATACAGCGATCAGTGCCATAAAAATGCATTGATTACTGTATAAATGTCACTGGCAGGGAAGGGGTTAACACTAGGGGGCGATCAAGGGGTTAAATGTGTTCCCTAGGGAGTGATTCTAACTGTAGGGGTAGGGGACTCACAAGGGGAGGAGACCGTTTGTTGTTCCTCTGTACATGTCCCCTGACAGGATGTGGATCTGTGTGTTTACACACACAGATCCACATCCCGGCTCTGATACCGGGCAATCGCGGGTGTTTACACACACAGATCCACATCCCGGCTCTGATACCGGTCAATCGCGGGTGTTTACACACACAGATCCACATCCCGGCTCTGATACCGGGCAATCGCGGGTGCCCGGCAGACATCGCGGCTGCCGGGCACCCGTGATTGCCCGGTATCAGAGCCGGGATGTGGATCTGTGTGTGTAAACACACAGATCCACATCCTGTCAGGGGACATGTACAGAGGAACACCGATCGGTCTCCTCCCCACGTGCATCGGCTCCCAAGTGACGTGGCGGGGGGGCGCGCGCCCCCCCCCCAGACGGCCAGGAAGCCCAGGACGTCATATGACGCCCTCCCAGGATGGGAGATCCCTCCTGCGGACATCATTTGACTATGGGTGGGACCTGAAGTGGTTAATTAGAAAAAAAAAATCACTTGGTGAATTTCTAAAGCATAGCTGTCACAAATAATTCCCCGTAATTTGCCTAATTTGTTTATTTGCTACAATTGTTAGCGCCACCTAGTGGCCATAATGTGGTATTTTCTTCATTAAAGCATTTCAGAACAATACTGCTTCGTGGCCACTAGATGGAGCTGACAATCGTAGATGAAATAGCTCCCCAGCGGAAGTCTAAAAGGCACAGGCAGCATGCTGCAGAGAAGGACTCTTGCCCTCTGAAGAGGTCTAATCCCCCCCACTGAATTACAGCTACACACGGCAAGGCACCATAATGCTTTGAATTGCAAATTGTGTGGCATGTCCGATTTTCAGGGCATCTTGGTGCATTGGCAGCCCATGGCATTGGACTGTTAACATGAATTGCGTTACGGCAGACCATTGAAAATTGTTGGCTGCCAATGTATCAAAACATCCTAAAATGCATCAAAGCCCTGTGAAATCGCAAATGGGCCCAGACGCATCGGCGTAGACTGACAGCCCAGCGAATCAGCGTACGGTCTTGGTAAATCGGTCCCGCATGCCTGCTGCAGATGCAGTTGTTTCCTTTATCAGTGCCTGAGACTGGACGCAAGAGGAACCTGTTGCTCGGATTTATCCGAAGATTAAAGTCGAAGCTCTTGGCAGTGGTATTTAAGTGAAAGTCATTTCAGTAAGATTATAGCCTCGGATCTGGGCAGAGAACGCTCGTAGCCTTTCCCAAGGTCAAAAACTCACATCCCTAATTAATTCCCTGCAGATCTGCCCACGTACATGTTGCATTAATACAAATGTTTGTGCGGCTGAATCTTCCCGACAGCTTTCCTCGCTGTTTTTTTTTTTTTTTTTATGTTTTTAGGAGAAAGAGTTGTCATAAATTCCAATTAAATTATTTTTAAAAATATTGCTGTGTCCTGCGCTACAGAGCGAGGTCCCGAATATTAAAATCAAAGTCAAAATAAACTATAAACATTATAACAGGTTGTATAATCAAATGTTAACATAAAGCTATGCTAACAGTCTTGGGATAGCTAAAATGCACTTGCTGTAGAAAAAGCTGCTCCAGGTTTCTTTCATGCTTATCACTATTGAGGAGCTTGGGTACGGGCATGGGTTCTGTCTTTGGTCTGAGTTTGGGTTTCAGCTTAGGTTCTGACTTTGGTTTGGGCTTTACGTTTAGGCTTGAGTTCGGGCTTTGGTCTAGGCTTAGGTTCAGGCTTTGGGTTGGCTTGGATTCGGGTTTAGGTTCAAGTTTGGATTCAGGTTTGGGTTCTGGTTGGGTTTGGGCTTAGGCTCGGGCTTTGGTCTGAGTTTGGGTTTAGGTTTGAGTTTGGCTTCGGTTTTGGCTTTGGTCCAAGTTTAGGTTCAGGTTTTGGTTTAGGTTTGGGTTCATGCTTGGGTTTGGGCTTAGGTTCAAGTTTGGGTTTGGGCTTTGGTCTAGGCTTAGGTTCATGCTTTGGGTTTACTTGGATCTGGGCTTAGGTTTGGGCTTTGGTCCAGGCTTGGGTTCAGGATTAGGTCCCCCTTAAAATAAACTAGAAGAGGAGAGATTTTCCCTTCTTTCCTACTCCATCTTTGGTTTGGGCTTAGATTCAGGCTTTGGTCTAGGCGACCAGCCTCGTTTTGGATTTTAGGTGTTTACATGTTTAAAACAGGTTTTTTTGCTAGAAAATTACTTAGAACCCCCAAACATTATATATGGTTTTTTTTCTAACACCCTAGAGAATAAAATGGCGGTCATTGCAATACTTTTTTTTGCACCGTATTTGCGCAGCGGTCTTATAAGCGCACTTTTTTTGGAAAAAATTCACTTTTTCGAATAAAAAAATAAGACAACAGTAAAGTTAGCCCAATTTTTTTTTATATTGTGAAATATAATGTTACGCCAAGTAAATTGATACCCAACATGTCACGCTTCAAAATTGCGCCCGCTCGTGGAATAGCGTCAAACTTTTACCCTTAAAAATCTCCATAGGCGACGTTTAAAAAATTCTACAGGTTGCATGTTTTGCGTTACAGAGGAGGTCTAGGGCTAGAATTATTGCTCTCGCTCTACCGGTCGCGGTGATACCTCACATGTGTGGTTTGACCACCGTTTTCATATGCGGGCGCTACTCACGTATGCGTTCGCTTCTGCGCGCGAGCGCGTCGGGACAGGGCGCTTTAAAAAATTTTTTTTTTTTTTTTTATTATTTATTTTACTTTATTTTATTTATTTTTTCACTGTTTTAAAAAAAAAAAAATTTGGATCACTTTTATTCCTATTACAAGGAATGTAAACATCCCTTGTAATAGAAAAAAACATGACAGGTCCTCTTAAATATGAGATCTGGGGTCAAAAAGTCCTCAGATCTCACATTTACACTAAAATGCAAAAAAAAAAAAAAAAAGTCGTTTAAAAAAATGACACAGAAAATTGTGCCTTTAAGAGAAGTGGGCGGAGCCGTCATAATGACATCGCTCCGGCCGTCACGTGGTATAGAGACGGGTGGGGGCCATCTTGGCCTCACTCGTCTCAGTACCTCAGCGGTGACAGGTCCCGATCTCCTCCGCCGCTACCGACGGCTCCGGTAAGCGGCGGAGGGCGCAGGAGAGCGGCGGGAGGAGGGGTGGCACCTCTCCCGCCGCCGATAACGGTGATCTCGCGGCGAACCCGCCGCAGAGACCACCGTTATCGTGTACAGAATCGCTCACTGTAAAGATGGATACCTCGGTTGTGGCAGCAGCTGCTGCCGTTACCGAGATATCCATCTTCAAAAAAATGACGTACATATACAGTGAGCGGTCGTCAAGTGGTTAAGTTCAGGCATTGGGTTGGCTTAGGTCCGGACTAAGGTTCAGGCTTATGTTTGGTTTTTGGTCCGGGCTTGGGTTCAGGATTAGGTCCCCCTTAAAATAAACCAGAAAATAGATTTTACTTTCTTTCCTTTTCCATTTGACCTCGGGCTTTGGTTTGGGCCTAGGTTCAGGCTTGGATACAGACTTTGGTCTAGGCTTAAGTTCAGGCTTTGGGTTGGCTGGCTAGGTTGAGGCCTGGGTTTGGGCTTTGATCTGGGCTTGGATTCAGGCTTGGGTTCAGGATTAGGTCACCCTTAAATTGATATGAAGAAGAGAGATTTTCTCTTCTTTCCTGTCTGACCTCTTTCAAATAGACAGGAAGTAATAAAAATTTCCCCTTTTTTTCTTCTCCGTCTGACTGACCATTTCCCCTTAATTCCTGTTCCATCGAACCCACTTTCTAGCAGGCAGAAAGTAGGGGGTTTCTCCTCGATCCCTGTTCTGTCTGATCCCCTTCAAATAAACAGGAAGTGATTGAAATTTTCCCAATGAGGATCAGTAAAAATTGTACAGAGGTTCTATCTCCTCCAAAACCACAGAATGTTTTGCGCAGGAGTTAGGCGCCAACGTTCTTAAGCCCAACCAATTGTTCCAATTACATAAAACTTAAAGGAGTTGTAAAGGCTGAAGGTTTTTTTTTATTTTAATGCATTCTATGCATTAAGATAAAAAACCTTCTGTGTGTAGCAGCCTCCCCAGCGCCCCCTAATTACTTTCCTGAGCCTCCTTTTTCTCCAGCGACGTCCACGAGTGTCTAAGCCGTCCTAGACACTCTTCCTGATTGGCTGAGACACAGCAGTGGCGTCATTGGCTCCTGCGGCTGTCAATCAAAGTCAGTCAGCCAATCAGGGGAGAGAGGGGGCGGTGCCGGGTCTCCATGTTTGAATGAATACACGGAGCTCTGACTCGGCTCGGGTGCCCCCATAGGAAGCTGCTGGATGAGGGGGCACTCGATAGGAGGGAGGGGCCAGGAGCAGCAAAGAGGGACCAGAGATGAGGAGGATCCGGGCTGCTCTGTGCAAAGCCAACTGCACAGAGGAGGTAAGTATAGTTTGTTATTTAAAAAAAAAAAAGAGAGACTTTACAATCACTTTAAAAAGTTTGCTATTGTGAAAATCAACCTCCTGCCCTTCATGATGCAGGACAGACACCGGGAGATGGTAGATGGTGCTGGGCATCACCATTTCCCTGTGATTGTCAAGGCTGCTCATCACAAAGAGCATGATGAAAAGACGAGGCATCTCAATCTAATCAGCGGGGCTTGAAGCCTGACAAAAGGTTAATCTCATTTCTTCTGAACTCCTGATTATCCCGATAAGAACACATTATCTCCGAACTCTCTTTCCTGCTTAACAAACTTCCCAACTGCATAAAGAACTGAGAAATCCTGGGAGGATTCTACTGTGTGAGAAAACCCAAATCTGAAGTGCTGTCTATAAAACACCCTTTAGTTTACTTATAGTATGCATGGCTCCCAACTGTCCCTCATTCGGAGCAAATGTCCCTCTTTAGACCCAGATCCCTGCGTTCCTCTCTCCTCTTCAGTTGGCCATCTTAACAGTCTGATGCATAGACCTCTATAAAACATTTCCTTTAACCAAGTCTTCTTCTCCATTAAACCCTTCAACTAACCTATAAATGATTACATTTTTCTTTTTGATAAGCAAGCAGAAAGAAAGAGTAGTAGTGAAAAAAACACTTGTGGGTGCAACCAATTATTTTCTGTGTACTCATTCATTTAACTGGGGATGTGGCAGAGGTTGTTTCTTTTATCTAGATACTTTGTGCTAAAAAAATTGTCCCTCTTTCTCATCTGAGATGCGTATAAATTATCACTTGTGTCACCAAGCCCTAAGTTTCACTCCAGACACCAAGGCTGCAATGAAAGAGGGGTTATTTTTCCTACCAACCACCACCAATGCAATAAGGTCCTTCAGCCACTAGGCCTTCCAATGACCACCAACTCAATACGATCCTTCTCCCACTAACCTTTCCAATCACCACTGATGTAATGATATCCTTCTCCCACTGACCTTGCCAATACCAACCAATGTAATGAGATCCTTGTCCCACTAACCCTTCCAATGACCACCAGTGTAATGGGGTCCTTCTCCCAATGACACTCCCAATGAAGACCAATGTAAAGATGTCTTTCTCCCATTGACCCTGCCAATAACCACCAATGTAATGAGATCCTTCTCCCAATGACCCTGCCAACGAAGACCAATGTAATCAGATCCTTCTCCCACTGACCCTTTCAATGACCACCAGTGTAAGAGAGTCCTTCTCCTACTGACATCCCAATGAAGACCAATGTAATGAGGTACTTCTCCCACTGATCCTTTCATTAACCACCAGTGTAAGAAAGTACTTCTACTAACCGTCCCAGTGACTACCAATGTAATGAGGTCCTTCTCCCATCAACCTTACCAATGATTACCAATGTAATGAGGTCCTTCTCCTAGTGACCCTTCCAATGACCACTAATGTAATGAGGACCTTCTCCTACCTACCCTTCCAATGAAGTGCTTCTACCTCACCAACAGTATAATGAAGACCATCATCCAATGACCCTCCCAAAGACCACCAATATAATGAAGTCCATCATCCAATGGCCCTCCCAAATACCACCAATATATTGAAGTTCATTAGCCAATGACCCTCCCAATGACCACTGATGTAATGAGATCCTTCTCTCACTGACCCCCAATGACCACTGATGTATGGAGGCCTTTCTAGCATTGACTTTCCCAATGATCACCAATATAATGAGGTGCTTTTCCTAGTGACCCTTCCAATGAACAGATATGTATAGAGGTTCGTCTCCCTCTGACCTTCCCAATGACTACCAATGTAAGGAGCCCTTCTACCACTAACCTTGCCAAACACCACCAATGTAATGAGGTCCATCTTCCAATGACGCTCCCAGTGACCACCAATGTAATATGGCCCTATGATCCTTCTCTCACTGACATGTCATTGTCAAAGACCACCAAAGTAAAGAGTTCATTATTCCCTCCCTAAGACCACCGATGTAATGAAGTTATTTTCCCACTGACCCTCTGCACTCTTATCAGTTACATTGTTCCCTCTAGCGCTAAGGACTACAGAACCCCTTCCCCTTTGTTATGGAGTTGAGCACAGGGGGAGGTTATAGTAGTCCCGTTAATAGAGTGACATCTCTGCTCTTGCAAATACAGCATGGTCAGTGCTGTCATTATAGAATAAGAAGTGTGTTCCTGGAAGGATCATCTGGTGGGAATACATTTAAAAAGCCTGATAAAAATAAAACTAAGTCAGCCACCTCATATGAGGACTGGGAGGCATCAATGTATTACATTTTTGTTGTTGGGTGCAAATACACTTTAACACTTATTTTTCCCCAACACTAACTTTAAAAGTGTATCTAAATCCTAAAATGAATTGTATAAAATAGTTCTTTGCCCTTCAATTGATTGTGCGCATAACATACTTTTCAGATTTTTCTCCCTAAGCGGGAGCAATGTTGTCACTCTGGAAGTCATCCATACTACTTAAAATTGCCACAGCAGCACCCTATGCATGCTAGCCATGTCACAGTTTAGGAACATGCATGAGTGGCATGAACAGGTCAGAAAGTCCAACAGAGAAGCTTAGAGCCGGATACCTAACTATATCCTTGTTTCAAAGCTACATGCAGGACAAAAGTGACAGTGTCTCTGCAAAGGGCCCCCCAACCTTCTTATATTCTCTGCACCTGTTCTTCCTCTGTTTTAGTTGTCACCTAAATCAATAGGGTCAGTGACCATGGGAAGCAGTACCATGACACCATTGGTCATATGCTGAAAATTGGCTGGAAGGCCTGATGAGTATATTCGTCATATTGGTCATAAATGTTGGGTAGTGTCACCAGCTGCAATGGAGAAAGGGGTGGCAGGGGAGCGCTGATAAGGTCAGTATAAAGCTGGCCATACACCACTACACCACTATTTTGTTTGAATGTTCATACGGTAATTCTGAAGAAAAAGTTCAATAGCACTTCATGCCATCATTGAGTCAACTAATTTCATTGCAACTCCCTTAAAGTTTCATCCAGAGCTGCAATTCGAATGGAATCCCAGACGTATCAAACTGGTTTCGGTACAACGTGCAGATTTTCCCAATGAAAACCAGCTAGAATCCAGCTAGAATCCCATTTGTTCGGGAAACATTTTCCATCAAGTTCCTTCAAATTTTCTCTTCACCCTGGTCAAAAACGAACATCGATTTGACACCACTAGTAGGAAATCAAAAGTATTTTCCAAAATAGAAAGTTTTACATGAAAATTCTTCTGGTGTATGGGCAGCTTAAAGCGTTTGTAACCCTAAAAAAAAAATAGATCCTGTTCCTTTAAAGCATGCATAACAGCACAGTGCTTATGCTGTGTAATTTGGCCCATTCTATTACCCAAAATACCTTGCTGATCCTGCCTGGTTCTGCCCTCCCCTCTGTAAACTGACCACATTTTATCATGGCTGCTGAGCCCTGACAGTGTGGTCAGTTTACATGCCTCTGTCATCCGCTGCTCTCCTCTGCCCCCCCCCCCAACCATCAGCTCCTCCCCTTCTACTGCTAAAATAATTAGTGTTCGTGCTATAATCCCCTTTGTTACAAAAAATTATGAGCCCCAGTAAAAAATACGCCGCTATATACCTTGTTTTATAGCGGCGCTCACGTGACCAGCCGCCTCTCTCCGCCTCTTCTCTCCTCCTCCTGGCTGATGACAGCGGAGGATTTTCGGCCCTGCCCGCTTTGCTGTCAGATTGCGAGAGGATGGAGGCGGCCGGTCACGTGAGCAATGAGCGGCGCAAAAAAATAAGGTATATAGTGGTGTATTTTTTACAAAACACATACACTGGGGCACATCTTTTATTATAACAACAGGGATTGTAGCACCAAAACTAAGTGGCTTAACTACCATTTTAAGGTAGAATTCCAGGCTAAAGCTAACTAGTCTTTCTACCCTCTCCTAACACCGATGCTGACTAACCTGTGTAATAAAGATGTATATACAGTACTTACCTTTTTTTGGCTCACTCCGGTCTGGTCACATGAACCGGCCCCCCTGTGTCAGCCAGCAGTGGTGGCAGGAGAATGGTGGGAGCGCTGACATTCGATGGGCCATAGGAGCCTTTGGGTGATGTCACCACTCCCAGGCATTCCGAGCCATTGTTAAGTACTCTCTCCTCTCCCCTGCAGCTGCTGCTGGCTAGCACAGGGGATCACATGACTGGGCCGCAGTGGGCTGAAAATAGGTAAGTATGTGGATACGTGCAGCGCGGTGCAGTAGCAGAAAGCAGTCCCAATGCAAAGAAACAGTAATATATTGAATATATTGTAACTGAAGTTCGGCAATACAGAACAGGTCAGGCAGGAAGGCAATCCGACCGGGAGCACTCACACATTATAACAGCGATGTGGCAGTAGAAGTAGGCCTCAGGTGTGCCAACAGCATCTGTCTTGAGGGGTGGAATGCAGCCTGGCTAGTCCGTACCCAAGTGGGAAGGCTTCCAGATAGGATGGCGTGTCCTTGCACTTTCCCTACTCCTCCAGAACCTCTTCCTGACGTTAAGCACTTTGTCTGCCAGACGGGAGACCTGTCCCTACTCTAGCCACACGCGAAATGTGTGCCATGGCTAGGAACCAGGGTCTTAAATAGACTCTGCCTGACCCAAGATGGCCACCAGAGTCACCAGCATTCAATCGAATAGCTGCCCTCTGAGACCCCAGAAACCATAGAGCAATACTGTTCCTCCTGATTTCCTCTCTAACTGCAGTGCCGCTGCAGAAGAGCACCACCTGCAATGGAGAAAGTAGATTGCACTTGCCTACACACAGAGTCTCAGTGCAGAGAAACAGGAATATATTGTAACAGAAGTTTGGCAATACAGAACAGGCCAGGCGAGAAGGCAACCAGGATCAGGAGCACTCAGAGCATATATTAGTGATGTGGCAGTAGAAGTAGGCCTCGTGTGCCAACAGCATCTGTCTCGGGGGTGGAATGTGGCCTGGCTGGTCCGTACCCAAGTGGCAAGGCTTCCAGGTAGGATGGCGGGTCCCTGCACTTTCCTTACTCCTCCAGAACCTCTCGCTGACTCGAAGTACTTGCCCTGCCAGACGGAAGACCTGTCCCTATTCTAGCCACACGCAAAATGCACACCAAGCCCGGGAGTCCGGGTCTTAAATAGACTCTGCCTGAGCCTGACCCAAGATGGCCACCAGAGTCACAGAAGGCACCAGCATCCAATCAGATAGATGCCCCCTGTGACCCAGGAAACCATAGAGGAACTAAGTTCCTCTCAACTTCCTCTCCCTCTGCAAGGCCGCTGCGGATGAGCGCTACCTGCAGTAGAGAAAGCAGACTGCACCTGCCTACAAGATATATACATACTGTTATGAGAGGGAAGGAAGTATTTTTAAGACTAGTTACTTAGCCTGGAATTTTGGGAAACTTAAAAATTTCTCTTTGCTGTGGGGCTGTGCAGACGATTTACTTACCTGAGACCGAAACTCCTTTGCACTGCCACACCGGTCCCCGCAGTTTCTTCTTCCTTTCACTCAGCAGTCTAAGGTCCTGATGCCATTAAGACCAATTCAGGATCCATTGCCCTACTTTGGACTTGAAGACATCAAGGGACAGTCCACCGCCAGAGCATGGGGGAGCACTGTCTGCCAAAAGAGTGGAGGATTGGGTATGTAAAAGTGTTTTTATTCTCCCCTAGACCTAAATGAGAAGTCAACCCTTGCAGTGTAGGTGCAGCGCCACTGCAAGGAGGAATTTTCGGATTTCCCTGAGTTGGGCTACAAGGGAGGTTAGTGGGGGGGGGAGGTCTTTGCAAAGACACCGTCACTTTGTCCTGCATGGGCAAAGTGACAGTGTCTCTCTAATGGACCTTATCAACTACCGTTGTGCAGCAGCTGTAAGATGTAAGGAATGATATTCTACTTAAAGTGTCTTCAAGGACTACAACATTGTGCTTCCAATGCTTCAATTAGTATTCATTCAGCTGGGGGGAAAAACTTGTTTTGAAACACTTAAATATTAGAACGAGCTATAGAAAATAAACCTCATTCGGCGCGCTTCTCAGCTGGGCGAACAATGCCTTTGTTCCAGAAATGTGTTTTTAGAAATGTAAATTCAGAACTACAGCGCATGACTTCATTCCCTATTCTCTTACATCTCTGCTGCATAATTCTATTGTGTTCTGACATAAAACAAAAACAAAATAATATGCGGGAGGATTGACAAGACGTCGCTACATCCTGCGCATCTTCCCGTCCGTGTGCTCCCACCCCACTCCGGCGTTTTTCTTATTTGGCGGAGGCGAGGAGCTGTGATGAGAGAAGACACAAATTAATTTGCCGCTTACAGCGGCTCCTCTTTCTTTTTTAGAAATGTCAACCTGCAGATTCAAAGCTGAACTCTAGGAAAACAGCTGAATATTAAGATGAGCTGTTATACCTACCAAAGGGTTTGTACTTCTGTCCATCCTGTACTAAAGGCCCGTACACACGGTAAGAAAATCTGAAGATAAATTTTGTCCGATGAACGATCTGCCAATTTTTTGATCGTTAGTATGCTGCTTTTGACAGCCAATTACGAATTTTTGGCTGACAAAAACTCAATTTAAGTCAGTTGACGTGTTTCAGCCTATAAGGCCTTAGTCATAACTTATGACTTATGGTTATGACTAAGGCCTTATAGGCTGAAACGCGTCAACTGATTTAATCTGCTGTTTGTTCACTGTGGCTTTTCAATAAAATGAAGAAATTTTAAGAGCGACAACCGGAGTGCGAATCATTTTTTCTACATTACTCTACTCAGCCAGTGACTGTGGATTAAGCACGTGGGAGCTCTGCTATCTATGTGGTGTATGGGTAGTAGCACTGACTTTTCTGTTTATGCTAAAAACTGGATGTGCAGGCTTAAAAATTTTTGTCTGATGTGACCACAACGTCCAATTTTCTTTTCATTAGTACGGTTTTCTGATAAAAAAAAAAATCTGAAGAGCAAGACTAGGCATGCTCATAAATGAAAGTACACATGCAAAACAATTCAACACATTACGTCACTTCTGATGTTGAATTCTGTCATCAGAAATGTTCTGATGGTGAGTACCCTCTTCACTTTCGATTTAAGACTAGCATCAAACAAAAAAACTGACAAAAATTCGGCCAATAATCTTACCGTGTGTACAAGGCTTAAGATTTACACGGCTATGCCACACAGCCCAGCCAGAGGGATGAACTAATATCCCCCATTGAAGTTAAGTAATACAGCCTGGTCATCCAAGCCTGTGATTGGACATTGAAAGAGCAGTGGCACACTAATGAGGTAATCTCTCCTCCTGTCAGCCTGCTCTTTGACAACATACACTATATTGTCAAAAGTATTGGGACACCTTCCTCTACACGCACATGAACTTTAATGGCATCCCAGTCTTAATCCGTAGGGTTCAATATTGAGTTGGCCCACCCTTTGCAGCTATAACAGCTTCAACTCTTCTGGGAAGGCTGTCCACAAGGTTTAGGAGTGTGTTCATGGGAATGTTTGACAATTATTCCAGAAGCGCATTTGTGAGGTCAGGCACTGATGTTGGCCTGACCTCACAAATGTTGGCCCAGTGGTGTTCTATCGGGTTGAGGTCAGGACTCGCTCATCCATGTCTTTATGGACCTTGCTTTGTGCACTGGCCCAAATCATTTGTAGGAGGGGGGATTATGGTGTGGGGTTGTTTTTCAGGGGTTGGGCTTGGCCCCTTAATTCCAGTGACGGGAACTCTTAAGGTGTCAGAATACCAAGACATTTTGGACAATTTCATGCTTCCAACTTTGTTTGAACAGTTTGGGCATGGCCCCTCCCTGCTCCAACATGACTGCTCAATGCTAAAGACATGGATGAGCAAGTTTGGGGTGAAGGAATATTTATTCCTACGAGTGCTGAGTTGAAAAAAAAAGTTAACCACTTGCTTACTGTTCTGACACTTCTCTCATATAATGTAAAAATATATATATATACATACATATATATATATATATATATATATATATATATATATATATATATATATATATATATATATATATATATATATATATATATATATATATATATATATAATTTTTAGCAGAGGTCCTAGAGAATAAAAAAGCAGTCATTGCCATTTTTTTTAATGTCACACAGGATTTGCGCAGGGATTTTCCAAGCTCAAATATTTTGGAAAAAGTACACTTAATAGATTTAAAAAGAACAAAAACACAATATATAACCCAATTTGTTTTGTAACATATGAAATATGATGTTACACAGAGTAAACAGATACCCAACATGTCATGCTTTAAAATTGTACACACTCTTGGAATGGCACCAAACTACGGTACTTAAAAATCTCCATAGGCGCCGCTTTAAAATTTTACTACAGGTTACCTGTTTAGAGTTTCAGAGGAGATCTAGCGCTAAAATTATTGTTCTCACTCTGACGTTCGCAGCGATACCTCACTGTTTATATATGTGGGTTTTACCTATGTATGTGTTCGCCACTGCACATGAGCATGAGGGGACCATTTTTTTTATTTTGACACTGTCCCTTAAATTTTACTGATCCGTTTCTTTCCTACCACAAGGAATGGAAACTTTCCCTGTGATAGAAATTAGCAATTTATGGAGAGATCTGGGGTCAATAAGACCCCAGATCTCTCCTCTACAATGTAAAGCATTAGATAAAAAAAAAACATTGATCTAATACTTTAAAAAATAAATAGCCTTGTATACATTGGATCAAAACCGGATGTAACATCATGCCATTGCTCCAGTCCTCCTAGGCCATAGAGTTGAGCGGAGGCTATCTTTCCTTCGCTCATCTCTGTGACCAGCAGCTGCACCCGCCGTATTGGTTGTAGGGCTTCCTGATCAGCCAGGAAAGCCCAAAAAAACACCGGTAAGATTAGGGTGTGTTCTGTATTGAACCCTAACATTTTTTATATATGTTGAGTTGAAATTGAAAAAAAAGCTTAGTCCTCTCCCACCTCCTATCCTTAGCTGCCCGGTCTTTCTGTTTTATACTGTTACGCAGTCCTTGCTACATCACTTCCCTTTCACAGATCTACCCCCATTGCTCCAACCTTTCCCCCAGGCCACTTCAAGTCAATCTTTGGCTACGTATTGAACCCTGATAATAAAGCAACCTCAGCCCTTCTGTGTTAACTGCCTGGTCTTCTGGTTCTATATTGGTACGCAGATCCTTGCTACAACCCTGCCTTCTTCTGGATCCATCCTTAGATCCTGGCCCCCTGACCCCATTTTCTCTTTGGTTGTATGTTAAACCCTATTAATTTCTATGTGTGTTGAGTTGAAGTTGAAAAAAACAAAACCCCCCGCACCACCTATCCTCTTCTGTGTACCTGGTTGTAGACTGTTACGCAATCCTTGCTATATCCTTGCCTCTTCCTGTATCCCCCCCCCCAATGCCCTGGTTCCAAGCCTCCCCCCAAGCCACCTTAAGTAAATCTCCCACATTAGCAACCCCATTTACTCATTGGCTATGTGTTGAACCCTAATATTTTCGATGTGTGCTGAGTTGAACTTGAAAATAAAGCTTGACCCTCTTTCCAACTCCTTTCCCCTTCTGTCCTATACTGCCTGTTTCCCGTTTTATACTGTTACGCAATCCTTGCTACGTCCCTCTCCTCTACCGGAACCAACCCCCCATCAATGGTTCCAGGTCTCCCCCTTTCAGCTTATCTCAATGAGTCTCACACATTATCAACCCCATTTTCTCTTTGCACGCCCATGAAATAACCTACTCTTAATCATGTTATGTACAGTATGTCCCCTTCATGCCAAAATTAAGAACTGTAATGCCCCGTGTACATTGCAAATTTCTTCTTTATATTTACAACGAGCGGTACTGCAACATTATTTGTTCCTTAAAAAAAGCTAATTAACATACTAAATAAGAAAAAAAAGGTTATATTTTTATTTTAGCTCGACTGTCATTTTATTTAAATTAAAGTACATTTTTTGGAAAGCTTTCTCTGCATAGTGATGCCGTTAAGTCTTCACTGATCGGAGGCTACACTGTAACATTACTTAAATGGAGTTGACATTTTCCAATATCCTTGTAAACCCTTCCAGACTGTCTGCGATAAATCTCCATTCACTCTCTCCTTAGTAACTATAGTGACATGCTGCCGGCTGGGATGACATATGCCCAGCAAATGTATAGGGACATTACAGGATACTGCACAGATGTTTGCACAAGGAGCGGGAAAAGCACATCTGGAGCATATGAGATACCATAGATGTTACTTACCACCGCCCAACTGATGGATTTCAGTTTCACTCATTTTGATTTCCTCCATCCCTCTGTCCTTTTTATCAGACACAGTCTTAGAACTGAGATGTTTTAAATTGATCTGTAGTGTTCTAATATCCATATGTGTGTACACTGTTATAATACATATACAGTACACTATATGACCAAGAACTTGTGGATACCTGACCATCACATCTGTTTGAGCTTGTTTGGCATCTCATTCCAAATCCATGGCCATTTAAGATGAAGATGGTCACCTTTATGTGGCTATAACAGCCTGCACTCTTCCCAGAGGACTTTCCACAATTTTGGAGTGTGTCTGTGGGAATTTATGAGGTCAGGTTCAGGTACTATTGTTGGATGAGAAGATCTGGCTCACAATAGGCATTCAATTCATCCCAAAGGTGTTTAGTAGGGTTGAGGTCAGGTGTTCGGGTATTAAAGTTAGATGAGGTGACCTGCCTCAGAATCAATGTTGCAAGTCATCTCAAAGGTGTTCAGAAAGGTGGAAGTCAGGCACTGATGTTGGATGAGATGACCTGGTTTTCCAGTTCATCCCAAAAGTGTTCAGTATGGTTGAAGTCAGGAATTGATGTTGGATGGGGAGACCTGACTCACAATTGGTGTTCCAATTCATCCCAAAGGTGTTCAGTGGGGTTCAGGTCAGGTACTGGTATTTGATGAGAAGAGCTGGCTCACAATCCATGTTCTCACAGTATTTACCACAAAGGTGTTCAGTAGGTTTGAGGTCAGGGCTCTCTGCAGGCAACTCCACACAGGTTCCTCCACACAAAATTGATCAAACCATGTTATTATGGAGCTGGATTTGTAAACAGGGACACAGTCATGCTGGAACAGAAAAGGACCTTCCCCAAACTGTTATCACAAGGGTGAAAGAGCACAACTATCTAAAATGTATGCTGTAGCTTTAACAGTTCTGGAAACACCTGAGCTCAATTGTTGGGAAGGGGTGCACATACTTTCCTTGGCCGTAAAATATGCTTGACCATACAAACTTTTCCATCTCCCTCTATCCAGTGCTCTGCAGGATTGGTTCAGCTGGCCAGGTTTGATCCAGTTAGTTTAGCTGATTATTCCCAAAGTGTACCACTTTTGCTCTCAAATTTCAAAAACCTCTACAGAAGGCATCAAACACTGACATGGCAAACAAACCTAAGCTCTGCATATCTTTAAAAATAGCTTCCTTATGTAACTGCAATTCAGAGTGGCCCCACTGCATTATGAACATTCTCATATTTTTTTGACACCAACAAAAAATCACTATATTTTTAAGCACATGTTCTCCATCAGTCCCCGCCCCTGAGGAACTTTAACAGCTGCTACATTCATGCACACATTATAACACCAGCCTGACTAGACGTTGTGGGGAAACTAGAGAACTGGGAGAAACTGCGTAAACAGTTACTTTGCTCACTGCACAGACATCTGCTGAGCTGAACAGTTCTATTATTTAGTATGTCATTCCTCTATGGACCTTAGTATCCAGAAGAAGAAAATGTCAAGTGGAATAGAAAATGCCTATAAAGGGAATCTGTTCCACCTTATTAAAACAGTTCAGTTGTGTTTCACTTTGCTCTATTTGAATTGTAGTTCTCCAATATCGGAGTGTCACTCACTTAAACTAACTGCTAGTTGGCAGCAGTTGGAAATCAAGCAGCTTGTGGCCAGGGGATCACCCATCAGTTGCCACTTTGGCCTTCCTGGTACCGTCTATATAATATAATGTACATCCAACCATTGTGTTGCTTCAAAGAACACTGTTCTTTTGTCTTTTAGGTCCTTGATAATCTTGACGTCCATTTAAAGGCTTCAGAATACTTTCGCTTCTTCTGGTTTCCACACACAGAAAATGTCAGCGTCTTTTATCAAGACCCTACAGACAAGGTATTGCATTAATTGAAGTTTATGATGATATTTGCTATTTGTGCTGTGCTATTATCCGCACAGTCCTGTGCATTGAGCCGTCACACTGTATTCATCTGGGATATATTACTATGTACAGAGGGATATTAATAATCCAAGATAAGCAGAGAATTAAATATATATGGATAAGTGAAAGAGATGGATTACATGGGAATTTTATACATAAGACAAAGATAAACATGGTGTATGGGGATCACAAAACAATCACACACTGATCCTTGGAGTGTAACAATTGCGCTATCGACATCGGTAATCCAAATCAGTGATATACTTTTACACAGGTATACCATAACAATGGCATATTAAAATCTAGGGTTCCAGCACAATGACTTATTGACACTAGGGGTCCCAAACCAATGACATACTGAAGTAAAGGTATACCATAACAATGGCATATTAAAATCTAGGGTCCCAACACAATAATTTATTAACGCCAGGGGTCCCAAACCAATGACATACTCACACCGGGGTTTACACCCCAATGACATACTAACACATACAGTAGGTATATCATAACAATGGCATACTAACATCTAGGGTCCCAACACAATGACTAACTGATACCAGGGGTCCCAAACCAATGATGTACTGACTCCGGAGATCCCAACCCAATGACATACTGACACAGGGGTATGCCATAACAGTGACATACTAACACTTGGGGGCACAACATAATGGCTTACTGCCACCAGGGGTCCCCAAACCAATGACATACTGGCACCAGAAGCTCCAGCCATGTGACATACTGACACATGGGTATACAATATTAATGACATACTAACACCTGGGGTCCCAACATAATGACTTACTGACAGCAGTTGTCCCAACCCAATGGCATAATGATACCAGGGGTTTGAACATAATGAGTTACTACCACCAGGAGTCCCAACACAATGACATAAAGACACACGGGTGTATCATAACAATGGCATACGAACACCTGGAGTCCCGACACAATGACTTATTGACAACAGGGGATCCAACTTAATGTCATACTGACACATGAGTATACCATAACAATGACATACTAACACCTGGGGTCACAACAGAATGACTTATGACAGCATTTGTACCAACCTAATGACATGCAGACACACAGGTTTATCATAACGATGGCATACTAGCACCTAGAGTCCCAACACAATGACTTATTGAGACCAATGGACCAAACTCAATGGCATACTTACACATGGGTATACCATAACAATGACATACTAATACCTGGGGTTTGAACATAATGAGTTATTGTCACCAGGAGACCCAAACCCAATGACATACAGACACACGGGTGTACCATAATGATGGCATACTAACACCTAGAGCCCAAACACAATGACTTATTGACGCCAGGGGACCCAACTTAATGGCATACTGACACATGGGTATACCATAACAATGACATACTAACACTTGGGGTCCCAACATAATGACATGACAGCATTTGTACCAACCTAATAACATACTGATACTAGTGTACCAACCCAATGACATACAGACACACAGGTTTATCATAACAATGGCATACTAGCACCTAGAGTCCCAACACAATGAATTATTGAGACCAATGGACCAAACTTAATGGCATACTTACACATGGATATACCATAACAATGACATACTAATACCTGGGGGGGTTTGAACATAATGAGATATTGTCACCAGGAGACCCAACCCAATGAAATACAGACACATGGGTGTACCATAATGATGGCATACTAACACCTAGAGCCCAAACACAATGACTTATTGACACCAGGGGATCCAACTTAATGGCATACTGACACATGGGTATACCATAACAATGGCACACTAACATCTAGGGTCCCAACACAATGTTTTTGACACCAGGGGTTGCCATAACAATGAAATACTAACACCTGGGGTTTGAACATAATGACTTTCTAACACCAAGGATTCCGACTCAATGACATACTGACACCAGGGTCCCCAACCCAGTGACATACTG
Organism: Lithobates septentrionalis; assembly: GCA_037952835.1. Taxonomy (NCBI): domain Eukaryota; kingdom Metazoa; phylum Chordata; class Amphibia; order Anura; family Ranidae; genus Lithobates; species Lithobates septentrionalis. Next base: position 869,123 of record JBBDGP010002843.1, read on the forward strand.
ACACATAATTTTACCATACATAGGGTGCCTGCTCTTAGCGGGAGTGTTCCTATTCTAAATTTAGTTCTTCTGGGCTGTACTCAGCCTATGCCTAGGTTGATAGTCCTGACTTTTGTAGGTTCCACCTAAGCTCAGGTATTCTTTGCATGATCTGCCTGCTGTTGGGGAGTGTTCTTGGCAACAGTGTAAGAAGATCCAGTTACCTGGGTCATGAATATTTTTATTTGCCTGGTCAACCCCTGAGGTTTATTGCCAGCGGCGCATGTTGGGAAAGGCTTTTAAATGGGAGCTTTTTGGAAGCTCTCTTGCTCCTAGGCTTTGCATGGGGAGGATGTGTGTAAAGCTGCTAAACGTAATGACCTCTGGTGATCTTACCAACCACGGACAGTAGGAAGCTGCCACGTGTAACAGTGATAGCATTATCACTATTGTACATGATGTTCGGCTCCCAACAAATGGCTAATTGTTTGGTTGTTTGGCCAAACGCCAGAACAGCCAAGGTTCAGTCCGAACTTGTGTTTAAACCTTAGGCTCATCCCTAAGTGGTTCAACCTCAAATGCACCCTACACCCAGGATGTAATAAAACCATAGAAGCTTTGTCATGATTCATGAATTTCAGACATTTAACCACACAAAAAACTTTCTGTATGTTATACAGCATTATGGGTTTTGCAGACCTTTCCTATAACAATGCCTACAATGGTAATCTATGCAGCTCATTTTCCCCAAACTTGCGCTGCAAAAGACAAAGCATGAAGGATTTCTTGCAGATTAATGAGAATTGGAATTGTAAATGCCTTTTTTTTTTATATAAATGATCCACGCTAGGCAGCCTCATTGTCCTCAAACGGAGAATAAATCGCGTTCCTCTATAGATGACGAATTGCCATGCCGACATAATTTTCCAGCCCTTTGATTGCCTATTATGTTATGAATTAGGCTGAGACGGACATTAATTAATTGAGAAAAGTCCTAATGCTTTATTTATTTTCCTTCAGCCTCCGTCTACCAAAGCCAGTTGGTTCTGGGACTGTTTTGTGGGATATTACCTGCTGGAGTTTCTTCTTTGGATAAGGTATTTGGAAATTATTAGCGTTTTTTTGATTGTCTGCGGTAACGTACATGGTTAGATCTATTAATGTAAATAACAGAAGGTCCATTGCTGAAACTGAGCACCAATGGGGAAGCACTGTTTTTTAGGTATAGCTTCAAAAAAGCTTATTTTTGAAACATGACAACCATCTAAAAAATATCCAAAGCTGTTTATTTCATTCTGGACATCGTAAGGAGTCTTTAAACCCCATGGGGTGTCTTTCATTTTTATATTTTTTCACCATCCCATTTGAATGGCAACATGTCCCATTTGGGATATATTCCTTTACTTTCGGTCCTATAGGTCCCATTCAAACTTGAGCAACACTACATCGTCACCTTTTTGGTGTGTTTTTGGAGTGGCCCCATTCATTTGAATGGGCCTGCCTCCGCTCTAAAAAAGCGATACAGAAACTCGTGTACCAAATTTTAGCACTAAGCCAAACGCATTTTGCGTCACCTGTTTCTACCGGGGTTTTACGTGTGGGAGTGTGAAGGCCATAGACACAAAAAATGAGAGTATCATATACTCCGGGTATGCCACATTTTTTTTATTATTTTATATTTTATTATATCTACAAAATACTAAACTTGCTTATGTACCGTGAACTGTAGATCATTTTATTTAGGGGTTTCCAGAGACCTGAATATAATTTCAAGGGTTCCTCTGAGCTAAAGAGAAAAAAAGAGAGACTCCCACCATGTCACATATGGAGTATGGTGGTCCCATCCCTATTATTTAGAACAAAAAAGGCTAACCCCCTTAATGGGACTTTGACAGACCACCAACTCAATAATAAAATGTAATTTTTTAATGATATGGAGTAAAAAACATTTATAGTCTACACATAACAAGAATACAAACTATGTATCACATGGAAAACAGAACAAAACATGTACAAATATAAATCATCCTGTGTAAATTCCAAGGGATAACATGCCCTAATGCCCAACACGTTTCCGGTATACAGTGTTTCAGATACCTTCATCAGGGTATGAGATATTTAATCGGATTTAATTACCCTTGGTGCCTCTCCTACATAGAATCATTCCATTGGAATCAATATTTATGTAAATTTTTCGAACTCTCATACCCTGATGAAGGTATCTGAACACTGTATACCGGAAACGTGTTGGGCATTAGGGCATGTTATCCCTTGGAATTTACACAGGATGATTTATATTTGTACATGTTTTGTTCTGTTTTCCATTTGATACATATTGTGTATTCTTGTTATGTGTAGACTATACATGTTTTTTACTCCATATCATTAAAAAATTACATTTTATTATTGAGTTGGTGGTCTGTCAAAGTCCCATTTAGGGGGTTACCCTTTTTGCTCTGAGCTAAAGAGGTTGAGAAAGGCTGGGTTAGATGTTTCTGACTTTTGCCTTGTGTGACTCTGGCTGCCTCTACTTATCTGCTCAGGGGGTCTACTCTATGTCCTGGAGGATCTCGATTAGTCCTTTTTCATCCTAACTAATGAGAAATGTGCATATTGGGTGCACTTGAGGCCCTGAGTTGTAACACCTCATACTGCAGTACCTAAATCCACCAGATCTCATTACAAGTGCCTGATAGTAACGGAAGGGGCGAGGAGACAGTGAAAAAGATGTACCCCTGTGGGAATACAGCCTCTATGAACTTACTCTATGAGTTGGCTCCTGATCAAGTGAAACGCATAAAGAGATATTGTACATTGGGATGGATGTGTCTGTGGCTGTATGATAATCCGTTTCAAGGCTTTTTTTATGGTGAGCAATTCCCCTTTCTTGCTTTGTAGTTTTTCATACCCTATGAACTTGCTAATGGCCAACAAAATATTAACTTTCAAATGGCATATGCAATAGTCAGTCACTCAATAGGTAGCAAGGCAAGGACGATGATAACAGGCCTCTGGAACCTTTAAAAAAAAGGTGACAGTGGTAGCCTTGCAATACGTATTCTAGAGAGAATAGCATGAGTGGAGATTCTCAGACATGGCAGGCGTACCAATGATCTCACCTCTTAGTCAAACTTTTTTTTTTTTTTCAAATATAAATTTTATTGATATTTTATAAAAGAAAGATAGGGCAAAGCCCCGAACATACCACAGCGGTATGAAACAGTTCATGGGGGGTCGCAGCCTCCCGACGGTATAATATAACATCATAGCACACATACAGAAAGACTTAGGAGATCAAATCCGTTTACATATTATTGTTACTAAAGTGAATATTTTCCTATGAATATATGTAGGAATCATCTAATTAGGTTCCCAAGTGAATTCCAAGTCCTTCTTAGATGTACATTTGCTTTAATCCGAAGGTGGCTACCCAAGATGAAGGTAGATAGTAAAAAAAAATTAAATTAAAAAAAAAAAAAAAAGGGGGGGGAGAAGTAAGTAGTAGAGAAGAAAGAGGGAAAGAGTAGATATGAGTAAGAAGATGGGGAGGGAGGGAGGGAGGGAGGGAGGGAAGGGGGTAAGGGGAAAGTAGTATAGGGAGCAGGATGGGGGGGGGGGAGGGGTGTCGGCGGAGGTCTTTTATTTAATTATATCTTTTATGTTGGAGGTGTTAATGGTTCGGGTTACCAAATAGTGCTTTCCCTTCCTCAGAATATTTAAACATATTCCATAATGTCCATGTTTTTGTGTAAATTGCTTGTCTGTTTTGAGCTGTCATTATGAGGTCCTCCATCTTGTTAATATCCTCTACTTTCTGTAACCACATGGAGATGGTCGGTCGGGTTTGCTGTTTCCAAAGCATGGGGATGCAGGCTTCGGCTGCATTTGTTAAGTGATGTAGAATAGATTTTTTATACGTTTTTAGTTAGTCAAACTTTTAACCACTTCAATACCAGGCACTTATATATCTTCCTGCCCAAGCCAATTTTCAGCTTTCAGTGCTGTCGCAATTTGAATGACAATTGCGCGGTCATGCAACACTGTACCCAAACTCAATTGTTATCATTTTGTTCCCACAAATAGAGCTTTCTTTTGGTGGTATTTGATTACCTCTGCAATTTTTATTTTTTGCGCAACAAATAAAAAAATACCGAAAATTAAGGAAAAAAAAAAAGGTTTTCTTTATTTCTGTTAAAAGTTTTTGTAAATAAAGAAGTTTTCTTCTTCAATGACGGGCACTGATATGGCTGCACTGACGGGCACTGATAAGGCAGCACCGATGGGCACTGATGAGGTGGCACTGGTATGCGGCACTGATGGGCACTCATAGGCGGCACTGATGGGCACTTATGGGTGGCACTGATAGGTGGCACGGGTGGGCACTGATGGTCACTGATAGGTGGGCACTGATGGACATGGATGTGAACTGAGAGGTGGCACTGATGGACACTGATGGGTGGCACCGATGACACTGATGGGTGGCATTGCTGGGCATCACTTATCTGTACTGATCCATAATGTTGCCAGTCAGTGCCCATTTGTGGGCACTGAATGGCATGTATTGGGCATATTTTTTATATGTGGGTGGCCATGGGGTACATACCTGGCCATCCACATGCTAGGGGCTTCCCTGGGGGTCCAGGAGTGGGCAGGAGGGGCGGGTTGTCAGAAACCATGAATCAGACTGAGACATAAGTACAGTTAAATCACACTTGTTTAATAATAATAAAAAAAGGTAAACAGAGCAAACGTAGTCAAAACATAACCAGAGTTCAGGAACCGGAATAGATAGTCAGACAAGCCAAAACATCAGGGAGCCAGAGAACAGCATAGTAGAACGGCAAGCAGGATCTGGAGCCAGAAGGAATGTCAGCCAAGCAATTCTTTAAGAGCCCTTTCACACCGGGCCGCCCATAGCGTTGGCGGTAAAACGCCGCTATTTTTAGCGGTGTTTTACCGTCGGATTAGCAGCGCATTTCGGCCGCTAGCGGGGCACTTTCACCCCCGCTAGCGACCGAGAAAGGGTTAAAACCGCCCGCAATGCGCCGCAATAGCGGCGTTTTGCCGGCGGTATCCCACCAATGGGGAGCAGCGGTGGAGGAGCGGTAAACACACCGCTCCTTCACCGCTCCAAAGAAGCTGCTGGCAGGACTTTTTTTCCCGTCCTGCCAGCGCAGCGCTCCGGTGTGAAAGCCCTCAGGGAGACAATGCTGCAGCTGTTTGAGGGCGGATTGCAGGCGCTATTTTTAAAGCTATAGCGCCTGCAAAATGCCCTCGGTGTGAAAGGAGTCTTACAGGAACACAGGAGAGCATCTCTAGAGATGTGACCAAGGCGAAGGCAGAGATCATCTGGACTGGACGGCTTAAGTAGGCAGGACTGACGAGCAGGATATCATCAACAGGTGAGTCACTGTGGAGAGATAGGAGCTGGCAATTAGCCAACAGCTGAGCAGCTCAGAGAAGGAAGGGCTGAGCCCAGCCCCGACACGGTTGTCCTGGGCACTGTGGTATAATGTGAAGTAGGGGGGCACCACAAGGAGATTGGGGGGAGGGCATTTGTGTTTGGGGGGTGGCTGGGGGTAAGTATTGTTCTAGGAGGGGAAATGAGGGAGGGGGAGTGCTAAGTGTGGTGATTTAGGGGTATTTGTGTTGGGAGGGGGGATGGGGATATTTGTGCTAGGAGGGGGGATTTGTGCTGGAAGGGATGGGAGATGTGTACTAGGAGGGGAAATTTTAGGGCTAGGAGGATAGTGCTAGGTGGATTACATTTTTTTTGGGGGGGGTGGAATTTGGGGGATGGGAGGGCAAAGATTTGTGCTAAGAGGGGGGATTTCAGCAGGGGGGTGGATTTGTACAGGGAGGAGGGGGGATTTATACTTAGGGGATAAACATGCAGATTAGTGCTCAGTCTTTTTGTGGGGGGGATTTTTGGGGATTCGCCCTGGGCTCTAGATGACCTTGTCCCTGCACTGCCTGAGGATACAAGGGGGGGAAGCTGACAATCACTGTAGTGGTCAGCGCTACTACAGTGATAGCCATGATCTTCTGAGTCCTGTGTGAGCAGCTTCTCCCCCTACACACTGACCACAAAGGGTCACTCGTGGGGCACTGCCACCAATCACAAAATGCCTTTGTTTATTTTGTAATAACATTTTAAAAATTTTAATAAGTTACATTAAAATCAAATTACATTTTTCATATTAAAATAAAATGTAAAAGTAAAATTAAAATAAACAATGTAATTATTAATGTTTAAAATGAAATGAAAATTAAATTACATTAAAATACATTTTATTGAATTTTAAATAATCTGATTGGATGATGTAGAGCGGTGGGGCGATGCTATTACAATCTCCACCTTTTCTACTTGGAGAACCTCTTGTAGGCACTGAAAAAAATAGAAGGCATCCTGTAAATGGCAGCAGTGCTGAGCAAGCAACCCCCTGCATTGAAAATGCAGTGGGGCAAAGGACCCCAAAAAAAGTCGGGTCTATCACTGTAGTAGCGCTGATTACTACAGGGATCTTCAGCTTCCCCAGTGGCTCCTCAGGTACACTATATTGTCAAAAGTATTGGGACGCATGAACTTTAATGGCATCCCAGTCTTAGTCCGTAGGATTCAATATTGAGTTGGCCAACCGTTTGAAGAGCTTCAGCTCTTCTGGGAAGGCTGTCTACAATGTTCAGTAGTGTGTCTATGGGAATGTTTGACCATTCTTCCAGAAGTGCATTTGTGAGGTCAGGCACTGATGTTGGACGAGAAGGCCTAGCTTGCATTCTCCTCTCTAATTCATCCCAAAGGTGTTCTATTGGACAATGAGCCCAGGTACAATTAACCGTCACATGGATGTATAGACAAACCTTCCCCCTTGCCCCCTCACCCCATCAATAAACACACTTACAACCATTAGGTTGGAAAGGGCAAGGCCACAGCTTTATTAAATCCAACACATAACATGTGAACACTTTTCAACCAGTGCCAGTCACAGTTATACTGTGAGCACATAATTCCAAAAGGGGGGCCTGTCCTCACCATAAGTGCTGGACAGGCCGCCTGATTCCGATTTCCATCAAGGGCATAGCCCATTACAGCCATTTTATGCTGGCAAGGTCAAGAAACCGAAGCAAGCTGTGACATACCATAGAAAAAAAGGGGCGCGAGGGTGGGCAGCTCTTCCAAACACGTTTCCCGAAAGACCCAGAATTCCCTGGGGGCATAACTTTTACAGAGCTCAGGCCCAGCCCATCCCCCCTAACAACCAATCCTTGGTGACCACTCAGCCACCTTGTCCCACGCCTGGCCATCAGGGCCGGTACAAGGCAGGGGCGGAAGGGGCACGTGCCCTGGGCGGTACCATTTGGTATGGGGGGGGCGCAGCCTGCAGGTGAAGTTCTGCCACGCCAGTGTGTACAATAATACTGTACAGTGCATGTACAGCGCCCAGCGGCACTGTACAAATCCCCCTTGTGCGCTCCTGCATGATCCTCCCTTCCCTCAGCACACAACTACAATGTTTACTCCCCTACGGAGGAGTCCCGTAGTCTCTGCCAGCGCCGTGACGTCACTCACGGCCGGAGGCGAGGTGGGAGGACACAGACGAGCGCAGGGAGGCGGGAGCTGTGAGTTGTGTCGGCGCGCTGTCTGTTACATCAAGCGGAGCAGAGCTGAGGAGCTGCTGGCTGGCTGGCTCAGGCTGCTGGATTCAATCTGAAAGGTAGAAGAGTGCGGTGCCAGTGTTCTGACTCAGATCTTCAGCAGCGGTGGTCACTGGTCATTAACCTCGCCTCAGCCTCCCCCCCTCCCCCAATCCAGCCATTTATTAATCTGTTTTTTAGTGTTTAGTTACACAAGTTCAGACTCAGAACTTCTGAGTCTGAACTTGTGTAAGTAAACACTAAAAAACAGATTAATAAATGGCTGGATTGGGGGAGGGGAGGAGGCTGAGGCGAGGTTAATGACCAGTGACCACCACTGCTGAATACCCCACAACACTGCAATACTCTGCAATACCCCACAATACTGTGCAATACTCTGCAATACCCCACAATACTGTGCAATACTCTGCAATACCCCACAATACTGTGCAATACTCTGCACCACAATACTGTGCAATACTCTGCAATACCACACAATACTCTGCAATACCCCACAATACTGTGCAATACCCCACAATACTGTGCAATACTCTGCAATACCCCACAATACTGTGCAATACTCTGCAATACCCCACAATACTGTGCAATACTCTGCAATACCCCACAATACTCTGCAATACCCCACAATACTGTGCAATACTCTGCAATACCCCACAATACTGTGCAATACTCTGCAATACCCCAGAATACTCTGCAATACCCCACAATACTGTGCAATACTCTGCAATACCCCACAATACTGTGCAATACTCTGCAATACCCCACAATACTGTGCAATACTCTGCAATACCCCACAATACTGTGCAATACTCTGCAATACCCCACAATACTCTGCAATACCCCACAATACTGTGCAATACTCTGCAATACCCCACAATACTGTGCAATACTCTGCAATACCCCAGAATACTCTGCAATACCCCACAATACTGTGCAATACTCTGCAATACCCCACAATACTGTGCAATACTCTGCAATATCCCACAATACTGTGCAATACTCCGCAATACCCTGAAATACTCTGCAATACCCCGCAATACTCTGCAATACCCCGCAACACTGTGCAATACTCTACAATACCCTGAAATACTCTGCAATACCCCGCAACACTGTGCAATACTCTGCAATACCCCGCAATACTCTTCAATACCCCACAATACTGTGTAATACTCTGCAATACCCCACAATACTGTGCAATACTCTGCAGTACACCACAATACTGTGAAATACTCTGCAGTACACCACAATACTGTGCAATACTCTGCAATACCCCACAATACTGTCCAATACTCTGCAATACCCCACAATACTGTGCAATACTCTGCAATACCCCACAATACTGTGCAATACTCTGCAATACCCCACAATACTGTGCAATACTCTGCAATACCCCACAATACTCTGCAATACCCCACAATACTGTGCAATACTCTGCAATACCCCACAATACCCTGAAATACTCTGCAATACCCCGCAATACTCTGCAATACCCCGCAACACTGTGCAATACTCTGCAATACCCCGCAACACTGTGCAATACTCTGCAATACTCCACAATACTGTGCAATACTCTACAATACCCCGCAACACTGTGCAATACCCTGCAATACCCCGCAATACTCTGCAATACCCCGCAATACCCCGCAACACTGTGCAATACTCTGCAATACACCGCAACACTGTGCAATACTCTGCAATACTCCGCAAAACCCCGCAACACTGTGCAATACCCTGCAATACCCAGCCATACTCTGTGATACTCTGCGATACCCTGCCATACTCTGCAATACTCGGTGAGACCCAGCCATACTCTGCCATACTCAACCATGCTCGGCCATACCCAGCCATACTCAGCTGTACTTGGCCTCTGTATGTGGCCAGGCTGTGGAAGTCTCACACATGTGGTATCGCAGTACTCAGGAGGAGTAGAAGAATCTATTTTGGGGTGTCATTTTTGGTATGTACATGCTATGTGTTAGAAATATTGTATAAACGGACAACTTTGTGTTAAAAAAAAAAAGTGTTTTAACCACTTCCTGCCCGCCGGTTGTCATACGACGTCCTTGACTTTGTGCAGGGATATCTGAATGATGGGTGCAGCTACAGGCATCAATCAGATATCAACTTTTTTAGCCGGCTATTCTCTACACTATAAGAACGATCATAGCGGCTGTTCTACTGCTTGATATATTCTTGTTTTGAAACGACATTTATTCTTTATTAAAAACGGGGGGGGGCGCAGTTTGCCATCTTCGCCCTGGGCACCAAATGGCCTTGTCCCAGCACTGCTGGCCATGCCCCCATCAGTCAAGGCTCTCTTCCCCTAAGGGGCTCAAGAGGCCTTCATCAGTGCAGCCCATCAGTGCAGCCTCATCAGCGAATATCAATGAAGGAGAAAGATTACCCGTTTGCAAAATTTTATAACAAACTATGAAACGTGTTTTTATTTTTTTTTATTTTTTATGTTTGTTTAAAATAAAAACCCAAGTGGTGATTACATACCACCAAAAGAAAGCTCCATTTGTGTGGAAAAATTATAAAAATTTGAGTACAGTGTAGCATGACCGCGCAATTGTCATTCAAAGTGCGACAGCACTGAAAGCTGAAAATCGGTCTGGGCAGGAGGGGGGTTTAAGTGCCCGGTAAGTAAGTAAGAGGTTAAAGACGAATTTAATGATTAGTAAAGCATACAGTATGAGAATGATATCCTTTATCAGCTGTAATGATTATAGATAGTCGGTGTCAGCTGTGCCATTGCAGCGCCAACATTTTCTCGAAAAACAGAAAAAGAAGATATCCTTAAGTTCATATATAATGCATATGTCTGCTCTCAACTGCAGTCATTTAACCTCTGTACATGCAGTTTGATGAGAGGTGTCTGTAAAGAGCCCCACCAGCACACATTATTGGCGCGCCAACATCAAAGTCTTCTTCAAACCCACTTTTCTTTCATGTGAAGCTGATTTCCATTTCATAGAGATGAATAGATCGGTCTATCTCTAACTGGTAACTCTCTCATATTATGTCTACAGTAACAATATTCCATGTGATTTTATCGCCTGTTTACTTGAATGTAATATAAAGGTTTGAGTTATGAAGGAAGCTTCCAGTTGCATGTTGCTTTAGATTCCCATAGATGATACAACATTGCCTCCCCCCCTGCTGGTCACAAAAAAAAAAATCATCTCAACTTGCAAAAAAAAAAAAAAAAAAAAGGGTTTTTTTATGGTGAAAGCCTTAGAAATGTAAAACGTTTTTTCAGAGGAGCTGTCTCTAGGTGATTCTGTAGATAGATTAAGAAAGGATAAGAGTTTATCAAAAAAGTGCAGATATCAAAACTTCCTCAATAATTCAAAAGTTTCATTTATCATGTGAAAAAAAAACAAAAAACTGATAAAGCCTTTAGGGGCCTGACACACCAAAGTTCTATAAAACTATTTTTTGGTGAGATGGCTTCTTATTTAATGGGCTGCTTTTGATGTGGTCACAGTATTGGATAGACTAATACAGGAGTCAGCAACCTTTTCCACATTAAAGGGGTTTATTTAAAAAAAAAAAAAATGAATAGCTATTTGTGTATCGAAAGTTTGTTCTGAATAGGGCAAAATCGAATGTCCGCAGGCTATATTCACGCATATTATTTATTGAAAAAAAGAAAAACTGTGTGGATGAGGAAAATACTGCGATATGACCACTAGATGGAGCTGAGGAGCATTCCTATGATACTCAGCAATCAATCAAAATATACAAAAATAGCATAAACATATAAATGTTCAAGGTAAAAAAAACAGTCCCACAGGGATGTTTTTAAAAATGATGAGTAGTTTCAGCAGCCAAAAATCAAAGATGGATTGAATCCCCTTCCCTTCACCATAGAGGCCAATCACCCGTACCCAAAAAATATGTCCTCTTACCAAAACTCAAGGACCTCATAAAACATTCAGGTCAAACACGCTTCGGGGACTCTCACCTTATGGCAATGCTCCAGCTGGGATCCTGACGGCCACAAAGATAACGTCTCAGGAGGTATTCCAGGGTAGATGTCACCAACTCCCAAGTGTGTTGTATATATGAATAAAAAACACTATATAGTGTAAAACCTTTAAATGACCCCTTATTAAAAACAAATGTTACTAATTTAAGTTAAAAGAACATGCGCATGTCTCCATCAAAACAATCCCGGCAAAGTAAGATTGCATCCGCCTCTACTTTTGGGTAGTGCAATGACGTGACCAGGCCACTCAGCCCTACGCATTTCGTCACCATAGGACTTCTTCTGGGGCACCTAAGAGACATGTGCACGTTCTTTTTACTTATGTGAGTAACACTCGTTTTTAATAAAGGGTGCGTTTAAAGGTCTTACACTATGTAGTGTTTTTTATTCATATATAAAACACACTTATGCCGCGTACACGATCGCACATTCCGACAACAAAATCAATGTTTTTTTTTCGACGGATGTTGGCTCAAACTTGTCTTGCATACAAACGATCACACAAATCTTGTTGTTGTAATTTCAATTGTCAAGAACGCGGTGACGTACAACACGTACGACGAGCCGAGAAAAATGAAGTTCAATAGCCAGTGCGGCTCTTCTGCTTGATTCTGAGCATGCGTGGAATTTTGTGCGTCGGAATAGTGTACACACGATTGGAATTTCCGACAACGGAGTCTGTTGTCGGAAAATTTGAGATCCAGATCTCAAATTTTGTTTGTCGGAAATTCCGACGGAAGATGTCCGATGGAGCCTACACACGGCCAGAATTTCAGACAACAAGCTCCTATCGAACATTTGTTGTCGGAAAATCCGATCGTGTGTACGCGTCATTACTCTGAAATACCTCCTGAGACGTTATCCTTGTGTATGTCAGGATCCCGGCTGGAGCATTGCCATAGGGAGAAAGTCCCTAAAGCGTGTTTGACCTACCTGTTTTCAGGGGGCCCTTGAGTTTTGGTAAGAGGACATCTTTTTTTTGGTGTTGATGATTGGCCTCTATAGTGGAAGAAAGGTGATTCAATCCATCTTCAATTTCTGGCTTGCGAAAACTACTTACCATTTTCAATGTCATCCCTGTGGGACTGTTTTCCACGTTGGACATTTATATGTTTATGCTATTTTTGTATATTTTGATTGTGTTTTGACTCATCCCTTTTGATATTGCAACACTTTGTATATTCATAAGTTTTGGTGACAAATATGTCACTGTTGTGTTTGCAACTTTTACTCGTATAATAAAACAATCGCAGTATTTCTTTTGTTTTTTTACTATGATTCTTAGGAACCTCCAGTGACCATAATGCTGTATTTTCCCCATTCACATTTTTATTTTCAGTAAATAACATTTAGATGTGCATAGAATATAGAACATTCGATTTTGCCCTTAGCAATTGCACCCTAGTGGGTTCTCAATTACAGCCAGCGACAGGGGTTGCCAATGCCTGAACTATTGTGTATCTAAAGCCATAACATTATTTTTCTAGTTATGGAATGTGTATGGAAGAGATAGACCATCTGTCACATCTTTATTTTTGGTCCCCACCTGAAAGATTCAACTTCAGTAGAAACCCATGTTTGTCCAAAACTGGAAGGTAGCTGTCAGTGCCAGATCAATGAGTTGTAGGTTGGAGATTCCCCACCCTGTAGGTTCATGTACCCAAGGGAGTGGCTTGTGACATCATTAATCTAATATGCCATTGACTAATCTATTAGGTGAATGTTAATGACCTTTTATGGCCATGTGGTCAATGATGTCACTAGCATTCTCGCTTCTTTAGGAAGGTGCTGGGTGGGGAAGTCCCCTGCCCACAGCTCATTGGCCCAGCACTGACAGCTGTCCATGGGTTCAGCCAAACCCAAGCGCACTCCTAATCATGACCTTATTTTGCAATGACCTCAGCCAGCATCCTGGTTTTTGGACATTCAGCTGCAGGCAGGCCTGTACTGGCCATAGGGACTACCGGGAGATTCCCGGTGGGCTGATGGCTCAGTGGGCCAGTCAGGTGCAGTCCTGGAGCCGCTCCTGATTGCAATTTCACTCCTGTCAGGAGGAGAAGCTTCCTTCCTTTAGGCGTTATGCTCCCTCCAGCCTGCAGGGGGAGATAGACCAATGGCAGACTTTCCTTCCTCTCTCCCCTATCACTTGTTATCACATGACTGAGTCTGGAGAGAGAAACGAGGAGCTGCCTTCAAAACGGTGAGTACATGTGTGAGGGGGAGGAGAGGGAGGACACTGATGTGAAGGGCTGCTGATGGGGGCTCTCTGATGGGGACTGTGATGTGAAGTGAGCTGCTGGTGGGGACTCTGATGTAAAGTGGGCTGCTGGTGGGGACTGCTATGTGAAGTGGGCTGCTGGTGGGGACTCTGATGTGAAGGGAGCTGCTGGTGGGGACTGTGATGTGAAGTGAGCTGCTGGTGGGGACTCTGATGTGAAGGGAGCTGCTGGTGGGGACTGCTATGTGAAGTGGGCTGCTGGTGGAGACTCTGATGTGAAGGGAGCTGCTGGTGGGGACTCTGATGTGAAGTGGGCTGCTGGTGGGCACTCTGATGTGAAGTGGGCTGCTGGTGGGGACTCTGATGTGAAGTGGGCTGCTGGTGGGGACTCACTGTGAAGGGAGCTGCTGATTGGGACACTCTGATGTAAGGGGGATGCTGTTGGGGACACTCTGATGTAAGGGGGATGCTGTTGGGGACACTCTGATGTAAGGGGGACGCTGTTGGGGACACTCTGATGTAAGGGGGACTCTGTTGGGGACACTCTGATGTAAGGGGGACGCTGTTGGGGACACTCTGATGTAAGGGGGTGCTGTTGGGGACACTCTGATGTAAGGGGGACGCTGTTGAGGACACTTTGATGTAAGGGGGACACTGTTGGGGACACTCTGATGTAAGGGGGGCGCTGTTGGGGACACTCTGATGTAAGGAGGGTGCTGTTGGGGACACTCTGATGTAAGGGGGATGCTTTTGGGGACACTCTGATGTAAGGGGGACGCTGTTGGGGACACTCTTATGTAAGGGGGACGCTGTTGGGGACACTCTGATGTAAGGGGGACGCTGTTGGGGACACTCTGATGTAAGGGGGGCGCTGTTGGGGACACTCTGATGTAAGGGGGACGCTGTTGAGGACACTTTGATGTAAGGGGGACGCTGTTGGGGACACTCTGATGTAAGGGGGACGCTGTTGGGGACACTCTGATGTAAGGAGGGTGCTGTTGGGGACACTCTGATGTAGGGGGGTGTTGTTGGGGACACTCTGATGTAAGGGGGAAGCTTTTGGGGACACTCTGATGTAAGGGGGATGCTGTTGCTGACACTCTGATGTAAGGGGTGTGCTGTTGCGGAGACTCTTATGTAAGGGGGACGCTGTTGGGGACACTCTGATGTAAGGGGGACGCTGTTGGGGACACTCTGATGTAAGGGAGACGCTGTTGCGGACTGATGTAAGGGGGACGCTGTTGGGGACACTCTGATGTAAGGGGGACGCTTTTGGGGACACTCTGATGTAAGGGGGATGCTGTTGCGGACACTCTGATGTAAGGGGGGTGCTGTTGCGGAGACTCTGATGTAAGGGGGACGCTGTTGGGGACACTCTGATGTAAGGGGGACGCTGTTGGGGACACTCTGATGTAAGGGAGACGCTGTTGCGGACTGATGTAAGGGGGACGCTGTTGGGGACACTCTGATGTAAGGGGGACGCTTTTGGGGACACTCTGATGTAAGGGGGATGCTGTTGCGGACACTCTGATGTAAGGGGGGTGCTGTTGCGGAGACTCTGATGTAAGGGGGACGCTGTTGGGGACACTCTGATGTAAGGGGGACGCTGTTGGGGACACTCTGATGTAAGGGAGACGCTGTTGCGGACTGATGTAAGGGGGACGCTGTTGGGGACACTCTGATGTAAGGGGGACGCTGTTGGGGACACTCTGATGTAAGGGGGACGCTGTTGGGGACACTCTGATGTAAGGGGGACGCTGTTGGGGACACTCTGATGTAAGGGGGACGCTGTTGGGGACACTCTGATGTAAGGGGGGCGCTGTTGGGGACACTCTGATGTAAGGAGGGTGCTGTTGGGGACACTCTGATGTAAGGAGGGTGCTGTTGGGGACACTCTGATGTAAGGAGGGTGCTGTTGGGGACACTCTGATGTAAGAGGGGCACTGTTGGGGACACTCTGATGTAAGGGGGGCGCTGTTGGGGACACTCAAAATTAAAGTGGGCCAGTCATGAGGAAGTCCAGGGCCAAATTTTTGTCCCAGTCCAGCCCTGGCTGCAGGCTGGTGAGCTATCACTTGAAGTGAAAGTATTGATGAAGAGGATCGTTGGTAAGGGTCGTTGGTATTAAGTTGCTGGTTCATCATGATCTACAATACTGAATGATATCATTAATGTTGGATTTACATCATAGGACATTTTTTGTACTAAAAAAAATTACTTTTTTCTACAGTATGTGTTTTATTTACTTGGTCAACTTTTTTTTAACAGTTATTCCTTACTCAATTACATGAGGGATAAACTACCTGGGGTCTCCTTATTTTAAAGGGGGCAACCAGATTCCAATAAGTCCTCCTAACAGACCCCCATGTCTATCAGGTCAGAGAATGTGAGGATAAGGCCCTGTCACCATCAAAATGGGGGTACCTTCCTTATGTTAAGGACATGTGGCATGCTATGGTTTAGGAGAGGGAGGACTTAGGATAGGGATAGGAGAGTGTTTTTTTAAGGAAGAATCCCTTTACGCCTTTTTTTATTGCTGGGCATTTGGCTTGGTAAGGTTCAGCAGGGGATAAACAGCATGCTTGCTGCCCCCTCCTTTCCTGGCCACCCAGACCACATGCCCAGGTAGGGGTCTGGTATGGATTGTTTAAGGGTTATGGTTTGGCATCCCCCCAAAAATCTAAATCAGACCCTTAACCTAGGTAGTGGTCTTACATGGATTTTTAAGGGGGACTCCGTCTCAACAAAAATAAATGCTATGCCCACAACTGAAAAGTTTAAACCAGACAAACTGCCATGGAGTCTGCCGGCCAGGAAAGGCAGAGGCATCTGCATCTCCCCTTCCACCTAGACCACTCCAAGCCACATGCCACTAATATGGGTAGAGTAACTTACCAGTAGGGCTCCTTGGCCACTGTCACTTTGTGCCTATGTAGTTGGTGGTGGGGTGTGAATGTAAGTTGTTGGGCCCAGAGGATTAGGAAAGATTTCACAATACCCAAGTATCTGGGCAGTTTTTTCACTCAGATGTAGTAGAATAGTAGAACCATTCTGTCAGCGATGCACACTCTAATTTTTGAGGATAAATTTGGCTTACAGAGTCCAATCTTTGATGATTACCGAGAGGAAACATGAAATGGATTTTACCTGTTTTATCTTCACTTTGAACTTGACACTTCTCAACCAGAATGTCTGTCATTAAATCACAGCCAAGTAAATGGATAATTAGACCAGGCAGAGACTCGCAGGACCATGCTACCCGCTTCTACCGCTCGCTTTAGAGAAATAAATGCTATTTGGCGCTAAATTCATTGAAAATTATATTCATTCATTATTAATGTGTCATTATGGAGATGAAAAACATTAATTACGGTAGCGTGTGAGAAGGGAATGTAGGCTGGAAAAGTGGATTAGAGTCCGATTCTTAGAGCGAAAGCAAAGAGATGATGCCTGTATCGTATTCTCTCCTCTTTGTTTGGTGACATTTGATGGCTTCTTTTGAAAAATAGCTCCGGACATATATATATATATTACCTCCCAACCGTCCCGGATTGCCCGTGAAAGTCCCGCTGTGGGAGGTCTGTCCCGCGTCCCGGGCAGCTTCATTCCGGGACAATACAATGTCCCGGAATTGCCCCACTGGCCGATCTGATGCCCCCCTAAAAATTGCCGCATTGCCGCTGTCCCTCACTGCCTGCTGTACTAGTTTTGGCCGCGACCGCTTCATTTCACCCCCAGACGCTGCCTGGCTCACTGCCAAAACAACTGGTTGCTAGGCATGGCCCGCCTGGCGTCTAACAACCAGTGACGTCACGACAAGGAGGAGAGTGGAGCCCCAGCATTTAGCCAAAGGAGGAGTCCTCTTCGCGCCTAAGCTCCGCCCCCGGCTCCGCCCCTAACTCCGCCCCCGACTCCGGGTCTTCCCTGAGTGGAGCCCCAGCATTTAGCCAAAGGAGGAGTCCTTTTCGCGCCTAAGCTCCGCCCCTGACTCCGCCCCCGACTCCGCCCCCAACTCCGGGTCTTCCCTGAGTGGAGCCCCAGCATTTAGCCAAAGGAGGAGTCCTCTTCGCGCCTAAGCTCCGCCCCCGGCTCCGCCCCTGACTCCGCCCCCGACTCCGGGTCTTCCCCGAAGGCTGTTCCTGCGCTGGAATAAAGGTAGGAGAAATGCTCCCTGCACTGCCCTGACTCTGAGTACACTCATGGTAACTCTGCTCCCTCCCATACACTGCCCCTCTCCAGTCATGCTGTACAGTCCCCCCATACTGCCCTCCACTACCCCCCCCCCATTATACTGCCCCCCTCCCATTTTACTGCCCTCCACTACCCCCCCATATACTGCCCTCTACTACCACCCCTCCCATCATACTGCCCCAATCCCATCATACTGCCCCCCCTCCTATTATACTGCCCTCCACTGCCCCCCCTCCTATTATACTGCCCTCCACTGCCACCCCTCCTATTATACTGCCCTCCACTAACCCCCCCATTATACTGCCTTTCACTGCCACCCCCACCCATCATACTGCCCCCCTCCAATTATACTGCCCTCCACTGCCATCCCTCCTATTATACTGCCCTCCACTAACCCCCCTCCCATCATACTGCCCTCCACTACCACCCCTCCCATAATACTGCCCTCCACTAAACCCCCTCCCATTATATTGCCCTCCACTACCATCCCTCCCATCATACTGCCCTGCACTAACCCCCCCTCCTATTAAACTGCCCTCCACTACCGCCTCCTCCCATCATACTGCCCTCCACTACCTCCTCTCCCATCATACTGCCCTCCACCCCATCATACTGCCCTCCACCCCATCATACTGCCCTCCACTGCCTCCCCTCCCATCATAATGCCTTCCACTGCCTCCGCCCCCAACATACTGCCTTCCACTGCCACCCCTCCCATCATACTGCCCTCCACTGACACCCCCTCCCATCATACTGCCCTCCACTGCCACCAACTCCCATCAAAAACTGTAAAAAAACTCTAAAAAATAAAATGGATAAAATATAATGGTAAAAAATAATAACAAAAATAAAATAACAACAATAAAAAAAAACTACTGATCCTGTTCACTGCCCTACTGATTATGTCTACTGCCCTACTAACCACGTCCACTGCTCTACTGACCACGTCCACTGCCCTACTGACCATGTCCACTACCTTACTGACCACTTTCTCTGCCATACTGACCACTTTCTCTGCCATACTGACCACTTCCACTGCTCTACTGACCATGTCCACTGCCCTACTGACTGACACCATTCACAGTCCACACTGACACCACTGGTGGAACTACCAGCAAAGGTTGCACTTGCAACTAGGCCCTGGCCTTCTGCCCCCATGGCCGGGCCCAATCTGCTGTGGGACCATGAAGGGTGATGGGATCAGTGGGAAGGGCTCTGGGCTCGAAGGGAATGGCCCATGCTGGAGGTCGGGGGGGCCCTTCATGGTTTCTTGCACCAGGGCCCCTGAAGGTTCTAATTACGCCTCTGCTGCACCCTGTATACAGCTCATCCAGTACCCTGTGCCCTGTATATAGCTCGTCTCAGAACCCCGCACCCTGTATATAGCTCATCCCAGAACCCTGCACCCTGTATAAATCTCATCTCAGAACCCTGCACCCTGTACATAGCTCATCACAGATCCCTGCACTCTGTACATAGCTCACCCCAGAACCATGCTCTCTGTACATAGCTCAACCCAGAACCCTGCACTCTGTACATAGCTCAACCCAGAACCCTGCACTCTGCATGCAGCTCACTCCAGAACCCTGCACAATGAATGCAGCTCACCCCAGAACCCTGCACTCTGAATGCAGCTCACCCCAGAACCCTGCACTCTGAATGCAGCTCACCCCAGAACCCTGCACTCTGAATGCAGCTCACCCCAGAACCCTGCACTCTGAATGCAGCTCACCCCAGAACCCTGCACTCTGAATGCAGCTCACCCCAGAACCCTGCACTCTGAATGCAGCTCACCCCAGAACCCTGCACTCTGAATGCAGCTCACCCCAGAACCCTGCACTCTGAATGCAGCTCACGCCAGAACCCTGCACTCTGAATGCAGCTCACGCCAGAACCCTGCACTCTGTACACAGCTCATGCCAGAACCCTGCACTCTGTACACAGCTCATGCCAGAACCCTGCACTCTGTACACAGCTCATGCCAGAACCCTGAACTCTGTACACAGCTCATGCCAGAACCCTGCACTCTGTACACAGCTCATGCCAGAACCCTGCACTCTGTACACAGCTCATCACAGATCCCTGCACTCTGTACATAGCTCACCCCAGAACCATGCTCTCTGTACATAGCTCAACCCAGAACTCTGCACTCTGTACATAGCTCAACCCAGAACCCTGCACTCTGCATGCAGCTCACTCCAGAACCCTGCACTCTGAATGCAGCTCACCCCAGAACCCTGCATTCTGAACGCAGCTCACCCCAGAACCCTGCACTCTGAATGCAGCTCACCCCAGAACCCTGCACTCTGAATGCAGCTCACCCCAAAACCCTGCACTCTGAATGCAGCTCACCTCAGAACCCTGCACTCTGAATGCAGCTCACCCCAGAACCCTGCACTCTGAATGCAGCTCACCCCAGAACCCTGCACTCTGAATGCAGCTCACCCCAGAACCCTGCACTCTGAATGCAGCTCACCCCAGAACCCTGCACTCTGAATGCAGCTCACGCCAGAACCCTGCACTCTGAATGCAGCTCACGCCAGAACCCTGCACTCTGAATGCAGCTCACGCCAGAACCCTGCACTCTGAATGCAGCTCACACCAGAACCCTGCACTCTGAATGCAGCTCACGCCAGAACCCTGCACTCTGTACACAGCTCATGCCAGAACCCTGCACTCTGTACACAGCTCATGCCAGAACCCTGCACTCTGTACACAGCTCATGCCAGAACCCTGCACTCTGTACACAGCTCATGCCAGAACCCTGCACTCTGTACACAGCTCATGCCAGAACCCTGCACTCTGTACACAGCTCATGCCAGAACCCTGCACTCTGTACACAGCTCATCACAGATCCCTGCACTCTGTACATAGCTCACCCCAGAACCATGCTCTCTGTACATAGCTCAACCCAGAACCCTGCACTCTGTACATAGCTCAACCCAGAACCCTGCAATCTGCATGCAGCTCACTCCAGAACCCTGCACTCTGAATGCAGCTCACCCCAGAACCCTGCACTCTGAATGCAGCTCACCCCAGAACCCTGCACTCTGAATGCAGCTCACCCCAGAACCCTGCACTCTGAATGCAGCTCACCCCAGAACCCTGCACTCTGAATGCAGCTCACCCCAGAACCCTGCAATCTGAATGCAGCTCACCCCAGAACCCTGCACTCTGAATGCAGCTCACCCCAGAACCCTGCACTCTGAATGCAGCTCACCCCAGAACCCTGCACTCTGAATGCAGCTCACCCCAGAACCCTGCACTCTGAATGCAGCTCACGCCAGAACCCTGCACTCTGAATGCAGCTCACGCCAGAACCCTGCACTCTGAATGCAGCTCACGCCAGAACCCTGCACTCTGAATGCAGCTCACGCCAGAACCCTGCACTCTGAACGCAGCTCACGCCAGAACCCTGCACTCTGAACGCAGCTCACGCCAGAACCCTGCACTCTGTACACAGCTCACGCCAGAACCCTGCACTCTGTACACAGCTCACGCCAGAACCCTGCACTCTGTACACAGCTCATGCCAGAACCCTGCACTCTGTACACAGCTCATGCCAGAACCCTGCACTCTGTACACAGCTCATGCCAGAACCCTGCACTCTGTACACAGCTCATGCCAGAACCCTGCACTCTGTACACAGCTCATGCCAGAACCCTGCACTCTGTACACAGCTCATGCCAGAACCCTGCACTCTGTACACAGCTCATGCCAGAACCCTGAACTCTGTACACAGCTCATGCCAGAACCCTGCACTCTGTACACAGCTCATGCCAGAACCCTGCACTCTGTACACAGCTCATGCCAGAACCCTGCACTCTGTACACAGCTCATGCCAGAACCCTGCACTCTGTACACAGCTCATGCCAGAACCCTGCACTCTGTACACACACAGCTCATGCTAGAACCCTGCACTCTGTACACAGCTCATGCAAGAACCCTGCACTCTGTACACAGCTCATGCCAGAACCCTGCACTCTGTACACAGCTCATGCCAGAATCCTGCACTCTGTACACAGCTCATGCCAGAACCCTGCACTCTGTACACAGCTCATACCAGAACCCTGCACTCTGTACATAGCTCATGCCAGAACCCTGCACTCTGTACATAGCTCATGCCAGAACCCTGCACTCTGTACATAGCTCATCCTACAACCCTGCCCTCTGTATATAGCTCATGCCAGAACCCTGCACTCTGTATATAGCTCATCCTACAACCCTGCACTTTGTACGTAATGCACTCCAAACACTGCATTCTTTTATCCTTTTTTTTAAATGAATGTGCTGGGATATGTATGTATCCATGAGGCTCTTGCTTGTGCAACAATAATAAAAGCATATTTTATAGATACAAGGAAGCCCAAGTTTTGTTTAATGATGCCCATTAAGCTCCTCCCACTATCAAAAGTTTGACCACGCCCACATTTGCCGCAGCGCGCTATGCAAGGTTACTTCCTTCCTCAAGTGTCCCTCATTCTGAAGTTCAAAAGTTGGGAGGTATGTATATATAAAGCATTATTTATTTTCATATAGATATTCCTTATTAGCAATACCAGAATATTGCTGACTGACCGCCATGGAGGCAACCAATATCAAAATGACTCTCGGTTAAAATTTGTAGCAAAGCACAATCGACGGCATGTTCCTCTGATTTTTGCTCTAAAGAACCTTCGCATTCGACACTTCTGGGTGTGTCAGATGCCTGCCCCCCCTGCTGTGTGCCGTGTTTTCTACAGGACACAACAGTGATGTAGGGTTCAAAGAAAGGAAGCACGGAAGGCAGCAGGTGATGCAGACATCGGACATTCCCAGAAGTGTGAAATTAAAAAATTGTTAAGGGGACCATAGCTCTTGTGCAAAGCAAAAATCATAGCAATAGGCAATGGAGTGAGATGGATGCTGCCCTCCCGGCCAGCCCATGTGAGATGAAGGTAAGGAATGGCCCCAGCCATTGCTCTTTCAAAAACCATGCCTTCTAATGTGTTTTGCCCTCCCCACCCGGGCTTAGTCATATCAATAGGCAGCAGAATATCTTGGTATAAAATATCTGTATGGTATAATGTAGTGTAGTGATCACTCCCAAAGGAGCTGCTGATGTTTGGGTTCCCTTGTTTCGGTGTTAATCACTCTTCAGGCAGTATTGAACCCTCTGACACACCAGGGCTGAAAGAAAGGCTGTTTTTTTTTGGAAATGTGTGAGGCAGAGCAAATAACAGCAACAATAATACCAAACAATGGCAAAAAGAGGCAAAAGACAATTGCACCACAAATACAGTTTGAACACAATATTATTAAAACCACTAATGAAGGGTGTCCAAAATTTGGTTCAAGGGGGCAAAGTCTATACCTCCTAGCCCCATGTCCTAAGGGGTTGCCCTAAATATGGGAAATTCAAACAAAGCTATAAGTCACAGTCCCTTTTTCTCACCCTCCCACTGGCCAGTCGTACGTAACTGCCAGTGTTGGGGCCCAAGACTACGTTGGAGCACTTTAAACTTAGTTTTTGTAATTCCAATGGGAAAGCGGTAATACTATTCAGAATGAATCTATTGGGGTCCCAAAAAGGAGTAAAGTTGCCTATTTAAGGAGAAGTATAGCAAAAAAAAATGACGGTCCACCAAAAATGGTGGTCAAAGGCCTCTCATGACTATGAAGTCCTTCACAAAGTCTCGTCCCTCTTGTGAGTGCTCAGAACACTAGATACACAAACAGGCTAACTCTCGTGGTCTCTGAGAGTGATGGCAGTAGTACTGAAATAGCAGCGATCCTGGATGAAGCAGCTGGCATTCTGGGTGCAAATGTTCTCTCTTATAACTCACTGAGCATTGCAGGCCTATGGCAACGCAGATCTGGACATGGCAACATCAGCGAAGTACCACCTAGGTGGGAAACCAACCATGGTGCACAGTTCCTCACTTCATGGGTCCCTCCAGAGCAGGGTCCTCTGTACAAATTCAAAGGTCCCTCTGGTACTGGTGGTCTCTGGGCAGGCGGGACAGTTCAGTACTGACCCAGAACTCAACAGCCTTACCAGTAGTTTCACGCAGGACACCTCTCTCCTTGGCTCCCCACGTAAGACTGACTATTGGGCAGCATGGGCTTCCAGTCCCCTTCCTCTATACACTTCTCCTGGGACTTGTAGCCATAGCCTTTCTCAATGTAAAGTCTCCGGGTGCAGACTACATTTCCCATATTTTCCTGTGGCTCCTGGAGGTAATGGGCCTGCTTGCTTTTCCAGGTGGTGGATGGGCCTAACCTCCAGCACCTGCAGGTTTATAGCCTGAGTCAGTGACTTTATTGTCTCTCTCCTCTTACGGCCACTCTGTGCACTCAGAGAAAGCAAGAGGGAGATGGCAGCACCATGGGTGGTCTGTTAGCACAGCAGCGCAGTGGGATGGACTTTGATACCTGTTTCATTTCATGTATTCACTGGCAGCTACTTAGATGATTTCTGTGCTGTAATGCACTTATGTAATCATTGTAGATCATAAACTGCTGGATGTACTCAGCCCCTGCATGAATTTAGCTGATCTCTGATAATCCCATATTACATAAAATTCAAAACAGAAAGCAGAGAGCACATATAGAGGGTTCCCTGATGCCTTTCCAGTTCTCTTTAATAATGACCTTGCGACAGGGGCTTTCTGCACTGTAGCTAAACAGATGCAGGGAATGACTGCTTTTAGCAATTTGTGATTTGGATTACATGCTTTTATCAGTGAGCAACACTAGAGTGAAACTGGAGTAGTAATTTCTCCAGGAAAAGTATTGTAGCCCTTCTGTAACAAATTTCTTATCCATTCCCGCTAGACCATTACCATAACTTTATGTCAATTTTTGTTTAATTTAACATAAATCTACTTTATTTCTCCACCAGCCTTTCTGAGCTGTGTTTTCCAAGAGAAATCCCTGAAAAAGTTTTCAGATCTTGAAGAACCCCTGCTTAAACCAGTTCATCAGGGGGCAGTGAGAAAAATACTCCTTTCACTGGTGGTCAGTAGGAAGAATACTCCTTTCATTGATGGTCAGCGGGAAAAAAGTCCCTTACGTTGGTGGTCAGTAGGAAGCATACTCCTTACAGTGGTGATCAGTGGGAAGAATCATCCTTATATTGATTGTCAGTGGGAAGAATTCCCCCCTACATTGGTGGTCAGTGGGAAGATTTTTCCTTACATTCATGGTCAGTATGAAGAATGTCCTTTACATCGGGGGTCAGTGGGAAGGACGTGCCTTACATTGGTGGCCAATGGAAAGAATGCTCCTTACATTGGTGATCAGTGGGAAGGACGTGCCTTACATTGGTGGCCAATGGAAAGAATGCTTCTTACATTGGTAGTCAGTAGAAAGAATGCTTCTTAGATTGCACACAACAAAAAACAAAATGGCCCATGTGACTTTTGCACACCTCAGACATGAAGGGTAAAATTTATAAAGAATTTATTAACAAAATGTTTAAAAACAACACATAATACAAAAATAAACAGTTAACATCAGTACAAGGGTGAATTTGCATAAAACTTTTTTTATATATAGAAAACCCTTCCATGGAACCTAAATATACCATGAGGATATCTGCCAACAGACTGGAACAACTGTGCTGTAGGTCTCGACGTGTTTCGCAAGAGAGATCTCGCTTCTTCGGGAGAAGCACAGGGAAGTATAGTTGATGGAAAAAAACCCAGTCTACTAATACTGGATAGGCGGTAGACTGTGAAGTAAGCGAGGGATTGATGTATTCCAATACAAATAATCACCAAAAAAGGTATCAAAGTATAAAAATGTAACAATATAAAAATATATAGTACAATGCCACTGGTTTCACCAGTCTTCCCCCGGGAGCTGTGACGTGGCAGGGGGGATGTGTAACAGTGACGAGATCAAAGACCAAAATCCAAAAAATGTGTGTCAAACCAAAACGGGGTTAAACCCCACACCCTAAGGGGAGACAGACAAAAGTATCTGGTGGCCGGTTCCGAGATGAACTGTTTCTACGATTGGTGGCCAATCAGAAGAATGCTCCCTTACATTGGTGGTCAGCGGGAAGAATGCTTCTTACATTGAAGTCAGTAAGAGGGATGCCTCTTACATTGGTGGTTAGTGGGAGAAGTGCTCCCTTCATTGGTGGTCAGTGGGGAGAATGCCCCTTACAATGGTGATCAGTGGGAAGAATGCTCTTTACATTGGTGGTCAGTGGGAAGACTGTTCCTTACATTGGTGAACGGTGGGAAGAATGCCCCTTACATTGGTGGTCCGTGGGAAGAATGCCACTTACATTGGTGGTTAGTGGGAAGAATGACACTTACATTGGTGGTCAGCGGGAAGAATGCTCCTTACATTGAAGTCAGTAGGAGGTATGCCCCTTACATTGGTGATCAGTGGGAAGAATGCCCCTTACATTGGTGGTCAGCGGGAAGAATGCTCCTTACATTGAAGTCAGTAGGAGGTATGCCCCTTACATTGGTGGTTAGTGGGAGAAGTGCTCCCTCATTGGTGGTCAGTGGGAAGAATGTCCCTTACAATGGTGATCAGTGGGAAGAATGTCCCTTACAATGATGATCAGTGGGAAGAATGCTCCTTACATTGGAGGTCAGTGGGAATAATGCCCCTTATATTGGTGACCAGTGGGAACGATGTCCCTCACATTTGTGATCAGTGGGAAGAATTCTCCTTACCTTGCTGTTCAGTGAGAAGAATGCTCTTTACATTGGTGATTAGTAGAAAGAATGCCCCTTACATTGGTGAGCAGTAGGAAGAATGCCCCTTACATTGGTGATCAGTGGGAAGAATGCCCCTTACATTGGTGATCAGTGGGAAGAATGTCCCTTACATTGGTGATCGGTGAGAAGAATGCCCCTTACATTGGTGATCAGTGGGAAGAATGTCCCTTACATTGGTGATCAGTGGGAAGAATGCTCTTTACATTGGTGATTAGTAGAAAGAATGCCCCTTACATTGGTGATCAGTGGGAAGAATGTTCCTTACATTGGTGAGCAGTAGTAAGAATGCCCCTTACATTGGTGATCAGTGGGAAGAATGTTCCTTACATTGGTGATCAGTGGGAAGAATGCTTCTTACATTGGTGATCATTTGGAAGAATGCTCCTTACATTGGTGGTCAGCGGGAAGAATGCTCCTTAAATTGGTGGTCAGTAGGAAGAATGAGCAGAATGCCAATCTTACACACAGCTAAAAAAATCATTGGTGTCATGACCCTGGCTTTGCCCCTGGCTTTGCCCCCCAGAACTATGCAACCACAATCAACAAGGAGGTCAATTGGCTATAGGCCAGGGAGCCCCTACCAACTTCTGGAGGAACCCTCTGGTTCCACCAAACCCTGGTTGAGAATGGCTGGTCTACACATTCTATATCTAACTCAGGGGGAACATCCAAACTAGGTCATTGTGTATTATCGTATGAGTGTTTCTCTTCTACCTGAACTACTGGTGGGGCGGGGAAGGAGATATCGCTCTAGGCATGCAGCGATCTCCAGCGTGGCGTGAAATAGAGACGCTTACACAGGCACCTTCCAGGGAAATGGGCAGAAACAGCTAATTTGCTTTCACCTTACATGTTTCTGATCACATCATTAATCATCACTGTCCACTTGACTCCACTTCCCTTACTCAGAAAACTGTCATATTAACTCCTCTGTGTCCAAGCTGCAAGCTTTTTGTTTTTGCTGGAGGTTTGATGTGTTTATGGTCCTATTTCTACCAGAACTTGCTGTATGATTTGTATACAGGACAAGAGAACTGTTATGCTGCGTACACACGATTGGACTTCTCGTCGGAAAAAGATATGACGGCTTTTCTGACGAGATTCCGCTCAAGTTTGCATACACACGGTCATGCAAAAGTTCACTGAACTTACGACCATCAAGAACGCGGTGATGTACAACACTACGACGAGCCGAGAAAATGAAGTTCAATGCTTCTGAGCCTGCGTCAAATTGTTTCCGAGCATGCGTAGGAATTTTGTGCGTCGGATTCGCCACAGACAATCGCATTTTCGGATCGGAACTTTTCCCAACCGAAAAATTGAGAACATGCTCTCAATCTTTTGCTGGCTGGAATTCGGCCAGTAAAAGTCCGATGGAGCATACACACGGTCGCATTTTCCGACGAAAAACTCTCATCAGTCTTCTGCGGGCCCAAATACCGATCGTGTGTACGCGGCATTACTGTGCAGAGCAACTGAGAATTACACCCAGTATACGGGTGAAGAGAAGTGGTACTGTGCAGTAGCTAAACGATTACACTCTTAAATCCCCTATGGAAACCAGAATGTGACATAATACAACTACAGCCTCCCCCCATGC
Organism: Lithobates septentrionalis; assembly: GCA_037952835.1. Classification (NCBI taxonomy): domain Eukaryota; kingdom Metazoa; phylum Chordata; class Amphibia; order Anura; family Ranidae; genus Lithobates; species Lithobates septentrionalis. The sequence continues at coordinate 897,484 of JBBDGP010002843.1, forward strand.
AGAGATTGCCAGCTACAGGACAACAGTCCTAAGCCCCTAGCTGCCTGAGAGGATCCAAGGCAGATAAACCCGCGGTACCCACTAACACCACTCATAGTATCCGCTATTGCAGTTCTAACTTTTTGAAAGAAATGTCTATCACTTGCTGCCACGCCCCAACAGGGATGTAAAAGAGTTTACAGTATACTGTAATAGCTGTGCAGAGATTGTCTGGCTGCAGGACAACAAGCTCCCGTCGTCTAAGGGGCTGTACACACGGCCAAATATCGGGTGGCATTGAACGTTTCAATAGAAACCGGCCGACATTCGACCCCTGTGTACGGCAGTCGTTTTGACTGTCGAAGGGGCTTGACCGAAAAAGGCCAATGGCACAGAGCGATGACGGGTGTTTTCTGGTGGGGGGCATGGCATTTGTATACCCCTGTCCGGCTGCCATTGCAGCTTAAGGGGGTTGGTTGGGGGAGGGAGAGGTGGGAAGACAGTAAATCCATTTCTTAATAGTTTTAATACTTCAGTGGTATGAAAGCTGCAGTTCCCAAATGCAACCACATTTTGTTATTAATGAGAGCTGGTGTCACACACCATATGACACCCAGTCAAAGGGTCTCAAGGGAGTGGTGGGGTATTTTATCACCCCCAGCAGATACAACTTACAGCCAGCTATTTCTAATAGATCTATTTTTCCATCTGACAAAGTTTTACAATCCAGCAACCAATATATGGTTTAACAGAATGAAATTACTATTCGGTAGAGACCAAAGGTAATATGGATCTTATGTACATCTCACATAGAAGATCTAATGCATCTCACTAACCTTCTGGACCTTATAATATAGGCTTTCCCTCAAGGTTATGGAGATGAGGAACAGGAGGTGTTCTGTAATCCTGTCCTAGGGTGACAACCCTGTTCCTAGATAAAGTACGTTGTCACCCTAGGACTGAAACTGTGTTGGCTGAATTACCAGGTGAAAAAGAAAAAAAAACCCTCTCTGGGAAACCTAGTGTAGCACAGCCCCCTTGAAGACTGCTTGGCTTTACCTGCTCATCTGCATCGCCATGACCCTGTGAACATTCCAACCCACCTGACATTCTGGGTTCAGACATCCTTGCAACACCTTTAGGTAATAAGACAACACTCAATATGTTTATATTTTGTTAACCTTTACTGGAATGCTTCAGATAAGATATAGTTGTACAACAAGGGTAATGGTTCAACTGAGCTTTGATTAACAGCACAAGGTCAGTAGAATGATTCCCCCAGTAAAACAATTAAGACAGTTGGCAACAAGAGGAAACTACATGTACAATGGAGTGTCACTTGAACACAGCCTGAAAGAATAAGAAAAGTTAAGCATAGATTCTGACAATACTTCTAGAAGGAGAAACCTGTCTAACATTTTTATCCTAATGAGAGATGAAGCTAAACAAGGATGGTATAAGGGCCCTTTAAGCAGCAATGACAGAATGTCCCCGTTGCAGATCTGATGGTCTTCATCGGCAGTCGGAGCTTATTAACTGTATCCAATAAGGTGTAGTAACAGAGTGGTAGTATCTCTTATGCTTACTGCAGCTAAGAATGCTTATATAAGTGTTTGAATAAAAGTGCAGTGAAGTGTTCCCAAAGTAAAGCTGTCTGTGCAGTGTCCCAGTAAACAACCAAGGAAAGACTTGCAAAGGTGAGCAATTGCCCTCTCACCAATGACCAGGCCGATCAAGCGCCTTCCAGATAGCAACTTCCAAGTAGATGTCCCGGCTGCGGACCCACCTGTGATGATCACCTGAATGCGGAACACGAAGTGTGGGTTGCTGTATGGTCAGGTTGGTGCTGGTTAAATGTCCGATGAACAGCAGGCAGCGATGGACCCCTTCTTGTTCGGGCAGGAATGTTGTACTCCGCGTGCTAAGCTGCGCTCTTGCTCTCCCTGCACAGGGAGATCCCTCACACACGAGGCCTGGGAAGAAGAGAGCCTGGGGCGGGTTTATGGTCTCTTTTATAGCCCTTCCCAGCAGTCTCCCTGATGGTAGCAAAGATTCCTGTGATATGTGGTCCAGGTGTATAGCCATGCAGGGGGGATAGCCACCTGGTGGAAATACTAATCCCACAATCCCTTTGGTTAGGCTCACAAATATGATGTCAGTTTAGTAACCCCGGGCACTAGAGGGATAATATAATATACAGATAGGGCAGGGAATGACTGTTCGTTGCAATTGTAGTCCATATTGCTACACTAGAAATTATCCCTTGTAGTGGGGCTGCAGAGAGAGGGGCTGTGTGATTGGGGGGTTCTGAGGGGAAGGACTGTGTGATTGGCGGGCCCTGGTTGAAGAGGGTACTGTGTGATTGGGGGGCTCTGTGTGAAGAGGGTACTGTGTGATTGGGGGGCTCTGTGTGAAGAGGGTATTGTGTGATTGGAAGGCTCTGTGTGAAGAGGGTACTGTGTGATTGGGGGGCTCTGTGTGAAGAGGGTACTGTGTGATTGGGGGGCTCTGTGTGAAGAGGGTACTGTGTGATTGGGGAGCTCTGTGTGAAGAGGGTACTGTGTGATTGGGGGGCACTGTGTGAAGAGGGTACTGTGTGATTGGGGGTTCTGTGAAGGAGGACTGTGTGATTGGGGGGGCTCTGAGATCGGGAGAGTCTGTGGTGATGGGGAGATTTTGATACGATGGAGGGACTCTGATGTGGTGGAAGTAATCTCTCAAGGGGGTACTCTGATGAGAAGGGGGGCTCTGATGTATGGTGGGGCTTTAATGTGATGGAGGGTTTCTGATGTGAAGGGGGAGAGGGTTTTGATGTGATGAAGGAACCTCTGATATTATGAGGGGCTCTGATGTGAAGGGGAACCTCTCATATGATCAAGGAACTCTAAAGTAAAGATTAATTAAATAAGTTGGTTGCGTGCATTGCCCCAGGCTCAGGTTTCCCATTGATAAGTAACACGTACATTTTAGAGTGGGGTGCCTCGGGATTTTTAATTAATTGAAAGGGTGCCATGAATGAAAAAAGGTTGAAAAATGCTGAAATAATGCGCATGTGTTAATGTGTGTTATGGCATGCGTTAACATGCCTTGTGTTAGGGCATGCCCAAATGGAAGTAAAAAAAAATGCATGACCCTTCTTAAAAAATGCAGCGCACCACACCACACAATATATATGCATTGGGATCTACTGTATAATGCATTGGGGTGCCATTCAGAATATGCAATGCACATACAGCAGGTGCATTGCTTTGCACTGTGGTAATGTGCCTCAATGCGTTATTTTAGTGTGCGTTGCCACAACATACAAATGCGAATGAGCCCTGAAAGAAAACTAACATAGCCACCACATCTGAAGACTGGTAAGCTGAAACATGTTAGATTTTGTGCTTAGGTTTCTTAGAATCCTTTGATCAATTACTGTAGTGTGGGGCCCTTCAGCCCCCTTGGGGCAAAGGTGTTAAAAACACTGTGGTTCTTCCTAAAGGGCATGCTGAGACCCACAGTCCCTCGGAGAATGCACATTGATGGTGAAGATGTATTATTTGTTGCATTTGGCTCTTGATCACATCAACGTACCCCTTCTATGTTATGAGTAGGAGAAGTATTTGATCCCCACCACCCAATGTATATTTTCTATTAAATATGAAGCTTCCCCCCCCCTGGAGCTGTCTACAACTTCTCATTACTGTCACTCCAGCAGCCGGAGAACATGTAGAAGCTGTGGCATCAGACGTCTCCTCCACGGAGTCATGTCACTGTGATTCTGGATCGCAGTTGTGTTATGTTCAGGAATAACATCTGCTCTGACTCAACTGTCACTGCCAATGACATTTCTCAAGCCATGACCATGGTGTCATGTGGAGGACTTGTACTGTATTGTGCTGTGTTCCCAACCAGTGCAACATTTCTGGAGTTCACAGACGTAAAGATCTTAAAGCATCACTCAAAATTCATAATTGAGTTTGGGATAAATTAATTCTGAAATTTAATGTGGTTATATGTTGCCTTTCCTGGTAGCAAATAGAATATATCATTAGGGATGAGCTTCGTGTTCGAGTCGAACCCATGTTCGACTCGAACATCGGCTGTTCGACCGTCCGTCGAATTGCGAACGTTATGGGCCGTTCGCGCCAGATTCGTGTGGCGCGTCACGGCCCATAATTCACTGCGGCATCGCAGTGCATTGCTGGCTGATGATTGGCCAAGCATGCACTATGACCCGCATGCTTGGCCAATCACAGCGCCGTCAGTAGAGAGAGCTGTAATTGGCCAAAGCCAGGGTGGCTTTGGCCAATTATGGCTCAGGGGATTTAGTACACGCCCCACACTATATAAGGCCGCCTGCACGGCGGCCCTGTGTAGTGTGTTCCGGTGTGCTGAGAGATAGAGAGAGAGACAGACAGTGTCATTTGATTTGAGTTAGATAGATTAGGCAGAACAGTCAGTCAGTTAGCTGCACTTACAGTGTATTTTGTATATATATGCATCCCAGGTGTTGCATATATATATATATACACTGTATTCAGTTTAGCTAGATCCGTTCCTGTTATCTTCTATCTAGACTATTTACATTTGGTGCAGTGCGTCCTGCTCACAGTGTTCAGCTAGATCCGTTCCTGCTATTTACATTTAGTGCAGTGCGTCCTGCTCACAGTGTTCAGCTAGATCCGTTCCTGCTATTTACATTTAGTGCAGTGCGTCCTGCTCACAGTGTTCAGCTAGATCCGTTCCTGCTATTTACATTTAGTGCAGTCAGTGCGTCCTGCTCACAGTGTTCAGCTAGATCCGTTCCTGCTATTTACATTTAGTGCAGTGCGTCCTGCTCACAGTGTTCAGCTAGATCTGTTCCTGCTATTTACATTTAGTGCAGTGCGTCCTGCTCACAGTGTTCAGCTAGATCTGTTCCTGCTATTTACATTTAGTGCAGTGCGTCCTGCTCACAGTGTTCAGCTAGATCCGTTCCAGCTATTTACATTTAGTGCAGTCAGTGCGTCCTGCTCACAGTGTTCAGCTAGATCCGTTCCTGCTATTTACATTTAGTGCAGTGCGTCCTGCTCACAGTGTTCAGCTAGATCCGTTCCTGCTATTTACATTTAGTGCAGTGCGTCCTGCTCACAGTGTTCAGCTAGATCCGTTCCAGCTATTTACATTTAGTGCAGTCAGTGCGTCCTGCTCACAGTGTTCAGCTAGATCCGTTCCTGCTATTTACATTTAGTGCAGTGCGTCCTGCTCACAGTGTTCAGCTAGATCTGTTCCTGCTATTTACATTTAGTGCAGTGCGTCCTGCTCACAGTGTTCAGCTAGATCCGTTCCTGCTATTTACATTTAGTGCAGTCAGTGCGTCCTGCTCACAGTGTTCAGCTAGATCTGTTCCTGCTATTTACATTTAGTGCAGTCAGTGCGTCCTGCTCACAGTGTTCAGCTAGATCCGTTCCTGCTATTTACATTTAGTGCAGTCAGTGCGTCCTGCTCACAGTGTTCAGCTAGATCCGTTCCTGCTATTTACATTTAGTGCAGTGCGTCCTGCTCACAGTGTTCAGCTAGATCTGTTCCTGCTATTTACATTTAGTGCAGTGCGTCCTGCTCACAGTGTTCAGCTAGATCTGTTCCTGCTATTTACATTTAGTGCAGTGCGTCCTGCTCACAGTGTTCAGCTAGATCCGTTCCTGCTATTTACATTTAGTGCAGTCAGTGCGTCCTGCTCACAGTGTTCAGCTAGATCCGTTCCTGCTATTTACATTTAGTGCAGTGCGTCCTGCTCACAGTGTTCAGCTAGATCTGTTCCTGCTATTTACATTTAGTGCAGTCAGTGCGTCCTGCTCACAGTGTTCATCTAGATCCGTTCCTGCTATTTACATTTAGTGCAGTGCGTCCTGCTCACAGTGTTCAGCTAGATCCGTTCCTGTTATCTTCCTACTGACAGGCAGGCTTGTCTGGTTACAGTATATAAAGCTACCTGAAGAAAATTACAGGTGTTCTATCCCAGCTTAGTGCAGCTACAGGCCATTAGTATGTCTGGAAGGCCAAGAAGGAGAGGCAGACAGTCACAAGCCAATAAGAGAGGGCAAGCAGGCTCTGTGTCTAGTGCTGGTCGTGGAGACGGTGCATCCTCATCAGCACGTGGCCATGGGACACGCTTGGCCTTTTTTTCGGCAGCTGGCCGTGTTGAGCCGCAACATGCGGAAGACTTGGTCGAGTGGATGACCAAGCCGTCCTCATCCTCCTCATCCTCTCTCACCCATGCCCAGGGTGCTTTGTCTGGCAAAGCAGCGGCCTCTTCCCTCAGCTCAATGTCATCAGTGACTCCTTCCCTAGCTCCACCATGTCCTCCTGAGGATTCCCTCGAACTGTTTGACCACAGTGTTGGGTACATGCTCCAGGAGGATGCCCAGCGTTTGGAAGGCTCTGATGATGATACTGAGCTCGATGAAGGCAGTAACATGAGCACGGACAGAGGGGGTGCCCAAGAAGGACAGCAATCTGGCAGTCATGCTCCCCCTGCTGCAGCATACTGCCAGGTTTGCTCCAGTGATGAGGAGGGAGGGGATGATGAGGTCACTGACTCAACGTGGGTGCCTGATAGGAGAGAGGAGGAGGAGGAGGAGGAGGAGGAGGCGGCACATCACCAACGAGGCAGGATGCCCTCCAGGGGCCAGCCTAAGGGCAGCACATTGACTGCATCACACCCCAAAGCTCCACATGTGCAGGGCGCTGCAGTCTCTGCGCGTTATTCAAAAAGTTCTTTGGTGTGGGCCTTTTTTGAGACGAGTGCATCAGATCGCACCGCTGCTATTTGCAACATATGTCTCAAGCGTATCTCGCGTGGCCAAAACATCTCCCGCTTGGGTACCACATGCTTGACCAGACATATGTTGACCTGCCATGCAGTTCGTTGGCAAGCATATCTAAAAGACCCACACCAAAGAACAAAGAGGATCTCTCCTTGCTCCTCATCAGCTGAGATTTCCAACCCCACTAGACCTTCAGTCCTCTCTGAGACCTGCAGTGAGAGGAATGAAGGTGTAGAATTAGGTGTGTCACAGCCAAGTACTTGTGGGCAATCTGCTTTTGGTACACCGACGTCAGATTGTACCAGGCAAATTTCCCTGCCCCAGCTGCTGCACCGCCGAAAGAAGTTTGCTCCCAGCCATCCACATGCCCAGCGGTTGAATGCTAGCTTGGCAAAATTGCTAGCACTTCAACTGCTGCCTTTTCAGTTGGTAGACTCTGCCCCCTTCCGTGAGTTTGTGGAATGTGCGGTTCCTCAGTGGCAGGTACCCAAACGCCACTTTTTCTCACGGAAGGCGATTCCGGCTCTCTACCGGCATGTGGAAGGCAATGTCCATGCCTCGCTGGACAGGGCGGTCAGCGGTAAGGTGCATATTACCGCTGACTCATGGTCCAGCAGGCATGGACAGGGACGTTACCTTAGTTTCACGGCGCATTGGGTGACTCTGCTGGCAGCTGGGAAGGATGCAGGACAAGGTGCAGTAGTGTTGGAGGTTGTTCCGCCACCACGCCTCCAAAATGCTGATTGTGACACACCTCTCTCCTCCACCCCCTCCTCTTCTTCTTCCTCCATGGCCTCTTCCTCGGAACCAGCGGTGCTCCGTAGGCGTTCAAGGGGCTACGCAAGTACGCAGGCCAAAAGATGCCATGCGGTGCTTGAGCTGGTGTGCTTGGGGGACAGGAGCCACACTGGGGCAGAGGTTCTGTCAGCTCTGCAGGGGCAGGTTCAGAGGTGGTTGACGCCACGCCAACTTAAGGCAGGAATGGTGGTTTGCGACAATGGCACCAACCTCCTCTCTGCCCTCCGACAGGGACAACTGACCCATGTGCCCTGTTTGGCTCACGTCCTTAACTTGGTGGTGCAGCGGTTCTTGGGCAGGTACCCGGGCTTACAGGATGTCCTGAGGCAGGCCAGGAAAGTCTGTGTGCATTTCCGCCGGTCATATAATGCCAGTGCTCGGCTGACGGACCTCCAAAAGGAGTTTAACCTGCCCAAGAACCGCCTAATCTGTGACATGCCCACCAGGTGGAACTCAGCGTTGGCCATGCTGCAGCGGCTGCACACGCAGCAGAGGGCCATCAATGAGTACCTGTGCGACTATGGCACCAGGACAGGGTCAGGGGAGCTTGGTTTTTTTCCCCACGCCAGTGGGCCATGATCAGGGATGCATGCACTGTCCTGTCACCATTCGAGGAGGCCACGAGGATGGTGAGCACTGACAGTGCATGCATCAGTGACACTGTCCCCCTTGTCCACCTGTTGGAGCACATGCTGCGTGGAATAATGGACAGGGCACTTGAGGCAGAACAGAGGCAGGAAGAGGAGGACTTCCTTAGCTCTCAAGGCCCCCTTTATCCAGACAGTGTTCCTGCGTGCCCGCCGATCACACAGGAAGAGGACGAGGAGGAGGAGGAGGAGGAGGAAGATTGTGTCAGTATGGAGGTGGAGCCTGGCACTCAGCATCAGCAGTCTTTAAGGGATCAGTCCCAAGGAACACATGGACTTGTACGTGGCTGGGAGGAGGTGGCTGCGGACGTTGTTGTCCTTATTGACCCAGAGGACTCCGGACCGAATGCCTCAGCAAACCTACACTGCATGGCCTCCCTGATCCTGCAAAGCCTGCGTAAGGATCCTCGTATTCGTGGTATCAAGGAGAAGGACCAATACTGGCTGGCAACCCTCCTTGATCCACGTTACAAGGGTAAGGTTGCGGACCTTATCTTGCCATCGCAGAGGGAGCAGAGGATGAAACGTCTTAGGGAGGCCTTGCAGAAAGGTCTGTGCAATGCGTTCCCAGAGACTGGGAGGTTACAAACTCCTGTTTCTGGACAACGTGTTGCTGAGGCTTCGGTCAGTCAAAGAAGGAGCGGTGGAGAAGGTGGCCGTCTGACCGATGCGTTCAGACAATTTTTTGGTCCGCAGCCCCAAGGTATGATCGGTTCCAGCAACCATCGCCAGCGTCTGTTTTACATGGTGCAGGAATACCTAGGGGCAAGATCAGACTTGGACACCTTTCCCACCGAAAATCCTCTGGGTTACTGGGTCTTGAGGATGGATCACTGGCCAGAGCTTGCACAGTATGCAATTGAGCTACTGGCCTGTCCTGCATCCAGCGTTCTTTCGGAACGCACATTCAGTGCTGCTGGAGGCGTGGTAACCGATCACAGGGTGCGTCTGTCCACCGACTCGGTCGATCGGCTGACCTTCATAAAAATGAATCAGTCTTGGATCACCACCAGCTACCAAGCACCTGATGCTGATGTAACTGAATAATTTTTTTCAGATCCCTTCAAAGACTGCCTATGCTGATGCTGAGTGACTATCCCTGAGTAATTATCCTCTTCCTCCTCAATCATCACGCTGATAGCTTGTAAGAACATTTTTGGTTCTGGGCGCCACCACCAGTGCCTAAGGCACAATTTTTCAGCCCCTGTTTAACAGGGGCGTGTAATTACAATTTTTGATGTAATACTTTGCAGCAGGGCTCGTTCCTGCATTCCAACTAGAGTGTCTGTGAGGGGTTGCAGTGTTGTGGCACCAGCACCAGTGCCTAAGGCCCAATTTTTCTGCCCCTGTCTAACAGGGGCGTGTAATTACAATTTTTGATGCAATACTTTACAGCAGGGCTCGTTCCTGCATTCCAACTAGAGTGTCTGTGAGGGGTTGCAGTGTTGTGGCACCAGCACCATTGCCTAAGGCCCAATTTTTCTGCCCCTGTCTAACAGGGGCGTGTAATTACAATTTTTGATGCAATACTTTGCAGCAGGGCTCGTTCCTGCGTTCCAACTAGAGTGTCTGTGAGGGGTTGCAGTGTTGTGGCACCAGCACCAGTGCCTAAGGCCTAATTTTTCAGCTCCTGTTCAACAGGGGCATGTAATTACAATTCTTGATCTAATATTTCACAGCAGGGCCCTGTGAGGGCTTACAGTGTTGTGGCCACAGCAACACCTAAGGCCCAAATTTCTGCTGAGTATATAGGGCAGGACCCTACTTTCAAACATCTAACTTATAAACGACTCCTACTTGCAAACGGAAGGAGACAACAGGAAGTGAGATGAAATCTACCCCTAGGAAGGGAAATTCTCTCCTGTAAGAGTTAATATGGGAAAACAATTTCTCCTTTCCACTGATGCTTTCCAATCCTTGTTCCACAAAAAAACCCAAATTTTCAAAAAACATTTTTCATTGGGACAAAAAAGTGAGGTGAAATCTTCTGAAGAGGAGGAAAGACAGCAAAACAAATGTCACAGGGGTGATAACCCTTCCCTATGTTTTCCAAAAAGCTTAAAAAAGATTTTTTGGCTGGAGCTAAACACGTTAAAAATGTACCCGTTCAAAATTACAAAGAGATTCTACTTAACAACAAACCTACAGTCCCTGTCTTGTTTGCACCGCCTGTATACTGCTGTTCAGAGTATATAGGGCCTTTCCTTATTTTAATTTGGGTGCGGGGTTCCCCTTAATATCCATACAAGACCCAAAGGGCCTGGTAATGGACTGGGGGGTACCCATGCCGTTTGTCTCACTGATTTTCATCCATATTGCCATGACCCGACATGACATTAAACCCGCAAGCAGTTTTAAATGAGATTTTTTCCTTTAAAAATGACATTTGGTGCAGGGACTGTTCTAAACACGGGAAACACGCGTCACTTTACAGGCATACTATAGACACCCCCCAGGTACGATATTTAAAGGAATATTTCACTTTTTTTTTTTTTTTACTTTAAGCATCATTAAAATCACTGCTCCCGAAAAAACGGCCGTTTTTAAAAGTTCTTTTTTCATTGATACATGTCCCCTGGGGTAGGACCCGGGTCCCCAAACCCTTTTTCGGACAATACCATGCAAATTAGCCTTTAAAATGAGCACTTTTGATTTCGAATGTTCGAGTCCCATAGACGTCAATGGGGTTCTAACGTTCGTGCGAACTTTCGGTCCGTTCGCGGGTTCTGGTGCGAACCGAACCGGGGGGTGTTCGGCTCATCCCAATATATCATTGATAATAAGACAAGGGTCCAGAGGATGACCCCTAAGCCCTATGCCGGGGATGGTTCTGCCTAAGGAGCAATGATACAATAACAGACTTTTAGTCTGTATTAAACCGTTTCTCTGCTGGCCAGCACGTTGGGGCCCAGATGCGGCATTGATGTGTTTAAGATAAGTTCCCCCTAAACCCGTTATAGAATGCTACTCAATAATGGTGTGTAATACGGTACAGCCACAAACTCCTGGGTTGATAGCTGGTCTCCCTCTGTTCTCCTTCGGCAGCTCAGAAAAATGAGCAGTAGAGGCATTCGCTCCAATGATTAGGGGGTAGGACCAGCCAACAATTATGACGTTCTCCACAATGTTCAAGTGACAGCACCAGTAATGCCGCGTACACACAAGCGGACTTTGCGGCAGACTTGGTCCGGCAGACCGGACTCCGTCGGATAATTCGATCGTGTGTGGGCTCCAGCTGACTTTTTTTCCCAAAAGTTCGACGGACCTAGAAATGAAACGTGTTTCAAATCTTTCCGACGGACTCGAGTCCGGTCGAAAAATCCGCTTGTCTGTATGCTAGTCCGACGGACTAAAACCGACGCAAGGGCAGCTATTGGCTACTGGCTATCAACTTCCTTATTTTAGTCCGGTCGTACATCATCACGTACGAATCCGCCGGACTTTGGTGTGATCGTGTGTGTGTCCAAGTCCGTCTGTTTGTAAGTCCAGCGCACCTACGCTACAAAGTCCATCAGAAAAATCGATAATGACAGTGGCATTCTCCTCAACAATCAGGCATTGGCACCAGCAAGTGACAGTGGCATTCTCCCCAATGATCAGGTAGTGGCATCAGTCAATGACAGTGGCATTCTCCCAAATGATCAGGCAGTGGCACCAGCCAGTGACAGTGGCATTCTCCCCAACGATCAGACAGTTGCACCAATCAGCGACAGTGGCGTTCTCCCCAACAATCAGGCAGTGACACCAGCCACTGACAGTGGCGTTCTCCCCAACAATCAGGCAGTGGCACCAGCCAGCGCCAGTGGCATTCTCCCTAATAATCATGTAGTGGTACCAGCCAGCGATGGTGGCATTCTCCCCAACAATCAGACAGTAGCACCAGCCAGCGACAGTGGCATTCTCCCCAATGATCAGGTAGTGGCACCAGCCAGCGACAGTGGCGTTCTCCCTAATAATCAGGCAATCGCACCAGCCAGTAACAGTGGCGCTCTACCTAATGATGAGGTGGCACCAGTCAGTGACCGTGGCTTTTTTCTTAGCGATTAGACAGTGGCACTAGCCAGTGACTGTGGCATTCTCCCCAATGATCAGGGAGTGGCACCAGCCAGCAACAGTGGCGTTCTCCCCAATGATCAGGCAGCGGCACCAGTAAGCGACAGTGGCATTCTCCCCAACGATCAGGCAGTGGTAGCAGTCAGCGACAGTGGCATTCTCCCCAGCAATCAGGCAGTGATAACAGTCAGTGACAGTGGCATTCTCCCCAATGATCAGGCAGTGGCACCAGCCAGTGACAATAGTATTCTCCCCAACGAGCAGACAGTGGCACCAATCAGCGACAGTGGCATTTTCCCCAATGATCAGGCAGTGGCACCAGCCAGCAACAGTGATGTTTTCCCCAATGATCAGGCAGTGGCACAACCAGTGACAGTGGCACTCTCCCTAATGATCAGGTGGCACCAGCCAGTAACAGTGGCGTTTTCCCCAACGATCAGGCAGTGGTACCAGCCAACAAAGGTGGCGTTCTCAACAATGTTCAGGTGGCAGCACTAGTCAGTGACAGTGGCGTTCTCCCCAATTATCATTGCCTCTCGGAGGATCAGGAATTAATTTTTTCCCCTGTTGTAGCAAATTGGATCATGCTTTGCTGGGGTTGTTCGCCTTCCTCTGGATCAACTGTGGGTATAGGATTATGTATATGGGATTGAATGATTTTTTATATATATATATATATATATATATATATATATATATATATATATTTCTTTTTTTCTTTTTTCTTTTTTTTTTTTTATTGGTTGAACTAAATGGACTTTTTTCAACCTGACTAACTATGTAACTATTATACGGCACCTACCAGCAACAGTGGCAATCTCCCCAACGCCAGCTAGTGATAGTGGCAATCTCCCAACCATCAGGTAGTGGCACCAGCCAGCGACAGTGGCATTCTCCCGAACGATCAGACAGTGTCACCAATCAGCGACAGTGGCACTCTCTCCAATCATTAGGTGGCACCAGTCAGTGACAATGACATTCTCTCCAATGATCAGGCAGCGGTACCAGTCAGTGATAGTGGCGTTCTCCCCGACAATCAGAAAGCAGCACCAGCCAGCAGCAGTGGTGTTCTTTCCAATGATCATGAGGCGTTTTCTCCAAAGATCAGGCAGTGGCATCAGCCAGCTATAGTGGCATTCTCCCCAATGAGTGGGGGACAGCACCTAGGGTTGTCACCTTTTCTTCAATCCAAACCCGAACACTTTAGCAGCGCTAAGAAATTTATTTTAAGAGGGAACGCTGAGGACTCTGGTATAAAGGGGAACTCTAATGTAAGAGAGTTCCCAGCATTTCCCCTAAATCAGGGTTGCCAAAGCCCCACTTACATCAGAGTCCACAGGGCACCCCTTATATTTAGGTCCCTCTCATCTTAGTGTACACACTCGCTCAGAGGTAGGAGAGAGAAGGAAGGAAGGGGGGAGACTTTAGGCATTAGATGTTGAGCTCACTCACCCGAGGATGGAGGCTCAAGCATTGACACTTTTCATCCACGATGCATCTGCCAGTTGCTGAGCTTTAAATTTCTAGCCCAGGCATCTCTTTCCCGAGCATTGAATGCTGGGGAATGGAGTGCGGGAGGGCAGACAGAGGGGTAAGGGCAGAAGGAGCAAGAGGAAATCAAGCCCTCTCTCCGCTCCTGTCCATGTATGGGGTGGGGCCCGTTTGCAGTCCCGATTGTGGTACTTAGTTAATAGGGGAACTGCAGTTCATTCTCAATAATGTGTCCGGGTTTCAGGAGGTCTGAAACCCGGACACACAATTCCAAACCCGGACTGTCCGGGTGAATCCCGGACTGTTGGCAACCCTAACAGCACCAGCCAGCAACAGTGTAATTCTCCCCAATGATCAGGCAGTGGCACCAGTTATTGACAATGGCATTCTCCACAATGATCAGGCGGCCGTACCAGCCAGTGGCAGTGGCACTCTCCCTAATGATCAGGTGGCGGCACCAGCCAGCAACAGTGGCGTTCTCCCCACCAATCAGGCGGTGGCACAAGTCAGTGGCAGTGGTGTCCTCCCCAGAGATCAGGCATCGGTACCAGTCAGTGGCTGTGGTACTTTCCCCACCAATCAGGAGGTGGCACCAGTCAGTGGCAGTGGAGTCCTCCCCAGCAATCAGGCAGCAGTGCCAGTCAGTGACAGTGGAGTCCTCCCCAGTGATCAGGGGGTGGCAGTGTTGTCCTCCCCAGCGATCAGGCAGCAGTGCCAGTCAGTGGCAGTGGCACTTTCCCCAACAATCAGGCAGTAGCACCAGTCCGTTGCAGTGGTGTTCTCATATACCAGGAGATGTCTACCACTCCAACCTCTCAAATTCTCTCTGTGGAGGAGTTCTGTAAATATCAAAAGCATTGATGGATGGGGGCTCTATCTGACTTGCCGCAGCTTCTAATGCACATTGTGAGAAGCTCACAGAGTGCAGTGAAATCAGAGTAAGCCACAACTGTGCAAGTCTGAAGGGAAAGCTGGAGGTCAGATTTAATGCAAATGTGTATTCTCTATGTATAGAAATAAGAAATCTGGATGTATGGACAATAGTCATCCTTGTAATTTGGACCCAGAGGAAGCTGCGCAGTAACTCAGACGTGGTCCAGCACCCAGCCTCAGGCTTCAATGTAATGATGTATGTAGAACATCAACTGTTGGTATGGGAATGGGAAGGAACTAAGTAGGGAGGTCAGAGTGTCAACATCACGTTATACACAATTAACTTCCAGCTACCTTCTCAGACAATCAAATACAATCCCTTTTATCCTTCACCTCACTAGCAGCACCTTTATATGCTTCTGGAATGTGCTTGGGGCAAACACATAACAAGTAGGAAGAACGGGAAACAAATCCTTCAAGGCATATAATCTCTAGTCAATGTGATAAGCTTAAAGTGGACCTATCATCAGACGTACGCTATATTACCAAAAGTATTGGGACGCCTGCCTTTAAATGCACTTTAATGGCATCCCAGTCTTAGTCCGTAGGGTTCAATATTGAGTTGGCCCACCCTTTGCAGTTATAGCAGCTTCAACTCTTCTGGGAAGGCTGTCCACAAAGTTTAGGAGTGTGTCTATGGGAATGTTTAACCATTCTTCTAGAAGCACATTTGTGAGGTCAGATACTGATGTGGGCGAGAAGGCCTGGCTCGTGGTCTCAGCTCTAATTCATCCCAAAGGTGTTCTAAAAAGTTGTGGTCAGGACTATGCAGGCCAGTCAAGTTCCTCCACCCCAAACTCACTCATCCATGTCCTTATGGACCTTGCTTTGTGCACTGGTCCAAATCATTTGGTGAAGGAGGGATTATGGTGTGGGATTGTTTTTCAGGGGTTGGGCTTGGCCCCTTAGTTCCAGTGAAGAGAACTCTTAAGGCGTCAGCATACCAAGACATTTTGGACAATTTGGGATGAATTAGAGCGGAGACTTTGAGGCAGACCTTTTCGGATCACCATCAGGATAATCCAGGATCATCCCCACAGCCAGGAGATACAAGAGCCATGGGGAGGACATGGACAACCGGTGACGGTCCCCTGTACTCTACAGCTTTCTCGGCTTCTCCTCCTGGCCAATCTGATCCACCTCCTGTCCTGATTGGCCGGGAGGAGAAGCTGGAAGACAATAGCAAATAATAATGCGCCATGAGCCCACCCTTTTTCAAGCCAATTAGAGCCTCAGGCTCTAATAGTTACATAGTTACATAGTTGGTGAGGTTGAAAAAAGACACAAGTCCATCAAGTCCAACCTATGTGTCTGATTATGTGTCAGTATTACATTATATATCCCTGTATATTGCGGTCATTCAGGTGCTTATCTAATAGTTTCTTGAAGCTATCAATGCTCCCCGCTGAGACCACCGCCTGTGGAAGGGAATTCCACATCCTTGCTGCTCTTACAGTAAAGAACCCTCTACGTAGTTTAAGGTTAAACCTCTTTTCTTCTAATTTTAATGAGTGGCTGCGAGTCTTATTAAACTCTCTTCTGCGAAAAAGTTTTATTTCTATTGTAGGGTCATCAGTATGGTATTTGTATATTGAAATCATATCCCCTCCCAAGCGTCTCTTCTCCAGAGAGAATTAGTTCAGTGCTCGCAACCTTTCCTCATAACTAAGATCCTCCAGACCCCTTATTAGCTTTGTTGCCCTTCTTTGTACTCGCTTCATTTCCAGTACATCCTTCCTGAGAACTGGTGCCCAGAACTGGACAGCATACTCCAGGTGCGGCCGGACCAGGGTCTTGTAGAGCGGGAGAATTATCGTTTTATCTCTGGAGTTGATCCCCTTTTTAATGCATGCCAATATTCTGTTTGCTTTGTTAGCAGCAGCTTGGCATTGCATGCCATTGCTGAGCCTATCATCTACTAGGACCCCCAGCTCCTTTTCCATCCTAGATTCTGCCAGAGGTTCTCCCCCTAGTGTATAGATTGCATTCATATTTTTGCCACCCAAATGTATTATTTTACATTTTTCTACATTGAACCTCATTTGCCATGTAGTTGCCCACCCCATTAATTTGTTCAGATCTTTTTGCAAGGTTTCCACGTCCTGCGGGGAAGTTATTGCCCTGCTTAGCTTAGTATCGTCTGCAAATACAGAGATTGAACTGTTTATCCCATCCTCCAGGTCGTTTATGAACAAATTAAATAGGATTGGTCCCAGCACAGAACCCTGAGGAACCCCACTACCCACCCCTGACCATTCTGAGTACTCCCCATTTATCACCACCCTCTGAACTCGCCCTTGTAGCCAGTTTTAAATCCATGTACTCACCCTATGGTCCATGCCAACGGACCTTATTTTGTACAGTAAACGTTTATGGGGAACTGTGTCAAATGCTTTTGCAAAATCCAGATACACCACATCTACGGGCCTTCCTTTATCTAGATGCCAACTCACCTCCTCATAGAAGGTTAATAGATTGGTTTGGCAAGAACGATTCTTCATGAATCCATGCTGATTACTGCTAATGATACCGTTCTTATTACTAAAATCTTGTATATAGTCTCTTATCATCCCCTCCAAGAGTTTACATACTATTGATGTTAGGCTAACTGGTCTGTAATTCCCAGGGATGTATTTTGGGCCCTTTTTAAATATTGGTGCTACATTGGCTTTTCTCCAATCAGCTGGTACCATTCCAGTCAGTAGACTGTCTGTAAAAATTAGGAACAACGGTCTGGCAATCACTTGACTGAGTTCCCTAAGTACCCTCGGATGCAAGCCATCTGGTCCCGGTGATTTATTAATGTTAAGTTTCTCAAGTCTAATTTTAATTCCGTCCTCTGTTAACCATGGAGGTGCTTCCTGTGTTGTGTCATGAGGATAAACACTGCAGTTTTGGTTACTGAAGCCCCCCGACTCACTCGTGAAGACTGAGGAGAAGAATAAATTCAATACCATCGCCATCTCCCCATCCTTTGTAACCAGATGTCCTTCCTCATTCTTTATGGGGCCAATATGGTCTGTCCTCCCTGTTGTACTGTTTACATACTTAAAGAATTTCTTGGGATTTTTTTTTTGCTCTTCTTCGCTATGTGTCTTTCATGTTCGATCTTAGCCGTCCTAATTGCACCCTTACATTTCTTGTTGCATTCTTTATAAAGTCTGAATGCTGCGTATGATCCCTCAACCTTGTATTTTTTGAAGGCTTTCTCCTTTTCTTTTATATGCATTTTTACATTGGAGTTAAGCCACCCAGGACTTTTGTTCGCTCTTTTAAATTTATTACCCGATGGGATACATTGGCTAATGCCCTTATTTAATAAGCTCTTAAAGCAAACCCATCTCTCCTCCGTATTCTTTGTTCCTAATATTTTATCCCAATTTATGCCTTTTAGCAAGGTTTGTAGTTTAGGGAAGTTGGCTCTTTTGAAATTCAGTGTCTTTGTATTCCCTTTAGGTTTCCTATTTGTGTGATTTATACTGAAACTAATTGACCTGTGAACGCTGTTACCTAAATTGCCCCGTATTTCCACATCCGTGATCAGGTCTGTATTGTTGGTAATCATTAGATCCAGTAAGGCTTTATTTCTAGTTGGTGCGTCTACCATCTGACTCATGAAATTGTCCTGCAAGATATTTAGGAACTGGCGAGCCTTAAATGAATGCGCGATTCCCTCCGCCCAGTCTATGTCTGGATAATTAAAATCCCCCATTATGATAACACTTCCCATCCTTGCTGCTAATCCAAATTGTGATAGGAGATCTGTCTCCACTTCCTCCCTCAGGTTAGGGGGCCTATAGCATACTCCCAGTATTATTTTCCCCTTAGCTTCTTCCCTTTGGAGCTCTACCCATAAGGATTCCACCTCCTCCCTAGCTCCCTCAGCGATGTCATCTCTCACATTTACTTGTACATTATTCTTTATATATATAGGCATACCCCTCCCCCTTTTTTACCCTCTCTATCCTTGCGGTATAGGGTATACCCTTGAATGTTTGCCAGCCAATCATGAGAGCTGTTGAACCAGGTCTCTGAAATTCCCACAAAATCCAAATCCTCCTCGTACAACAGTATCTCTAGTTCACCCATCTTGTCCGCCATGCTCCTGGCATTGGTGAACATGCCACATAGTTTAGACCAGTCGCATATTGTCTTCGTATTGGGTGTTTCGAGATTGCAACTAGGACTTGCTACTATACTTACCTTGTGTTTTTGTGCTTTGGTTAACCTAGTAATGCCCCCAATACTACCCTCTGGAATATCTGCCGCGCTGGCTATCACTGTCTCTGGACCCCCCCCCCCCCCATTGCCTAGTTTAAAAACCCCTCTAACTTTTTGGCCATCTTCATTCCCAGCAGATCTGCACCCTCCTCATTTAGGTGCAGTCCGTCCCTTCTATAGTACCGGTTATCGACTGAGAAGTCGGCCCAGTCCTCCAGGAACCCAAACCCCTCCTTACTACACCAGCTCTTCAGCCACTTGTTTACTTCCCTAATCTCCCTCTGCCTCTCTGGTGTGGCTCGATGTACCGGTAGTATTCCTGAGAATACTACCTTGGAGGTCCTTTTCCTCAATTTAGCTCCTAAGTCCCTAAAATCGTTCTTTAGGACACTCCATCTGCCTCTGACTTTGTCATTGCTGCCAACGTGCACCATGACAGCCAGGTCTTCCCCAGCCCCTTCCAGTAATCTGTCCACAAGATCCGCGATGTGCCGAACCCGAGTGTCCAGTAGACAACATACTGTTTGGCGCTTCAGGTCTTGGTTACAGATTGCCCTCTCTGTCCTTCTAAGAATTGAGTCCCCTACCACCAGAATCTGTCTTTCCTTTCCCTTTGCTGCCCCCCCACTCTCACTGGAGGAGTTCTTCCCCCGGCAGCTAAAAGAGTCCCTCATCTCCAGCAGTGCTGGTCCCTGACTGGTTTCACCAATGTCACTCAATAGAGCGTACTTATTGGGATGCTCCAGTCCTTGATCGGCCTCCCTGGCACTTCCCCCTCTACCCTTCCTGTCACCCATCTACTCTTTGGTAGTACCTGTACCTCTTTGTCTCCACCCGCCTCTGTGCTGGCCCCTGCCGGCACCTGCCGTGTACGTTCCTGGCTCACCTTTAGTATGGAGGGACTTCTCAGTGCTGACAGTTGCTTCCCCAGATTCAGGACCTGGGCTTCCAGGGAAACAATGTGCTTACATTTTGCACAGCAGTATTCACCCTCGATCGGATGATCAAGGAACGCATACATGCAGCAAGATGAACAAAGAGTCGCCTCTCCACACCCGCCGGGCATCGTACCTATTAAATTTAGTGAGGATTTGGGGATTATATCCTGTCCAAATTACCTAACAGCTAGCTTCCTGGCACTAATACTCAAGACAATACACAGGTACACAACAAGACAATACACAGGTACACAAGTACTCAAGACAATACACAGGTACACAGGTACACAACAAAATACACAGGTACTCACAGACCTACGTGCACTCGCAATACTCAAGTATACAGTGCACAATACACAAGTACTAACGATCCACACACACTACTCAGACAACACTCAGGTACTTACACTACACAGGTACTATGACCCCTGTTATAACCTCCTGTTTTAAACTCTGGTTTTTAACTCACCACTTAGACCAGTTCCACTTACACAGCGTTCCAGCAGGCTCACAATGAGCAGGCTCACTTATGAGTCCTACACAGAGTTATATAGGCCTCAAGCACCTGTGAGCAATTAACCACTACCCTTAATTGTTAGTCTGAAACCAACTAATCATGTGGCTTGCAAAAAAAAACAACCTTCTGGCACCCTGTAGGGGGGGGGGGGGCGGCGCCCTTGCACCCCTAATGGACCGGACGCCCCTGTTCCAAGGTCACCATCTACTTCCTGGACTGAAGTACACGCCTCAGAGATGAAACGGTCATGTGGAGGCCCAGCTCTTGGCTATGTTTTTCACCAATGCCTGACACAGATCAGCCCCTGCTGCAGCCTCGCACCTTGTGACGTGTCATGAAGTTATAATGTGGCGATCTGATCACTGACGGGGAGGAGACTGAGAAAAGGCCCCTGGGGGTGGGAGGAGAGACTGAGGAAAGTCATCTTCTTGCCTGCAGGAGACTAATGATGTCAACTCAGCTGAGGCAAAGTCACCTTATTGGGGATTCAGGGACAGCTTTTTTTTTTTAAATAAAAGGAGGGATTTTTGGAAAATGATGGATATTGTGACTTTTCAGGAATTTATGCAGACTGATTAGATAGATACTTTACAACTTTTAAAAAGTTAAAGTGTTACTAAACCCACAACAGTAAAATCAGTCTGTATATGCAGAATAGCATGCTTGTTATACTCACTGTGGATTAACCCTCCGCATTGTTTAAAAAGGCTGTTTGATCTTGTCTTCCTGATTCTGCTCTTCTTCTACTGTCCCCAATCTATCTCCTAATAAGTCAGGGCCTTTGGAGTCACTCTGCACATACTCAGTTTGGTGTGTATTGCTAGAGGGGTTTTTTTTCTTCGGGGGGGGGGGGGGGTGCATGTAATCAACACAGAGCCAATTAGCACTGTCCAGACAGAAGGTCAGGGTTCCTGCAGCCTCATAGGACAATCAGAGTAGAAAGAAAACTCCTCCTACAAGCTATAACCAGACACTGATAGAAGTCACAAGACTGCTATATAATGCTGATGAGAAAAGGTATTTAGCAGTTTATATTTACTAAAATAATTGCATTTCAATGTTCTGTGTACTGTGGGAGACCAGATATAGTGAATGCAGGCTCCTGGGGAGACCAGATATAATGAATGCAGGCTCCTGGGGAGACCAGATATAGTGAATGCAGGCTCCTGGGGAGACCAGATATAGTGAACGCAGGCTCCTGGGGAGACCAGATATAGTGAATGCAGGCTCCTGGGGAGACCAGATATAGTGAATGCAGGCTCCCAGGGAAGACCAGATATAATGAATGCAGGCTCCTGGGGAGACCAGATATAGTGAATGCAGGCTCCTGGGGAGACCAGATATAGTGAATGATGGCTCCTGGGGAGACAAGATATAATGAATGCAGGCTCCTGGGTTTAGTAACACTTTAAATATGCCTATGTTTTTCCTTTCTTGGCTCCTCCTTCCCCCCTCATCCACATGATGAAGACATTTTTCCATTTTCATGACATACATCATTTTGGACCCAATGATATCATCACTGGGTCTCTGTGTTGCTCTATGCAATGCAGGCAGCTTCTAATGCACATTGTGAGAAGCTCACAGTGTGCGGTGAAATCGGAGTAAGCCATTTCAGTCCAGGAAAGGAGTTGGTACAACTGTGCAAGCATGAAGGGAAGGCCAGAATAAAGATTTGATAACAGTAGATTACAGAATACTTTATCCCCCCCCCCCCCAGACATCGATTGGTGCGTTCATTGCCGCACTGACATGGTGCATCCCCTGAGGTGGCATTAAACTATCTCTCACAGGAAGCACAATCTGCGGTTATACGTTGATCAGAAACCCCCTGCAAGGCTTTGCTTGGCTGTCTTTTCTTTTCATTATAATTTTAGAAAATAAATCATTTCATGCACTATTTCATAGGAACAAATGGATTTTCTTCAATGTTATAAGTCATCTCATAGGTACTGTATGTATCACAAGCAAGACATGAAATGAGAAAATAATAAAGAATTACTGCGCTTCCCTACACCACCAAGCTGCAGTTCTAATTCTCAGGTATAGAATTAAATAGGTACAATATATAAAAGAACCGCGCTAAATACAGACCATTGTTGAATAATTCAAAAATATAAAGTGATCATTATAAATAGAAATAAAAAGTTATAAACTCAAATATCGACACAATGTGAAAAATCAAAAATATGTGCTATGAACCACATAAAAAATAAAACAAATTATTATTAAAGCAATTGAAAAAATATAAATAAAAAATCAAAAAATATAGTCCATGATAAAAAGGTGACTTCTGTTAACAATAGTCCTTATTGCAATATATTCCACCCATAGTGATTGAAGACTTTAGTGAAATACATCATGTGAGAAAAATCCACCACCTATGAAGGTATATGATTACCAGAGGTAAGCTGTAATGAAGCTTATGCCAGAAATCCACTCAATGGGGACACCACCATCTGTCTCAGCACGGAGGAAGGATCACCCGGGACTCATCGATAATAGTTAGCTCAGCAATGGAAACCCAAGGAGATAAAAAATACATCCACCATAGTGTGAATCCGTTTGACCAATTTATTGTATAAGTAAAGTAGCGCACTTACCAAAAGAACAAATAAAACAGCATATATAAAATCAGCCGGCCGGCCTGCATACACCCGTTCGCTGTGGAGTAGAAACGATGACGTCAGCGCGTCTGCCTTCCGATGTACGTTTCGTCCTATTGGACGTTGTCATAGGAACGGCGTTCCTATGACAACGTCC
Organism: Lithobates septentrionalis; assembly: GCA_037952835.1. Lineage (NCBI taxonomy): Eukaryota > Metazoa > Chordata > Amphibia > Anura > Ranidae > Lithobates > Lithobates septentrionalis. Next base: position 920,615 of record JBBDGP010002843.1, read on the forward strand.
AATAGGACGAAACGTACGTCGGAAGGCAGACGCGCTGACGTCATCGTTTCTACTCCACAGCGAACGGGTGTATGCAGGCTGGCCGGCTGATTTTATATATGCTGTTTTATTTGTTCTTTTGGTAAGTGCGCTACTTTACTTATACAATAAATTGGTCAAACGGATTCACACTATGGTGGATGTATTTTTTATCTCCTTGGGTTTCCATTGCTGAGCTAACTATTATCGATGAGTCCCGGGTGATGCTTCCTCCGTGCTGAGACAGATGGTGGTGTCCCCATTGAGTGGATTTCTGGCATAAGCTTCATTACAGCTTACCTCTGGTAATCATATACCTTCATAGGTGGTGGATTTTTCTCACATGATGTCTTTCACTAAAGTCTTCAGTCACTATGGGTGGAATAAATTGCAATAAGGACTATTGTTAACAGAAGTCACCTTTTTATCATGGACTATATTTTTTGATTTTTTATTTATATTTTTTCAATCGCTTTAATAATAATTTGTTTTATTTTTTATGTGGTTCATAGCACATTTTTTTGATTTTTCACATTGTGTCGATATTTGAGTTTATAACTTTTTATTTCTATTTATAATGATCACTTTATATTTTTGAATTATTCAACAATGGTCTGTATTTAGCGCGGTTCTTTTATATATTGTAAGACATGAAATGAGCAGGGGAAAGCATAGGCGATGCTAATCGTAAATACCCCTACAGTGTGACATACATTCATTTAAAGGGCAACTCCACTCATAGCTGTTATTTTCCATTTCACATGGTCAACCTGTCACACAGGCTAATGGAGACTGCCATTGGCATTTGCAACATCCATTACCCAGGCATAGATGTCACCATTAGGAAACCCATCCTGAGAAATGCCATACAGCTCAGATAATAGGTACAGGAACTCCCCCCTCCCGAGCCACTTCTTAGTTTCTGCTCCCTACCCACCTCTGAACAACGTGTCTTGGTTCCATCTCCTGCCCACCTCTGAACACCGTCCCTTGGTTCCACCTCCTACCTACCTCTGAGCACTGTCCCTTGGTTCCACCCCCTACCCACCTCTGAGCACCGTTCCTTGGTTCCACCACCTACCTACCTCCGAACACCGTCCCTTGGTTCCACCCCCCCACCCACCTCTGAGCACCGTCCCTTGCTTCCACCCCCCACCCACCTCTGAGCACCGTCCCTTGGTTCCACCTCTTACCCACCTCCCAGTACCGCCCCTTTTACAGAATACAGAACCCAGTATCATTTTCTGCTACTAAGTGATTTGCACTAGACATGTGCAGAACAAAAAATTTGTTTCTTTTCATTTATGTTTTACATATATTTGTTTAATTCGTTTTTGGAATTCGTTTCGTTTATTCAAATTCGAATCTTCCGAATTTGGAAAAATTTGAATCGATTCAAATTCCATTTGAAATTGAATTTATTCTGTTTGAAATCCGAATTTTGGAAGATGGTTATATTCTTTCTATTCTTTTCAATTGTGTTTTTCTATTCTATTCTTTTATTTTCTATTCTATTCTATTTCTTTTCTATTATATTCTATTCTTTTCTATTTTATTCAAATTTATTTTATTCTAATTTTGGAAAACTGTTATATTGTTATATTCTTTCTATTCTATTCTATTCTTTTCTATTGTTTAGTCAATTTAGTCTTTTCTATTCTATTATTCAATTTTCTTTTTGGGTTCGAGCCCAAAAGAGATTTGGGTCCAAAAGACAGAGGGTCTGAGTAAAGAGCAGGAACAGATAGTTTGGGTCCAGAAGAGGCACAGAGGGTTTTGGTCCAGAAAATGCAAAGAAGGCTTGAATCCTGAAGAAGGGCCAGAGGTTTTTGGTCCAGAAGGACAGCAAGTTTGGATCCAGATAAGGGACAAATGGTTTGGGTCCTGAAGAGGGATCAAGGTTTTGGTTCCAGAAGACAGACAGAGATTTTGAGTCCAGAAGTGGAACGGTGGGTTTGGGTGCAGAAGAAGAACTGAGTGTTTGAGCCCTCAAGAGACACAGAAGATTTGGGACCAGAATAAGAACAGAGGGTTGGGGTTTGGAAGAGGGGCAAATGATTTTCATTCAGAAGAGGGACAAATGTTTTGATCCTGAAGAGGGACAGAGGTTTTGGGTCTAACAGAAAGACAGAGAGCTTGAATCCAGAAGAAGGACAGATGGTTTGGGTCCAGTAAAGGGAGTAAGGTTTTAGGTCCAGAAGAGGGACAGGGAGTTTGGATCCAGAGAGTTTGGGCCCAGATAAGGGACAGATGGTTTGGGTCGGAAAGAGGGATCAAGGTTTTGGATCTAGAAGACAGACAGAGAGTTTGGGTCCAGAAGTGGAAGATTAGCTTTGGGTGCAGAAGAAGGGGGGCCAGGATCGGCATTTTCACGGAGCTCCCGCTTGTTACCCCTGAATTGATCGTGTTCCCGGTGCAGCAGGCTCATTTTACCGGATGCCCGAAGGTTCCAGTATTGCTAGCAGTGTTGTCAACCTACCAAATTTAAATTTACTGACACGACACCCAAAATTTACTGGCACAGTCAAGTTTTTACTGGCATATTTAAAAGTTACAAAATGACAGTTAGTTTTAAGTGCAAATTTTAGTATTTAGGCTACAAACAAGTACAATATGCAATAAGCAAAGTGATTTAAGGTAGATATTAAGGCAAAAACATATTACTTATTTTGTTTTCGATATAGTAAATAAGTAGCTCAGGGACAAGAATCGAGAGGGCAAGAAAGTAGAATGGGCAGCACACACACATGCAATTGACTCTCACAGTGACACAGACAGCAGTGTACAGCAGCACAAATGATAATGGCACCTCACCAACATGACACCTCCCCTACTGAGTCACAGTGACCCTCTCTCTCCATGCCAGGTGGTTCCTTCAGCCTACCCCCTGTTCCACAGACCTGCACATGAGGCTCTGGCTGCTCCGTTCCCTTGCACCATGACTTCACACGACACACTGCTGGCACAGTCCGAACACACTGTAGCAGGCACTCGGATGGTCTCGGCCAAACGTCACAGCCATATTTCTTACTGGCAACCTTTTTCTTTCACTGGCATTTACTGGCAGGAGAAAAGAGCCCATGTTTTACTAGCTGCCAGTAAAAATACTGGCGGTTGGCAACACTGATTGCTAGTGACCCTCCTCAGGGCCGTCTTTAATATTGATTGGACCCCGGGCAAAACTTTTCTTGGGGCCCCCCTCCATGCAGTTTTGCTCTCCGCCTGCTCTGAGACATACAATAAATAGCAGCTAGACTCAAAATCAGTTTACTGAATCAGATCAGGCAGCTATTGAGATTGGTTTCCAGAGGTTACAATGTATCATTACCGCTCACTGACTGGTTGCTAGAGGGTACAGCACATAATTTCTGCTTGTTGATTGGTTGCTACTGTGGATATGACCACAGGGGGGCATGATATACATATCAATGCCGCCGGCCGCCCCTATTTACATATGAATGCTGCCACTATTTACATATGAATGCCGGTAATTTACATGTAAACGCAGGGTCTGCTGGTGAGACATCTGTACACAACAATAGGGCAGAGCTGGGCAGCATTAGTAGCAGCACTTCACACTGAGATATTGGGACACAGCACAACCTCAAGGGACAAGGGAATTTAAACCAGGATAGTTGGCAAGTTTGAGGCAGCTGCTTTGGGCCCCACAACAATGACAGGGCCCAGGGCAGCTGCCCCTTTTGCCCTGCCTTAAAAACGGCCCTGACCCTCCTGGCCCGCTTGGTTCAGTCGGATCCATGATGGTTACACGTAAGAGCAGGAAGGAAGCACAGCAGATGGAGCAGCAACATGGTGCGGCTACAGCCCTCCCACAGCGCGGCCCACGTGGCACGGAGAAATCCAAGGAAACAGTGAGTAAACCACCCAAGACCCCTATAGCTAATGCTGGGGATCCCCCTAGAGATATGCGTTATTACGCACAGAAACTGTCTGGGCCGCCTCATCCCTTGGAATCCCAGGAGGTGGAGGATGTAGCCAAGGGTGAGGCCACAGAGCAGGAGGAGGGAGGGAAATCTGGCACTGGATTTACAGACCAGCCAGAGTCACCAGCAGTGAGGATAGAGGAAAGAGAGGATGGAGGGGACGAGGAGGATGAACAGCCGACCCTTGCTGAGATACTGAGGGCAGTCAACAGGTGCACAGCCGTAGTAAACATATTGCAAGACTGTTTTAGAGGATTAAAGGAGGAGGTGGTACTGATCAAACAGGATCTCCAAAAAAATCGGGTGCAGAAGAAAAACAGAGGATTTAAGCCCTTAAGAGACAGATTTGGAAGAGGGGCAAATGATTTGGATCCAGAAGAGGGACAGATGTTTGGATCCTAAAAAGGGGCGGATGTTTTGGGTCCAGCAGAAAGACAGAGTTGCTTGAATTCAGAAGAGAGACAGATGGTTTGGGTCCAGAAGAGGGAGGGAGGTTTTGGGTGCAGAACAGGGAGGGAGGTTTTGGGTCCAGAAGAGGGACAGGGAGTTTGGGTCCATATAAGGAACAGATAGCTGGGTTCCGGAAGAGGGATCAAGGCTTTGGGTCCAGAAGACAGACAGAGGTTTTGGGTCCAGAAGTGGAACAGTGGGTTTGGGGGCAGAAGAAGAACAGAGGGTTTTAGCCCTTAAGAGACACAGAAGATTGAGACCAGAAGAAGAACAGAGAGTTGGGGATTGGAAGAGTTGCAAATAGTTTGGATCCAGAACAGGGACAGATGTTTGGATCCCGAAGCGGGACAAAGGTTTGGGTCCAAAAGGACAGGGAGCTTGGATCCAGAATAGGGACAGATGGTTTGGATCCAGAGGTGGAACAGTTGTCAGCTCCATTTGAAGCTTTCTAATAAAACACAAACATAAGACAGAGAGTAAGGCTGTCACGTGGCTGGTTCAATGCTCCATCTCTTCACATGAAAGGCCTCTCCTTCTGAAAGAAGTATGAAGAGAAAAGGAGGAAGAACAGCTGGGGAAGGTCGCTGCTGAAATCTCCGTAGACAAAGTGAGACCGCAGGCAGCACAGACTTGAAAAGACCTCAGCAAGTTTAATTGACAGACTGAACCCTAATAGCTCTTCACAAGAACTCAGTGAAATCACAGCTAAACATCGTGCCAAATGAGTGTGATTTGCTACAGTAGTTATCCTGAGCGCAAACCGTCTATGCTTTGTGGGCTCGGATAAATCTGAATTCAATAACCCAAAAAATTATTATGCAATATGACTGTTATAAAAGAACAGTGGGAGCGTACATCTTTTACAAGCATTCATCTAGAGAAGAACCTGGGCGTGAGACAATTAAACTCATTCAAAGGTCTATTGCCAAGGTGGCTTTTTGCATGCAAAGCAGGGACTTTTACACCCTTTCCTGGCAGTGCAGTGCCTAAGTGGTTAGCAGTGTTGCCATGAACCATCATGATTGTAAATTCAGCCCACAAGATCCCTCTCCCACGCCCAGAGTATAGAATATGTGTGGTTATTAAAGTGTATTTCCAAGCACTGCTCAAATTGACCCCATGTGGAAGGCTGCAGCTTTTATTACTCCCCATGACGCTATCACCAGGCTTGTAAAATTCTTGCAGGGGTAACTGCTGGGTGCTCAGTTCCCATTGACGTAGGCACGCCCCCAGAACGACCTCTCCCAAGAGCCCTTTCCCTACACATGGTGTGTAGGAGAACTCTTTGGAGTTAAGGCAGCAGCATTGTGTTAGTCCGGTGTCAGGCTTTAAGACCAATAGCTATAGCAGTGGAAAACTCCCACTGACCAGCAGGGTAAGTATACAAACAGGTCACCCTGGCAGGATTATAAAGTATTAATATAGGTGCAGCGGTCTAAGTACTAACTGGTATTCACCAGAGCTCCTGATAATGGATATGGGTTTTGCTGCATGTTAGTATCAGGTCGCAGTCCTCAGGATCGCCCCACAAAGTGGTGAGGAATCCAGGGTCCACTTGCAGACATAGCAGGTTGGGATCAAGCAGAGGCATAGACAGTAAACAAGCCAAAGGTCATTAACAAGTGGTTGCAGGTCAGGATCAAGCAGAAATGTAGTCGAGGAACAAGCCAAAGGTCAGTAACGAGTGGTAGCGAAGATACAGAAGACAGCAGGAGGGACAAGAGCAAGATTTTGGCTGTAGAGAGCTCAATAATCTGGCTAAGAGAAAGTGTAAGGGCATGGCTTAAATGGGAAGTTCATGGAAGAGCAAGGGTTCAAGGTTCAGGAGAAACAAGACACAAGGCAAGGTTTATTTTAAGAGAGCTGTCCAGCATCTCAGGTGGTTTAGCAAGAAGAGTTACTGCCAGACCCAGAAATGGTCCTTGGTTCAGATCCAGGTCCTAATATTGGAAAATAAATCAATATTTGTAAGTGGGAAGAGATAGAGGAGCAGGGGTGGGTGGAGTCCTGTAGTCCAGCATGGGCACTGGTTGGGGAGCTCTCTGCTTACACATTGCACCAGCCCTTGAAAAAGTGCCTTGGCAAGCACAAAATATGTTGAAATAGAACCTGTTGTTGCTGGCTGTGTTAATAAAGGTAGAATATTATTTTACATCTAGGTATGCATTGTTCCTGGTGTTGGATTGCTTTGGCGAAGACCTGCACCAAAGCCAGCACCTGAGATGTGATTGTTGAGTGTGGTGCCTGATCTCACCTATGGGCACTGTTTGAGCTTTCACTGCAGAAAAGGCAATGTATTAGCTTAGTACAAAAAGTTAGACGTTTACTGGACTTCTGGTAGATGCAATTCTGTATGTCTAGTCCAGGGACATTATGTAAGATCCTCTGAGGTGGAGACTAAAAGAAATGGTTCCAATTGAAATTGTATTGGAAATGATGTTATTGATCCTGTATTATTTGTAAAAGGCTGCACTGTATATTAGAGTTGTATAAATAATAGCAACAGTGCAAGTAAAGAATTTGTTGATTCTTCGGGGGGTGGAGACTGATGTAAGCTATTCAGTTTTTTCTCAGTTCTCTGTGCTGAGGAAAACACCAGAACTACATAAATGAGAGTAGCCACTGCTTAAAATACAGACACAAGTGCAACAATCAATAGGCTCACATCTGAGAAGTGCTTCATCAGATAGTTGAGCTGGAAGTTTCAATTAGACAAACAAGCCTCGAAGCAAGCAAGAGACAGTATACTTGCCTCTCCCTCAATTGCAGCGCTACAGCCTCCATCAGTCTCTTCCCCATTAGACAACCCTCATTATAGGGCTCAGCACTAACATCCAGTTTGGGCGATGGAACCACTCCATACGCTGGAGAACACAGCATCTGACAAGTGTTGAATGCCAAAGAAGCTGATGAAAGCTGCAGCGCTGGAACAATTGGAAGGTGGGAAAAATGGGTCACAAAGTAGTGCTGCTGCTCCTTACATTGGTGGTCAGTAGCAAGAATGTCCTTTACATTGGTCGTCAGTGTGAAAAATGTTCCTTACATTGGTGGTCAGTGGAAAGAATACTCCTTACATTGGTGGTCAATGGGAAGAATGCTCTTTACATTGGGGGTCATTGGGAAGATTGCTCCTTAGATTGGTGGTCAGTGGGAAGAATGCCCCTTACATTGGTGATCAGTGGGAAGAATGTCCCTTACATTGGTGGTCAAAGGGAAGAATGTCCCTTACATCGGTGGTCGGTGGGAAGAATGTCCCTTATATTGGTGGTCAGTGGGAAGAATGCTCCTTACATTGGTGATCAGTGGGAAGAATATCCCTTATATTGGTGGTCAGTGGGAAGAATGTTCCTTCCATTGGTGGTCAGTGGGAAGAATGTTCCTTCCATTGGTGGTCAGTGGGAAGAATGTTCCTTACACTGGTGTTCAGTAGGAAAAAAGCTCCTTAAATTGGTGGTCGTGGAAAGAATATTCCTTACATTGGTGGTCAATGGGAAGAATGTTGCTTACTTTGGTAGTCAATGGAAAGAATGCCCCTTACATTGGTGGTCAGTGAGAAGAATGCCTCTTACATTAGTGGTCAGAGGAAAGAATATGCTAACTAAACCCTAGTTTTTAACGCAGACTGTTGGACAGGTTAATTAGGTTGGTCAGCAGACTGGTTGGTGAGTTGAGCTATGGAATGTTCTGTTTTTGTCTTTCACGTGTTTGCCCTTCCATGTGCTCCTTGCTGTGAAGGTCAGCTATAGGTGGGGGCAGGGCCATTTGTTTGTTACAGAGGGAAGAATGTCCCTTACATTGGTGGTCAGTAAGAAGAATGTTCCTTATATTGGTGATCAGTGGGAAGAATGTTCCTTACATTCATGGTCAGTGGGGAGAATGTTCCTTACATTGGTGATCAATGGGAAGAATGTCTCTTACATTGGTGATCAGTGAGAAGAATGTTCCTTACATTGATGGTCAGTGGGAACAATGTCCCTTACATTGATGGTCAGTGGGGAGAATGTTCCTTACATTGGTGATCAGTAGGAAGAATGTTCCTTACATTGATGGTGAGTGGGGAGAATGTTCCTTACATTGGTGATCAGTGGGAAGAATGTCCCTTACATTGGTGATCAGTGGGAAGAATGTTCCTTACATTGATGGCCAGTGGAAAGAATGTTCCTTCCATTGGTGGTCAGTGGGAATAATGTTCTTTACATTGGCGGTCAGTGGGAAGAATGTGCTGTTCCAATTGTGATCAGTGGGAAGAATTCTCCTTAATTTGTTGGTCAGTTGGAAAACTGCTCCTTACATTGGTGGTCAGAATGCCACGTTTGAAGACAGTTAAAAAGATCATTGATGTCATGCTGTTGGCTCTGCCGAGTGGCATAGGTCCCAGAACTATGTAGGCACCATGAAATGGTGCTCTGGAGGAACCCTAGTTGAGAATAGTTTCCCTAAATTATTGAATTCTTTATTTAGAAAAGCCAATTCAAGGCAAAAATAGTGGTGAAAAAAATCCCAATACCGATAATTGTTGCAATGAATTCTTCATCGTCAGGGGAAGTGGCAAGGACATGTTCTTCCCCTATATGATTTCTATTAAAAGAAGTCCCTCCTATTAATCCCATAAAGCTGGGAGGTCTGCAATACCAATATTGTTAGGAGGAAGATGTAAATACTGCTTATTATCCCCAGCAGCTAACCTGAAAAAAATAAGTTTGACTTAGTCTGTGAATTGATGAAAACAGATCTATAAAGATTTTACTACATAATAAAGTAGAACATTATGATAGGAGAAGCAGGAGAACATAATATAGACATAACTATTATGCCATTCACCAATAGATATATTACATAGTTAACATTTTTGTCTTTCAAAAGTTCTTTTCCCCCATGTTTTCTTGGAATAAAGTGGCTGCCCCCTAGAGGATTATCTTGAAAATGATATATAAAAAATAAATGAATTAATTAAAAAAAAAAGATCACAGACAGTACTCAGATGTGTTCTTGAAAATTGAAAATACAGATTTTTTTTTTAGGCTTTATTTGGCTAAAAAAAAAATCTCATCAGTGTCACTTAGTAATGTTTGCTCCTGATTTGACATTGACCCCCTACTTGAAGATCAGGGGTTAATGCATATAGTCAAGCAAAAATATTTTACGATTACAGGGGATGGGCATTTGTAAAGAGTGTTTCCTCACAGTGCTGGGTCAACAACATCTAATTTTTGATGTAAATGTAGCAATGACGTAAAGTAGCCATGCTGGGAAATAATCAAATGCTTTGAGATGTATTTATAAAAAAAAAAAGAAAGAAAAAAATGCAGTTTGTCCAGTGAGGGTGCATGTACAGCACATACGTTTGTGCAAATCTGGTAAAATAATGTTTAATTATGGCATTTTCTGTGCTTGTCGAAAGCTATTTATTGATTTAAAATTGAAAATACAGCATTTGGCCACTAGATGTCACTATGTACTATAGATTATGATACCTAGCTCCATCTAGTGGCCAAATGCTGTGTTTTCTGTTTTAAAGTTAATTTCACACAAATTAAAGTGAATATATCCTTTGCTACAATCTTGCATCTGACCTCCGGCCTTTCCTTCAGTATTGCACAGCTGTACCGGCTCCTCTCCTAGATTGAAATGGCTTGCTCTGATTTTACTGCACACTGTGAGCTTCTTACACTGTGCATTAGAAGCTGCAGCGAGTCAGATAGAGCCCTCCTCATTTGCTGGCTGGTGGATGTCCAGCATCATCAAGGCCCTTTCTCCCAAGCTTGCTTGTTCCTGGCCCGCCTTAGATTTCAGTTCTTTCGATCATGGAGGCTCAATGCATGTGGGCGTTACCTATGCAGATACAGCCTGTCTAGGAACGACCACTCTTATCCATTAAGGCATTTTGATAGTTGCATAACCCCTTCAAGAGGGAGCCCACTGCTGCTTTAGGACTGAGGGCTCTTGAGAGGAGTACTGAGGGATGTTTTCAGGAAGCTACCTACAGCACCCTGTCGGCCCCTCACACCATTCATGATCTGCCTGCATTTCATACAGAAGCACCGAGACCCAGTGATGGGATCACTGGGTGTAAAGCAAGGTATGTAATGAAAATGGAGTCAAACCTAATCAACATGTTGATGGGGGGGGGGGGGGGAGAGAACCAAAATATAAGCCAATCAAACCTTAAGGATAAAAAAATAAAAAACAAACATTTTTAGTTCATATTTTTGAGTTCCAGTTTAATTTCAGCTAGTTAGCAGAAATATAATGGATATAACAAACCCTCCCCCTTTCTTACTTCTGTATGCAGGGTTTCAATTAGAGAGAGCTTGCCTGAAGCACACAGCTGCTTCTGGATATGTGAGAGTGCTAGCACCTCATGTGGCCGGATTGGAGAATGCACTCCTGGGAAGAGAATCTGAAGTGCACACAGCTTGTGATTCTTGGGATTTTATATAAAATCTTCAATACAGTATCTATGGTCTTTGTTAATTCTGACTGATACGATGTTGCTTGGAATGAAGATCTTGACATTGGATAGTGGTCAACCCTAAGTGCTTCAGCCCATATGACCTTTTATTATATGAAAATAACCTTACAGAAGCACTCAGTTATATTATAATATTGACACTGTATCAGGATAGTGAACATATGGATGGATCCTTTCGTCAGCATATTGAACATATTGTAGCGAAGGGTTCTGAGAACATACAGTGTAGCTGTAGGAGGCCTTCCACGCCTGGTGTGCTGCTGCCCCCATGTGTTCAATGTCTGGTATCACATGATTCACTGTGCGCATAACTGCCAACACCGAGCAAATAATTTGTATTTAAATATTCTCATAAAAAGTCAGCAGCTAGTAATTACATCCTCACTCAGAAAATTACACTGGAGCTAAATTATACTGGCACAAAACCATGCCATACATATGAATATCTTTAAAGCTGAACTTCAGTACTAAAAAAATAAATAAAATGGGAGTCCTTTTTTTTGTTGTTGTTGTTGTAGTGTGGGATGATTGGAATAGGAGATAATGCAGGAGATCCTGTGTAGGTGATAGAGGAGATAGAGGAGAGAGAGAAGGCTATAGAAAGGGAAGATAACTCAACAAACAGCCATTAATGTCTAAACTGCTGGCAACAAAAGTGAGTACACCCCTAAGTGAAAATGTCCAAATTGGGCCCAAAGTGTCAATATTTTGTGTGGCCACCATTATTTTCCAGCACTGCCTCAACCCTCTTGGGCATGGAGTTCAGCAGAGCTTCACAGGTTGGCACTGGAGTCCTCTTCCACTCCTCCATGACGACATCACAGAGCTGGTGGATGTTAGAGACCTTGCGCTCCTCCACCTTCCATTTGAGGATGCCCCACAGACGCTCAATAGGGTTTAAGTCTGGAGACATGCTTGGCGAGCCCATCACCTTTACCCTCAGAGTACTGCACGATTTTTATGCGGATGCCGTGCAATTTGAGCCATACAGAATGTATGGCTCAAATCACACTGCTGCAGAATCGCATGTGATTTGAACAGGAATGCTCTGCGATTCCTGTCCAAATTGCATGTGGTTCAATTGGAGAGAATACTTATGTTAAGCTGTTATGACTGCTCTATAATTTGAGGGTCATAATCCTCTGGTAAGCCTCCTTATTTACCCTATCATTATAGTCTGCACCCTACTTCCCACCAGACAACTGAAGGACACTAGTGAGCAGGGTACCCTCCGACAACAACAGCCTGTTGCTGAGGAGACACAAAAGGAGGGTGGTGAGAGGGTCTTTGTTAGTCTGGTTGCTGACTTTAAATACATCCTTCCTCTTTTAAGGAACTTACACTTCAGTTGCATGTATGCCAAATTGTCCTAATGCTCTTCTGTTCTGCTGGATTAGACCAAAACTGCCACACTGCCTGGCAATCCAACTCATTTCTATAGTGTCTTAAAGACTCCTACTACCTTCAAGCCTATCCCACTGGGTGCAGAACTATAAACACTTATGCCGCGTACACACGACCGGACTTTATGGCAGACTTGGTTCGGCGGACCGGAGTCCGTCTGATAATTTGATCGTGTGTGGGCTCCAGCGGACTTTTTTTCCCAAAAGTTCGACGGACCTAGAAATGAAACATGTTTGAAATCTTTTCGACGGACTCGAGTCCGGTTGAAAAGTCCGCTCGTCTGTATTCTAGTCCGACGGACAAAAACCGACGCTAGGGCAGCTATTGGCTACTGGCTATGAACTTCCTTGTTTTAGTCCGGTGTACGTCATCACGTACGAATCCGTCGGACTTTGGTTGATCGCGTGTAGGCAAGTCCGTTCATTCGGAAATTCCTTCGTAAACTCCGTCAAAAAGTCCGCAGGACAAGGTCTGCCGTAATGTCTGCTCGTGTGTACGCGGCATTACATGCATAGAAATATCTCTGTCATGCAGGCCAACGTCTTCAAGGGCCCCAACATAACCGGCAGAAGAATAACTTTAAGGACTGTATTCAGTTTTTTTGTTCCTGAGGGAAGATCAGTTTACTAATTTAAGTTTTTAATAATAGACCTGGGCTTAGCCCCTCATTGCGCTCCCAAGTGAATTAGCCTATAGCCAATTTGTTTACCCACCTGTGCCACTTGCTGCGGCTCATTCTATGAGAAGAGCTACAGTTTATTCTGTTGGGGTTAGAGTGCATTCTGGGATTTAAAATCATTGCAAGGAGCCCTGTATACATTGTGCATATGATTATGTTCTCCATTGTAATGCTTTCCCTTGATTGTCCTTGACTTGTTAATACACTCTACTACTTACTATAGAGTTGTGGGTATAATTTCTACGTGACATTAAAGTGCATAGAAATCATTACTCTACACCTCTATCTATCTATCTATCTATCTATCTATCTATCTATCTATCTATCTATCTATCTATCTATCTATCTATCTATCTATCTATCTATCTATCTATCTATCTGTCTTTTCTAGACTGACATGAGGCATTTATTGGACCCCCCGATGGATATATCTGGCCATTACAAGGACAATATGTTTACATTCTCTGTAGTCTCTCCGCCATTTTCCTTTTCCTCGGCCCCGGGACAGTAACAGCTGCCTCACCAGATGACTGCCAGATCCGTCCTCTCCCCCCAGGACAGATTAGTGAAAATGTCATTTTTTATTTTCCTAATTCTCCGAATACTCTCCTGGATGTGAGGATATGAGAGCGATCACTCTGCAGACACTCTCCATATCTCCCCTCCACCGAAATCCCACATTAAAGAGCTATTCCATAATCGTTTAGTCTTCTGTATATTTTTCTTTGCTTTCTTTATTTTCTCATATGATCCCGTTTCATTTCCCCTTTTCACATTTTACCACTTTACCTAAACTCTAAAGCATTCTATTAATCAATGGCAGTACTCTACTACTATGATGGAATGTACCGCACTTTCCTGGACTGGGTGTCATTCAAACTCCAAACTTTCTGTTTTTGAGCGTTTTAAAAGTTTTATCAACTATTTTATATGATTATTATTTACTGTCTGCGTAGAATTCCCATTTTACAAAAAAATTGAACTAAGTTGCTTACATTATTCAGCCCCCTCCTCCTGTTGTGTCCCAGGAGCTGATACATGATCACAATGTCAACAAAGCTGTTAATCATACCAGCCCTGTTTCCTATACCAGTGAGCTGTGATTGGCCTAAAGCTATTACATGGTACCTGGGCCAATCACAGCACACTGTACCATGTGATTAGCTGTAACCAATCACAGATCACTAGTAATCGCTAGAAATGTGCACTGCTGAAAAATGTGTTAGTTTTTGTTTCATTTGTTTTTTGTTTTGACGTTTTTCGGGTCATTCATTATGATTGCAATTCGTAAATTCGTAAATTAGAAAATTCATAAATTCGTAAATTAGAAAATTTGTTTGTTTTCGTTTCATTTCTTTTTCTTTTTTCGTTTTTCGGGTCATTCGTTATGATCACAATTCGTAAATTCATAAATTCGCAAATTCGTAAAATCGTAAATTTGAAAATCCGAAAATATGAAAAGAAAATCCAAAAATTCGAAAAATAAGAAAGAAAATCCAAAAATTCAAAATAATATCTAACTAACTAATAATAACGATCCATTCAATTATAGGTATTGGAATTTCCTTTCAAATTTGGCTATTAGTGAACATAACGAATACGAATTTATCCAAAGTTAAAAATGATCTGAAATGATGAATGCCGCATCTAAACAAATGAAACGGAACAAATTATTAATAAATAATAATAAAAAGTTTTTATTATTATTATTGTACTTTATTATTATTACTTACGTTCCATTCGTTTAGATACGGCATTCGTTATTCCAGATAATTCGTAACTTCGGATAAATTTGTATCCGTTACGTTCACTCACAGCCAAATTTGAAAGGAAATTCCAATACCTATAATTTAATAGTTAGTTATTAGGATTTCAAATTTTCGAATTTACGAATTTACAAATTTTTTTTTTTTTAATTTACAAATTTACGAATATTCGGAAAAGATTTGTTAAACGGGTTTTCGTTACATTTTCGAATTTGTCAAAATCTGTTAAAAACCGAATTTGGAACGAATTGCACATGTCTAGTAATCACAGCTGTTATGAATGAAACTCATTTGTGACAGTTCAAGGCATTGCTGTTACAATGATCATCAAGTGTAAAAAAATCTAATAAAAATCCCTGATCACCCTCATAGTAGTACAGTATTACTATGGTGACATTGAACTACTCTGATGAAACTATGTAAAAAAAAAAAAAAAAAAGTTAAAATAAAATGTAATTTATACAATTGAATAAAAAGTATTTAAAAATATTTATTTGTAGTTATTTTTTAACATACTGTAACCAGTCAGTGTCCCTGATCACTGCCACACCAGTCATATGATGACGCTGTACTTTGCTGGTGACAGTGTACAAAAAAAATATATTTCATTTCTTCATTTTCCCCCAAAAATTTACAAAAAATGACCACTTAAAAAAAAAAAACTCGTCATGCCTCTTTACTAAATACCTCAGACTGTCTACTTTCCAAAAAAGGGTAATTTTGGGGGTATTTGTACTTTCCTGGCATTTTAAGGACCTCAAGAAATGAGATAGACCAGTCAGTACACCAGGACCGATCAATTTTCAGATATATATAGTATCCCATAGTTTGTAGACGCTATAACTTTCACACACAACAATTGATATACACTTTTTGGGATTATTTTTTTACTTTAAGATATGTAGCAAAATTTTGGATATGTTTAATAAAAGAAAGTAGAACATATAATTTTTTTTCAAAATGTTCTGCATTTTTTTCATTTATATAGCATAAAATAAAAAACCCAGTGGTGTTCAAAAACCACCAAGAGAAAACTCTATTTGTGTGAAAAAATATATAAAAATGTCATTTGGGTTCGGTGTTGCACAATTGCCAGTTAAAATAACACAGTGCTGAATAGCAAAAAATGCCCTGGTCAGGAAGGGGGTTAAACCCACAGGAGCTTAAGTGGTTAATCTGTGTTGGTGGACTGATGGTGTGAGATCCTTTTTTTCTTGCAGTACTTTCATATCCAGCCTTGTTCCTCCCATAAACCAATTCTTCTTCTGGCTGCTGTTCAGCGGTAGAAGTGAGCGCGTGGACATCAGCTACAAGGTCTTCAACTTTGACTGTCTCTTCAAACAGCACGTGCAAGACTGGGCCATCCCCATGTAAGTGCAGTTCGTAAAAATCCCATGTAAGTGGAAACCAAAGGACAGCTTTTTTTGCTTTGGATAGTTTGGGGAAAGCGAAGAACCTCTGTTAGGTTTTTATTGCTGTCTGTGTTCCTCCTGTGGAAATTTCCCCTTACATCCTCCTCCAGTGTCCAGGCAAGTGAGGGAAATCTCTAAGGAGGTTACAAATATTATCCTAAGATTTGCACCCATGAACAATATTATTCATCTCTTTAGTCCATCTATTGCATTCATAGGTGCTTGAATCACAGCAAAACCTACCTTATAGAACCCCAACTGATTTATGGTGGGGTAGGGGAGTGAAGGCAGGATAGGTCTCCCTGACGAGATGGGTTTTCAAAGATCACCTAAAGGTAGACAAAGTAGGATAAAGATGGACAGATTGGGGTAAGAAGTTTCAGAGGATAGAAGAAGGTCTAGAGAGGTTCTGGAGGCAAGCATGGGAGGTGGTGATGAGGGAACCAGATGGCAGGAGATCTTGGAAGGAGGGAAGAGAATGGTTTGGTTGGCATTTTTTCATAATTATATTTTTATTGAGTTTCGAGGAAGATTAACAATGCAAATAGAAGAGTCAGCAGCAATTGTGACAAGTAGTGTGAAGAGAAAATACAATCTCCAAGGACACTACAAAATCGTATGTTACAGAATAGATAAAATAAGTCAAAAATAACAATAAACAGGTAAAAAAAAAGTTAGTTAGGTAGCGAAACCAATGTTGAATACAGACAAAGAGGCTTGACATATATAGAGTGCAAAGGGCCTATAAGGAAAGCATACATAGTATAAGATGGCCAAAAATAGTGGAAATTCAAGATAGTGAGTCACCATACTCAGACTGGTCCCAGAGTTCCCAAATTCTGTTGAATTGCGGAAGGGCATCATTAACGGTAGCAGTTAGGCATTCCATTCTCCAGATTTCAGCTGCAAGATGTAAGAACCGAAAATGGGATGGTGGATCAATAGACATCCAGCACAAAGAAATGGCTATTCTAGTGGCCAGGAGTATGTAGGAAATCGGGCATTTAACAGGTTTTACAATGCGGGAGAAGTGAAGGCCCAATAAATAGGGGACAGGATCTAATGGAAAAGACATACAATAGCACATTTCGAAGTAACGTCATTGCATCAGTCCAGAAAGGTTGTATTTGAGAACATTTCCAAAAAAATATGGTAATGAGAGCCCACTTCAAGACCACAGTGCCACCAGGGATTGGTTGATATTTTGAGACATGGTTATTAATTATATTTTAAGATCAAAACTTTGAAAGGATATATTAAAAAAATGCTGTTAACTACGCCAGAAAATAAATAGATGGGAAATTAAAAAAAGAAAAGATAAAATATCTCACAAACCAGTTAACAAATATTCTATGACAGGATTTCAGTATACCAATGTCATCAAAAAACAGCATAATACATAGGCAGTTGATAACTGTGCCATTCACATAGGTCCATACTTCAGAGGATAAATATATTTTAAGGGGGCTGTAACCCCTCATGGTTTTTCACCCCAGGGCTCCCGTTTTACTTCCCTGACCCCGATCTTTCTCTGGCCGGGAACAAGCACACCAGCTCTAGCTGTCCTGATTGGATAGATTGATGGCAGCGCAGCCATTGGCTCCCGCTGCTGTCAATCAAATCCAATGACGCGGCGCCGGGGGGGTTGGGGCGAGTCCTGCCTTCTGTGTGAATGAACACAAATGCGGGACTCGGGAACGCGCCCACATGGGTGTCCACCAAGGAGAGTGCTTCTCCAACGTAGACACTCGATGTGGGGAGGAGCCACCAGCGCCGCTGAGGGACCCCAGAAGAGGAGGACCGGGGCCACTCTGTGCAAAACGAACTGCACAGTGGAGGTAAGTATGACATGTTTGGTTTTTTTAAGAAAAAAAACAAGGGTTTACAACCTCTTTAAGATCAAAACTTTTAAAGACCCTGCAGACTACGCCAAAAAAAAAAAAAGGGAATTAAAAAAAAATGGTAAACTATCTCACAATTCAATTTAGTAATTATTCTATGACAGGATTGCATTTTATCAATGTCAACAAAAAACAGCATAATAAGTAGGCTGTTGATAACTGTGCCATTCACATAGGTCTTTACTGCAGAGGATCTTAAACCAGTCATAGATGGCTTGAATCTTGGCTGGTTCAGCAGGAGCTGGCTGAGATTCGAACCATGTATGGGCAGGCTGAATGTACCCAAGCTGTTATAATAACAAAGCCGTCCCCGCCGGGAAAAGACAATTACTCGGCAGGAGGGATTACCCTGTCAACACTGACTGTGTTGATGGGGGAATCAAGCAAATTTCCCTCAACAATGTCCAACTCCCACATTCCATGACCAATTAGTCATAAGTCAACCAACCCATCATGTGTCCATGTGTTCGGAATACATCTGTGCAAACAACAGATAGGGGGCCAGGTAGTAACACTGCAGCACTGTGAGCCAACACCGTTAACCAGTTAGCTGTACTCCTGCCATCTTGTTTTTCAATTACTCACAGATTGTTGTATCTTATAGAGAAAAGACCAAGGAAGCAATAATGCAGCTGAAATCCTGGTTAGAGAAGAACCCACGTGTGAGGGCCCATTTTCCCGTAGAAGTCCGCTTTGCCCAAGGAGATGATATTTTATTGAGCCCATGCTTCAATCGAGACAGCTGCTATATGAACATAATTATGTACAGGTAAGACTATTATATAAGGAACAGTTTTTAAGAGGCTTGGAATGATTGTAAAATTACAGAAGGTGATTATTTGGCACTACTGGACAATGTAGCTGTAAGAGAACCACAACATTTTCTAAGAACCTGGTTCCTAAAAAAAATAATCTAAGAACATTTAATCCAAAGAGAAAATACCTTTAAGGACATTTAATCCTAGGAGAAAAGGGCCTAAGGACATCTGATCAAAAGAAAAAAATACCCACAGACAGGTTTGGGGCCCGCAAACTAGGGACACAGGACTAGTAGAGATCAGTTCAATAAGCTCTGTGCAAATCAGTGCTCCTATTTCTACTTCTGACTGCTGAGATCCAGGGGCCACACAAAAAGTGCCAAAGCCAGCGGGTGTCCTTGAGCCACAGGTGGTCACCAGGGGCCTACAGGCTCTAGAGATGGAGATCCAACCCTTGGTATACCACTTTTTTTTTTTACAAGAAACTGGTATACCACTTTAACGGCTTAAAAAACTGGATTCTCTTATTCAGTCCGAGGTTACACCAGCAACACACCAATCTGTTAATTAAACTTTTATTAAACACATTTCACATCTAAAACTCCATCTGTATATCTGGAAATTGAGAGGATGTGTTTAATTAAGGTGTAATTAATGGATTGGTGTGTTGTTGGCATAAATAGATTTTGGCTTGAAGTGAGAGGTACCGTCTGCCACTATGGCAGCCTTATCGAGCCTTAAGGGAACAGAGTGGGGGCTCTCTCACCAACTGATCTTCAGTTAAGACTGGAAGTGGTTTTGTGTTAAATAAATATAAAAAAAAAAATGTCCATATAGTAAACTTGGGTAAAAGTTGTTTAAAAGCCGAACTAAAGTAAACTTTCAAAATAAGAAACATGGAAATGCAAGTTAAAATTCTGCATGCATACCAGTGTTAATTTCGTTAACGAAAACGTTTTCCTTAGCGCCATTTTTGCATTGACGAAAACAAAACGAAAAGTCTACCACAATTTCTGACGAAAACTATGAGGAAAATCAATTTTTCATTACCAAACAAAAACAAAACGAAAATGTGAGGCAGGGACATTTACCCTTGGAAGTTCCAGTTTCCACATAGCTACGCCTGCGTTCTCTGGATGGAGCCCGGCATTTGTAGATAGGAGGCTGTCCAAGCGGATGGTTAGACCATCAATGGCTGTTATCTGCAGCCTGAAGGGAGATGTTCTCTTGGGATGGTGAGGGCTTGGCTGTGTAGTTAACCCTCTTACACACTGTCTCTGTAGATACATGCCTGGAGGGCTGTTTGGATCTCTACTAGTCCAGTGAGGTAAGGGCTGTGTGTCCTGGAAGATGGAGTGCTCTGATCACACTGATCCTACAAGGACTGTGGGCTCTCGGCTGTCTGTGGACATACAAATAATGCATTACAATTGAACTAAACCCATTAGATTGTAGTCGACTAAAATGTACTGGAGATTTAGTTGACTAAATACGACTAAACCTAAAACAATTGCAGATGACTAAAATGGGACTAAAACTAAAATGGTATTTTAGTCTTAAAGTGACTGTAAAGGCCTTTTTTTTTTTTTTAAATAACAAACATGTCATACTTACCTCCACTGTGCAGCGCGTTTTGCACAGAGTGGCCCCCGAACATCCTCTTCTCGCGGCTCCTCCCCACATCTGATAACCCCCTTGGAGAAGCGTTTCCCCGAGGGGTTTACCTTGCGGGCGCGCTCCCGAGTCCAGCATTTGCATCTATAGACACACAATGCCGAACTCGGCCCCACCCACTGGTGTCCGCGTCATTGGATTTGATTGACAGCAGTGGGAGCCAATGCCTGCGCTGCTATCAATCTATCCAATCAAGAGTCGGGAGCCTGTGGAGGGAAAAATAGCGTGTCCCTGCTGACTGAATGAAGGGGTTCAGGGAAGTAAAACGGGGGGGGGGGACTAGGGGGCCGGTAACTGCCAGGTGTTTTTTCACCTTAATGCATAGGATGCATTAAGGCGAAAAAACACTAACCTTTACAACCCCTTTAAAGGAGTTGTAAAGGCAGAAGGTTTTTTATCTTAATGCATTCTATGCATTAAGATAAAAAACCTCCTGTGTGTGGCAGCACCCCCCAATTACCTACCTGAGCTCCTTTTCTCTCCAGCGATGTCCACGATCCCCTCAGCCATCCAGTACACTCCTTCTGATTGGCTCAGACAGAGCAGCGGCAATCAATCAAAGTCAGTCAGCCAATCAGGGGAGTGAGGGGGTGGGGCCAGGTCGGGGCTCCGTGTCTGAATAGATACACGGAGCTCTGACTCAGCTTGGGTGACCCCTGTAGCAAGCTGCTGGCTGAGGGTCACTCAATAGGGGGGGGTAAAGGAGCAGCAAAGAGGGACCCGAGAAGAGGAGGATCGGGGCTGCTCTGTGCAAAACCAACTCCGCAGAGGAGGTAAGTATTATATGTTTTTTATTTTTATTTTTTTTAAAAGAGCCTTTACAATCACTTTAAGACTAAAACAAAATCGAATTTGGCTGCCAAAAATTAAAACTGATGCATACCTGTAAATCTGTGTTCTCTTTTTCTCTATCCATAGTTTATATTACCATTAGGGATGAGGTTTTGGTTCCCTGCTATCTTGAGCTCCAGGTGAATCCCAACGGTTTGACATTTGTGTTCCTGACAGATTTTTGTGCAGATTTACCCAGGAAAATGCTATGGGCAGCAGGGTTAGAAGGGCCAATAAAGGGCTTTTGGTTAAGCCAGCCCCCTTCCTATAAAAAAAGGGGGTGGAAAAGGAGAAGGCATAGTGTCTGTGTATTAGAAGCTGTTGTAGGGAACGGATTGGGAAAGCTGACAAACTGCATAGGGGGAAATTAGGGTCAGTAAGGTCTTTGGGCAATTTTTGGTTTCTGTCAAGCTTGGGGTATTTTGGAGTTTTAATTTATTTTGAGGGTATATTCATTTCTGTTGTATGTATGTAGATAAGGCCCTTTTTTAGACTGAACAGATTTTTTTTCTTTTTGCTGCAAGGGGCTTTTTTAAATTTTGAGGTGTTCAAAGTAAAGCATTCACTTACTGAACATATGCTCTTGTAATCGCCTTTTGTTCGCAGCTGCGTCCTTTGGAAGAAAAAAAAGTGCAAGAACAGTTACGTCACCTCACATTATAACACTCACATTCAACACACCTCGTTCATCCCCATAGATAAAATAAATGTTAGGTATACACTGGTTAGGCCTTTTATCCCTTATTTAAAAATGTCCTTTTGCTGGATATGTTTACACTGCTGAATCCCTTGCAATATCTTATTTTTTTGTACTAAAATTCCAACTTGTGCATTTTACTTTATTCTTGCTCGTAAACTCTGTCCTGCAGCTTCCCAGTTTTACACTGCTGTGTCATTTTCAGTTTCCTACATTTTGTACAAAAACACCTGCCTACTTTTTATCTCCAGTATATTTCAGCCAATTCTTCCTCATTAAAACTGTCCCAACTGCTGCCCAATTATATACTGCTGTGTCAACTGCTGTCTCCGAATTCTTGTACTAAAACAATTGCCTACACTCTTTATGTCAGGCTTGGAGACCAGTAGCTATAGCAGTAGAGAGGCTCCCACTGACCAGCAGGATAAGTATACAAGCAGATCATATGGGCAGATGCAGGGTTGAAGCACAAACCAGTATTCACTAGAGCTCCTGATGGTGGAGATGGGTTTCGCTGCATTTTAGTACCAGGTCTCGGTCCTCAGGGTTGCCACACCAGGATGTGAGTAATCTGGGGTCCAGTAGCAGATATAGCAGGTAAGGATCAAGCAGAAGTTTAATAAGTAAACAAGCCAAAAGTTGATAACAAATGGTTGCAGTTTGGAATCAAGCAGTAGCGTCGTTGAGTAACAAGCCAAAGGTCGGTAACAAGTGGTTGCAGGTTGGGATCAAGCGGAAGCATATTCGAGGAACAAGTCAAAGGTCAGTAGCAAATGGTAGCGGATGGCAGCAGGAGTGACAAGTGTGAGATATTGGCTGGAGAGCACAATAATCTGGCAAACAGGAAGTGCAAAGGATTAACGTAAATAGGAAGTTCATGGGAGGTGCAAAGAGTTCAAGGTTCAGCAGAAAAAAAGTTTGTCCAAAGAATTGACCAGGGAGCTGTCCAGCATCTCAGGTGGCTCAGCAAAAAGAAGAGGTTGCAGGTTCAGATTCTGGTCCTCTAGTATCGTTCTCCTTTATTAGAAATGTCCTGCTCCTGGCCAATTTTACACTGCTGTACAATCTTCAGACTCTTAATCCTTAAAGTGGTAGTAAACTCTTTTTTGTTATTTTTACTAACAGGTGAGCTTATAATAAAGCTTACCTGTAGGTAAAGATGGAAGCCTTAGTCGCGGTGACAGAAAGCCGCTGGAGGCCTTCGTTTAAAGGTAAGTCTTTCATGTAAGTCTTTTCATTCTAGTAAGCTGTGCATACTAGCATATTATGATATTTTTCTTTTTTCTTAAAGACTTTACTACCGCTTTAAGATGACCAATTGCTGTATGTAAGCCAAACTAATTGTAAAAGAAAAGCCAAATATGAGCTGCCAGTGTACAGAGGCACCAAGACTGTAAAAATTATACTGTTCCACCACATACAGATTTAAGTTACCAAATACCAAAGAATGGTATTTAAATGATTTGTGGCTTGTCACTGTTGTCCTCAAAGCCACATGAAATAATACTCCCCCACTCTATGGTATGTTTTTTTTTCCATTGGTACATGTTGTTGTATATGTGTTTAGCACATGCTTAATTAAAGTGTAAATAAACCCCCTATTGTTTTCAGCCAAGGAAGCTGCCATCTTGGCCTCTGTTTAACCTTCAACTGCCATGATGCTGCACATGTGATCAGTTATAACACCAGCCATTGGATGGTCTGACAGTTTGTTTGAGAGCACAACCAATGGGAGTGTTACATTTTCGGCACGTGCCGGAAATGAAACTGATAAATAGATGGGATTACTTCCGCTTTAAGGCAATGGCCAGTTGGGGGCAAAATGTATGCAGAGCCATAAGTGCTGTGCACTTCTACGTTTGTTTGATAACATGAGCACATACTATATATCTAAAAAAGAAAAACTCTAAAAAGACTATAGACATCTTTAAATTTTAAAGCATTTTTTTTTTTTTTTAGGCCATATGGAAAAGATGTCCCACATGGAGAATACTGGCTAGAATATGAGAATATTATGAAACGTGTTGGAGGACGACCTCACTGGGCTAAGGTAATACAAGCTTTAAGGGGGATTTCCATGTGAGCTGTGGATTTGTCCTATCATATCTTCCACACCTTGACACTTAGGGGTGCATTTACAAAAGGCAAATAGACTGTGCACTTTGCAGGGATATTTGTACTCTGTAAGGGCATTTTCTCCAGAGCTTAGTAAGTGAGGGTAAACTTCCCTTTTGCAAAGAATATCCAATCACAAGCAAGAAAAATAAATTAAACAGCATTGCTTGCGCATGATTGAATAATGGAAGTCAGCAGAGCTTCCCCTCATTAACCGCTTGCTGAATGTATACTGTATAATAAGGGCAGCAAGGCTGCTCTCCTGGGCAGGATTGTGTACATGTACGTGATCCTGAACTTCCGGGTCTGGGGCGCTCCCGTGTGCCACCAGTGACCCGCTCCCGCTGTGTTGACCAGCTGATCGTTCGGGACACAGGCAGAACGGTGGTCTGTAGGAAGAAAAGGTTGTGATCCTAGCTGCTGTAGCAATGTGTAAATCTGACAAGTCGACCGTCAGCTGTCAGATGGAAATGATCAAGTGCCTGTAGGCAGGTGCCTACTTTGGGTAATACCTGGTTATGTCCTAACTCATTTTGTAATTTACAGTATCTTTTGCTGTTTAAACCTATTTAGTATGTAGTTTGGTACCAGGCTGCCCAAAAGGGGTTAATGCTGCAAGCTTCTGGGTGTTCGTAGCTCTGTCCCCTTATGGTGAGCTATAAATACAAAGGCTGGGTCCTTGGATGGGGAATTGCATGGAGGACTGCTGCCACATTTAACTCTGTTCTCACCTTTGGGGCTCCCCTTTGGTGGGTACCCAGTTGAGGTGTCGAAGGCAGATTCCTGGACTTTATTCAATGGACTTTGCACTATTCATAAGGTATGATCTGTGGCAGCCTGAGGTTAGAATCACTGGAGCAATGTATGGAGGAATTATGGGAAAGGCTGTTTTGTACTGACATGTGACTGAAAAAGATTTCTGGTAAACATTCTGAAGTTCCAAAATGGTGCTTGGTTTTATTTACTTCAAAAGGGGTGCATGACTGGTGTATCTAAGAACAGGGATTAGAATGGAGATAAATAGAAGTTAGTGCAGGTACATTACAAAGATCTAACCTGCAGTGGAAGTAGAAAAGGCTATATTGCCATTGCTACGGGCAACCAGAGTAATGTGGGGTGCTTAAGCAGCCAGCCAACAGGGAGTCATTGGTGACCTGGCAAAGGTGACAGAAGGCCCTGGTATTGAGGGGGGGCTTGCGAGCTTGGACCCCTCCCTTAGCGACTGGTACCCCAAATAGCAGGACAGATATCATGGCACAGGGCGTCCTACAGTAGATACCTAGCCTCACAAAGGAGGAGTAGACAAGAGAGTGAAAGTCCTCGAAGGGAAGAAGTTCAGGAACATGAGGAGAGTGATCTCTTTGTGTTAGGAAGAAGTCTCGTAATGTCACTGGGAGTGAGGTGACATGTTGGGCTGTGCTGGTGGAGTGCGGTACAGACACCGCAGTACCCATTTGGAATTGTTGCATTCACTGGGTGAGGTTAAAGAGCAGCCAGATATGAGGTGTGCACAATAAAGAAGGGAAACAAACAGGAAGGTTAACTGTGAAAATAGAGAATGCTTGCTTCTAAGATGGAGTGCTGCCTTAACAATGATTTCACGTAAACATAGCCTCAGCCTGTAAGTTACAGGGAGTAGTGAGAGTTACTATCAAGTCCCTACTTGGCCGTGTTAAGCCCCACCCACACTCCTGTACAGTTCTTGTCCAATCAGAGATTGCTTTGCATTCATAGAGAGAATGGCTGACCTGTGTTTAGAATGCAGCAGATTGGTACAGGGCCCAGAAGTTAGTGGCGATCACTGGAGTCGCAGTGCCAACTAAAGCAATTTCCAGCTTCTAGAGGAATCTCACAGGTATGGCATATGCATAACCAGGGCAGTTCTGGCACCTCTAGCACAGAATGTATGTAATTTCAAGGGGTACTAGCGTGTGCTGGAGGGTTTAATGATGCTGGCTTCTGGGGGATCTAAGGTCGCCGGGGCGATCTACTGTTGTGGGGGGTCTTGTGTTGCTGGGGAGTTTTAGTGTTGCTGGTGGAGGATCTATTGTTGCTTGAAGGGGGGGGGGTCAATTGTTGCTGGGAGGGATCTACTGTTGAGGGAGGGGTCAATTGTTCCTGGCTGCTGTAGGGTCTATTGATGCTGGCTGCTGAGAGATCTGTTGTTACTAGTGTGGAGCTATTGTTGCTGGGGTGGGGGTAGTTTTTTTGTGGCGGCTCTACTGTTGCTGGGGAGTCTATTGTTGCTGGGTGGATATTTTGTTGCTGGGGGGTCTATTGTTGATGTGGGGGGTCTATTGTTGATGGTCGCAGGGGACCTATTTACTTGTTTTTCTTGTTATCAGTGTCAAATATTATACACATGACTTCCATACAACTTACTTAGTTCTATATTCTCTAAAAGGGGTCCTACTGGGAGGTGTAACCAAGGAACGGTGCTCGAATGTGAGTAGGGGGTGGAGACTAGGAGTGATTCGGAAGGGGGGAGTACCTGCACCTATTCCCGAGAAAAAAAGCCCTGTGCATAACAATGTAAAAATATCCATACCTACAGTTCTTTTTAAACTTAACCACAAGATTTAACCTAACCCAACCCTTGAGCATGAACCTAGCCCCTAAACTAACCTTAGATTTAACGCACTCATAGGTGGGCTGCACACTGTTCAAAATTCATTGCAGCACACACATACCGTAGGTGTAAATGGGCCCATATAAATGTTCTTTCTACACTAAAATGTAGTACATGTGAACTAGCTGTACAGGAAAGAATGGGACTTCTACTTGGGCCATTGAGAGGCAGCGGGAAGGGGTTAACATACAATTTCAGGTCTGCAGTTTCTTGTGTTTTTAATTGAAAACACATCAGAAAACATTAGTGCATATCCACTTATATTTTGGGGCTAAAAAATGTGTAATCCGTGTCTGTGTTCTTGTCTCAGGCTCATACTTGTACCCGGAAAGACTTCGAGAAGATGTATCCTGCATTCGCAAAATTCAAAAACTTAAGAGAGAAGCTGGACCCGACAGGGATGTTCCTCAATGCTTACCTGGAAAAAGTCTTCTACTGAGAAAGAGAAAAACGGTTCCCGATAATAACTTCAGCCAATAATCCATCCACGACTACATCACCAATGCACAACAAAACATAATTACAGTTTTATTGTTGAGTTATATGTCATAGCACCTGCTTGGCAATACAAGGAACCCCAAGGATCAGTTCACTGAACACTCACCCTATTAACACATTCCAGTAAATGTGCTGGATTGAAGAGAATCCAAATTAATATTAATGTACATATATAAAGAAATAATTAAGGAGGTTAACCTGTGTTGGTGGAATTACGTTATGTGGGGGACGTGTTATGGTTCTAGGCTGCTGCCTTTCTGATCATGGTAAACAAATCATTCATTGGATGACCTATTCTTGGGTTTGGAACTAGGAGCTCCTAGGACAAACGTCCATCTCATTTGGTGATTCCTTTAAAGTATTTATTGAAGAACATCAGATAGAACCAACTTTTGGAGTAAAGTCTTTCCTCATCTTCAGGGCTTTAAACAAATGGTTCGTAGTTAGATTTGGACCTTGGCTTCCTTCAACGCTATTAGGAAATGTTGGCAAGTAAGCCTATTTTAGCTTTAACTTAAACTTTCTAGTGAACTCTGTTAAGATTTAACTACAAACCATTTGTTCAAACAGTAGGGAAGGCTTTTTTTCCAAAACGCGATGGCTACATGTGATGTTCTTAATAAATATTTAAAATTAATCACCAAGCGAAGTGGACATTTGTACTAGGTGTTCCTAACCACATCTAAAAGAATAGTTCATCTTATAAACAATTTGTCTAGAAATCAGTCTTTGTACTAGGTGTTTCTTAGCACACATCCAATCAGCATTATTCAGAAACTCTAGTGGAACTTGAGTGACCCAGACTGGACTTTGCAAGGAATTTTGTTTTGGTGTGGTAATGTAAAATGTCCCCTTTCCCTATATTCTTTACTGTCACCATTTTAGTTTTGAGGTGTTAGTGCTGAGAGATTAGAACCCTCTGGTGAGTATTTATTTTTTTTTGCTGGTATGGAGAAAGTCTACCAAGTCCAAAATTATTAACATTGGTGTTAAAGAAGAAGAAGACAAAAAAACAGCCAACACATTATGGAGGCTCAAAGATCTCCCGTTTCTTCTTCCTCCACTCTGGTAATTGCTTTGTAGCCCTGAAAAAGGGAGAGAGCTTTGAGTCCCCAAAACGCATTGGATGTTTTGTTTTCTTGTATGAATCAACACTAATATTAATGATTTTTGGAATTATAGTTCCTTGGTTTGGCACTTTTATTAGACGTTTTCTATACCTGGATTTTAAACTCTGGGTCCTTTTCCTAAGGGGTACCCTGGTAATAGGTAAGAGCAGTCTCACCAGACCTATTGCCCCAGAATGAACGCATATACCATCTTCAACCACAAATCCCTGAAAAGTCAAATCTAGCACCTTAATGATACATTTTCTAGGTTTTTATTGCTGTCTGTGTCCACATTTGTGTAGTAGCCCTGGACCAGGCTTGGTATTGGTAAATACACAAAGGAGTGAGTTTTCCTTCCAGGGGACTTTTACCCAAAAAAGGTACGGTGTAGTAAGACCTAGTTGTGGTCCTGGGCTGTTGCCTCTCTGATAGTGAAAAAGAGAACGCTCAACATTAATCTCTGGGATGGGTTTGGAGTCAGTCTACAATTGCGAGAAGATCTTACAGCCCTAATGTGGGGGAAAGCTTTTGCCCTAAAACACGTTGGTTTTTCCCATCATTTGGGACCAATAAACAGTTTAAATGGACCCGCGAGTCATATGAACTTTTGTCATTAAAGTGTTAGTAAAGTCTTGTTTTTTTAAGTGAAAAATAATAAACATGTTATACTTACCTGCTCTGTTGCAGTTGATTTTGCACAGAGCAGCCCTGATCCTCTTCTTCTCGGGTACCTCTTCTGTGCTTGTGGCACCTCCTTCTGTTGAGTACCCCCACAGCAAGCAGCTTGCTATGGGGGCACCCGAGCCAAGTCACAGCTCCCTGTGTCCATTCAGACACGGAACCGTGGCCCGCCCCGGCCCCCTTTCTATTCTCATTGGCTGACTGACTTTGATTGACAGCAGCAGGAGCCAAAGGCGCCGTGCTGCTGTCTCAGCCAATTAGAAGAGGAGTTCAGGGCAGATGAGACATTCCTACAACAGCTGGATCTAGATGGACCTCAGGTAAGTATTGGGGGGCTGCTGCATACAGAAGGCTGCACAGAATGCATTAAGATAAAAAAAACTTTCTGACTTTACAATTACTTTAAGTGCTCCTCTATACCTATCCTAGTGGATCATCACCCTTGTCACCAGGATAGAAAATAAATGAAAATCTAAAATTCTGAGTTTTCACATGAACAGAAATAGAGGGGACACTTGCTTTCTTGCTTTGGTGACAACTTTCTTAAAGGGGATTTCCTTCATTTTGGAGAGATTGCCTCTCACTTCCTGTTGTGTCTTTAGGAGACGAAGAAACCCCTCCCCCAATGACATTCAGATGGTAAGAAGAAAACTGGTTTTAACAATCTACTCCTCTATTTAGAATTAAAAAAAATGTTTTTTACATTAACAGAATCGTGTTAAGAGAGGAACTATTGCATGCCACCCTTTAAAAAAGTGATATAAAATTGTACCTGCAATAGATGATTAATTATACTCTCCTGTTCTGTCATCCATCCTGGAATCCTCTTGAAGAGCTCAAGAATCCTCACATTTGACACATCAGGTCATGCCAAATGACTGACCCCCAACTGTAGGCTAGGATTCTTCCTGTCAGTGCAGAACATAGTTACATAGTTGGTAAGGTTGAATAAAGACACCAGTCCATCCAGTTCAACCTGTGTGGGTGTGTGTATTATGTCTCTACTACCACTTTTCATATCCCTGTATATCGTGTTCAATATACAGGTATGTACTGTATATTGTGTTTTTTTAAATTAGTGACATTACCCGCTAAAACCACCAATTGTGGAAGGGAGTTCCACATCCTTACCACTCTTATGCCCTGTACACACAATAGGATTTTCCGATGGAAAATGTGTGATAGGACCTTGTTGTCGGAAATTCCGACCGTGTGTAGGCTCCATCACACATTTTCCATAGGAATTTCCGAAACACAAAGTTTGAGAGCTTGCTATAAATTTTTCCGACAACAAAATCCGTTGTCGGAAATTCCAATCGTGTGTACACAAATCCGACGCACAAAGTGCCACGCATGCTCAGAATAAATTAAGAAACAAAAGCTATTGGCTACTGCCCCGTTTATACTCCCGATGTACGTGTTTTACGTGACAACGTACAGAGCGATCGGATTTTCCGACAACTTTGTGTGACCGTGTGTATGCAAGACAAGTTCGAGCCAACATCCGTCGGAAAAAATCCATGGATTTTGTTGTCGGAATGTCCGACCGTGTGTACAGGGCATAACAGTAAAACAAAAACTCTTACGCAGTTTAAGGTTAAACCACTTTTCATCCAACATCATCGAGTGGCCACATGCCTTCTTGAGTGAGCTGAGACTTAAAAGTTTCCTCCCAATAGAATCACCATTGAGATATTTGTATAGAACTATCATATCTCCTTTTAAATGTTTCTTCTCCAGGGAGAATAAGTTTAGTGTTTGTAGTCATTCCTCATAATTGACCTCAAGTCCCCTTATTAGCTTTGTTGCCCTTCTTTGGACTCTCTTCAGTTCCAGCACATCATTCTTGAGGACTGGAGACCAGAACTGGATGGCATACTTCAGATGCGGCCAAACCAGAGCTTTGTAAAGTGGTAGAGTTAGATTAAACCACAGCACAAGGCAGGGGGACTAAGCATCTAATACACTCATAAATGTCGGATGTGAAGGTTTGGATAGAACAACAGATACAGATGGTTCCAATAAATACTGTATGTCAGCTAGCATGTTGAGTGTTTGATGAACAGACCTTTGGGACGTTTGCTCATCCATAGCACACTGTTGCAGAGAACCTATTAAATGGGTTTTACATATTTTTCAGCCATCTACTGCTTTTTATTTGTGTATTCGAGATATATTTATGAAACTATTCATGGTTCTCACGAATCACGTAGGAAAATAAATATGATACATTTTACATTAATAACCAGATGTTCGCACTTTGAGTTTAATAAAATTGATATACATTGTTCTGCTTCTTTTTTCGGTGTATTTGAATGTAGCACACTCAAGCCTTAGAACAGAAAGTATTCATTCCATCACATATCCCAAAAATAAGAGGATTATTCCTCATTTCAAGACAGTGGGTGGAGTCATGGAAATCACTCCTTTATGCTTCATTGACCATTTCAGAATCGCTGGTGCATGTATATGGTGTGCAGCTACAGCTTTTTTTTATAGAGCCATTTATTCTAAACAGTTTCAGGCTTGTTCACAATCATCAGTGCAGTGAATGAAAACCATTACTCCTATGAAGTAGAGCAGTGGTCTCCAAACTGTGGCCCACGGGCTGAATATGGCCCTTTGCTTGCCTTTATCTGGCCCTTGGAGCACCATTTCTCCCACTGATATGAGGGACTGTTCCTTCTATGGACACCAACTATGAGGCACTGTGCTTTCAACGATGGGGCACAATTCCTTCCAATGACAACTGTCAGGTCACCTTGAGGCTAGGTGACAGATGCACTCTGTAGGAGTCAGAAGTGCACCGCTAGGTAGTGGACCCTAGGACTGACTGCTGCAGATTGAACCCTGGGAGGTTCAGGAAGCAGGTCTACTGGATCACTGACACAGATCCCACTGGGAGCTAGAGCATAGATTCCCTAGGGCGCGAAGTCTAAGAGCCAGCAGGTGTTCACCAGAGCCTCTAGTGGTGAGGATGGACTGCGCTGCAGTCTGGCTCCAGGTCGCGGCCCCCAGGGTCTCAGAGCTCACGCTCACAGTAGACTACAGGAGAAGAGGAAGGAGGCAGCAGGCTGGAACAACAAGGGAAGTAAGGGACAAGCCAAGGTCGGGGCCACAAGCAGACAAGGACAACAGAGTTCACGCCAAGGTTCAGGGTCACAGGCAAACAGGGATGGTCGGGGACACGCCAAAGGTCAGGGTCACGAGCAGACAGGAATAGTAAAGAACAGGCCAAAGTCGGTAACTGGAATCAGACGCAGGAAACACAGCAAGTACACACGAAAGCTAACACACAATGGTTGATCAGCACTGCTGGCTTGCAGTGCACAGGTTAATATAGGGTTCCCTGATAGGGCCTGGGGTGGGGCCATGCTTAGAGGAGAGGTTATAAAACCAGTCAGGTGAGAGGCAGCTGGTCTTTAGAGATGAACACATGGAGACAGGTAAGCTGACAGAGAAACTCTATTGCATAACCATGACAACAACATTGGGGCATAATTTATCACTGTAACTTCAATGATTGGACACTATTTCACCTATTTTTGCCGGGAAATTTTCTACTCCAACTGGCCCTCCTAAAGTCTAAAGGACAATTAATTGACCCTTTATTTAGAAAGTTTGGAGACTCCTGGAGTGGTGCAACTTTTTTAACCCAAAGGATTCCTTAAAAAAAATGTATATATTCAATCAAATAAGCGCATTTACAATTTGCCTGCTTTAAATTTTGCTTGTTCATTTCACTCCTCACTAAACTCCACCACATTCTTTTTTATTCTAAGATCAGTAGGTTGCCCAAGATAGATAGAAAAGGCTACGTGCACATGGGCTATTTGGCCCATAAGCATCAAACACCAGCATTTCAGGTGCTGGGAGGTGCAAGTACAGTGTCCAGCCTTGCTGCCAGCAGCCTGTAAAAATCTTTGACGTCCTGAAATGTGTTGGTTGAAATACAAGGTACTCATATGCAGTACTGCATTCGGCCCTACAGCCCTAAATGGGAGTAACATATAGCTCAGGGTCCAGCTGGCATGTATTTCAGCCTCTAATAGATTTTGACAGGCTACTGGAAGTGGGGCTGAGTGCTACCCAAAAATGCCAGGATTTGACGTTGATAGGTTAAACCGCCCATGTGCAAGTAGCCTAAAAGAGCAGTTCTGGCAGCTATACTTACCTAATCTCTGGCAAGACTCCTGCAGACTCACTGATCTAGCTCTGCTCCTCTATATCATACACAAGTTTTCTTAAAAAACTATTTGGGGGTGGAAGGAATGGGGATGGGTCATTACATTCCAAAACCATGGTCGTTCTAATGGAGTTGGTCCACCTTTGTGCTATTAGCCTTAACTCTTCTGAGAAGACTTTCCACAAGAAAATGAGTTCCCATTTGAGGCTTGGTACTGATGTTGGAAGAGAAGACCTAGCCCTTAATCAACTTTCCAATTCAGCCCAAATGTGTTCAGTAGCGTTGAGGTCAGCACTCTGTGTAGAGCACCCAATTTCTTCTCACCAGACTGGTAAAACCATGTCTTTATGGAGCTGACACAGGGCACAATCATGCTGGAAGAACAGAAACTGGTCTTCACCAAACTGCTACAACAAGGTTGAAAGTACACAAGTGTCTAAAATTTTTTTTGTTTTTTTGCTGTAGCATCAACAGTAGCCTCTACTGGAAACACCTGAGTTCAATAACTTTTGACTATATAGCAATGGTTCTCAACCCCTGGGCCGTGGACCATTGCCGAGCAGCCTGTCTCCCTCCTTCCGGGCCTCCAGATAGCTGCAGATCACCTAATCTTTCACAGTGCCTTCCAGCTCCCATAGTGGCCTGCAGTACCCCTCAATCTCTCACAGTGCCCTCCTAAGAGTGCTTAGTCCCCACAGTGCCTGCCAACCTCCCACAGGGCCCCCTACTTCCAGCAATACCTAGTTTGCTGCAGAGACTCAGCTCCCTCATAGTTCCCACCAACAGTGCCCCACAGTGTCCACCAGCCCCTGAAGTGCCCTCCAATCTCCCTTATTGCCCCTGAAAACCCCCAGCCTCCTGGAGAGACAACCAGAACCCTCCAGAGACCCCATTCCACACAGTTGCTCCCTCCAAAAAGCTCATTCCCTATTGTGACACCAAGTCTGCTGCAAAGTCACCTAACCCCTTCCAGAGCCTTCATCTCCCCACAGTGAAGCCCAGCCCCATCCAGAGCCTTCCAGAATTTCAATACATATTTTGCTTTCCTATACGTTTATTGTGTGAGTATAAACTTTTTTTTTGGGGGGGGGGGGGCATGGAAGGTTTTGGAAGAATTTACCAGTCCCTGGTCCACGAGAAAATTTTGATAGTCCCTAGGAGCTCTGCCGTAAATCAGCATTGTGGTGGATGTATGCCACCCAATGTTGTTTCCAGTGTTGTCCTCAATGAGCGCTGATAGTCGATACTCCTGTGAAAGAGGGAGGCGCCGCTAGTAGTGCTGAAGAAAGAGATAGGTGAAAAGCCGGAAGATCGGAAAAAGCGGAAATCACGTATTGCGTACCACGTATGCCCCGCTTATGCATTTCGTCACACGGACGTCATCTGAGGCGTGGATTTTTACAGGTCCCCTTTAAGGTATGCTCCTCCTATTTTTGGAGAATTATGGGAGTACCTATTTAAGGTGGATGGTGCTGGACCACTGGGTCTTCTGTCTGGGTAAAGCTAAGGAAAAGAAAGAAGAAATGAGAAAGGGAGAGGAGTCTGCACTGGTGTCCCAGACTGAAACTATGGACACTGCCATATGGTGTAGATCTTTGCAAAAATGGAGGCTAAGTTGTAATGCAATTCTGCAATAGCCCTACTGCCCACTTAGAAAGGAAGAACATGTATATAGTGCTTTCTTGGTTGTAATATCATTATCATCCAGTAGTTTTGCTTATAAGCATATACCGGTAATTCTTTCACCATTGTTTGGCTTATATTGTTCTTTGGTAAAAGTTTGGAGAATTTTTTAGCAAAAAGTGGCAAATAAACACCCATTGCTTTTTTGACCTTTATAAATAAGTATGTGGAGGATTCTGGGGCACCACAGATAACTATAAATCTGCAAGCTGAAGCATGCGTTGACAAAGAGACATAATCCACAATGTTCCTAGCATGATAAAATATGGATAAAGCAGAGAACAGCATCTGAAGAATTTCACGGAGAACATGCTCCACCAGATTGTCTAGCAAATAAATCAAACAAATGTGTGACACTCACATAATGTATTTTTTATTATAACTGAGACCCTCCAGTCTTAAAAAAGAAAAACAAATTTTTGAGCAGTTACATGAATGAATGTCTGCAGGAAATGGACAGAGAAGTCAACTTACAGAAAATGTGTTTTGTTTTGTGTATGTTTTCTTTATTATGTTCCCCAAAAAAAAGCGGAACTTTAAAGTGTATGTAAGCCCCAGAAAAAAACATATGTAGCGCTACCCATGCAGGAGCCGCTTGAGTATATTTGGTTCTGTACTCTGCCTCTCGACCCCAAGAACAGTCCCAGCCCCTCTGACACACCTGGCGATAATATTAGTGCGAACACCACAAATAAAAGACACAAGTTGGAGTAAGGCCGGGTTTACACTGGTACGACACGACTGTTTTACAACTGTCATCCTACTTTGCCCTGCGACATCAGTCCTACTTCAGTCCTACTTCCATCCAACTTGAATGAACAGGATACGAATTTGCTCCGACTTTGAGATAGCCTGACTTGTCCTTCGACCAATCAAAACAATCCCAGCGTGACATAAATTCCTTTTCCTGCTGCTGTAATCACCATGTCGGATGTCACAAGTCGGATGGTTAGGACGAGGATCCGACTTTGATTCGACTTTAATGATATTGAATGGGCTGAAAAGGGACCAAAGTAGTCCAGGAACCTTTTCTAAAGTTGGACCAACTTGTATCAGACCAGTTAAGAAGGCTCTCATAGGGAACCATTGATTTGTACACCTCATGAGACATGTGCTTCAAAAGTCGGAACGTATGTCGTACCAGTGTGAACCAGGCTTCAAACATAGAAATGGTCTTTACTATCACATTTCATAGGAATGGAAATAAACAGTAGCAGTATGGCTTAACAGTAGACAAATCAGTGATGGCCCATCCATTAGGGGCGCCCGAGAGCCACCCCCTCTATCCATGGCCAGGACACCCAAATGCTCTAGCCACGGCCGCCACCCCCTATTCATGCGTCTGGCCCTTTTAGGATGCGCATGAATTATAGCGGCGGGGGGTGTTTTTTTGAATTACCTGATTAGAGCCAGAGGCTCTAATAGGCTTCAAAATAGGGTGGCTCGTGGTGCAGAGCACTGCGCCAGGAGCCCACCTAGGTGTTACAACAGCGAATGAATGTTCGCTATTGAAACACTGATCCTCAATCCAGCCAATCAGAAGCAGGTCTGAGACCCGTTTTCCGAATGGCCAAAAAGAGAAGAGACCCAATTGTCAGCCGAGGAGGATGAAGGAAACCGAAGCCGCCGCTATACTCGTGGAGAGCAGAGGAAGGGAAAGCCATCCCCACCACCGCCCAGTGGTACTGTCTGCCGCCCCCCCCTCAACAAAAATTACCACTGGCCGCCACTGAGACAAATATATCTCAAGTAAATTAGTAAATGAGACTCAGCTGATCATAGATCGGAGTAAGGGGCTGCTCCCGACCCCTTACCACGTGCTCAGCTGTCAGCCAATGACAGCTGATCATGTGATGTAAACAGAGCCGGAAATCTGCAATTTTTTTTACCTGACAGCGTGAGGAGAAAAAAAAACCCGATCATCGGCTACTGTCAGAGGGACATCGGTCCCGAACAGCTAGAGCCACTGCTGCCTCATCTGTGCCCACCAATGCCACCTGCCAGTGCCACCTACCAGTGCAAATAAGTGCTGCTTATCAGTGCCCACCAGTGCCCCATACCAGTGTACCCCCCATGCCACCTATCAATGCCCACCAGTGCCACTTATCAGTGCGGCCTATCAGTGCCTCATCATCAGTGCTGCCTATCAGTGTCACCCACCAGTGCTTATCAGTGCCACCCATCATTGCCTATCAGTGCTACCTATTAGTACCACCTATTAGTGCCCTTCAGTGCCACCTATCAGTGCCCATCATTGCCGCCCTTCAGTGCCACCCATCTGTTCCCCCCATCAGTGCCACATATCGGTGCCACCTATCAATGCAACCTATCAGTGCCCACCAGTGCCGCCTCATCAGTGCCCATCAGTGCTGCCTTATCAGTGCTCATCAGTGCCACCTATCAGTGCCTATCAGTGCAGCACATCAATGAAGGAGAGAAATTACCTGTTTTCAAATTTTTTTAACAAACTATGAAAACTTTCAAAAGGTAAACAGGTCCAGAAGTACTTAACCAGTACCAGGTATTTAACAAAGCAGTACTCCTATCATTAATTAATATGACTGGCTTACATATGTTAATACACATGTGTGCACAAAGATAAACACATTGGAATGACAGAAAAGACACAGGCGGTGTTCCTAGTGTTGATTGATATATGTGTACCTTTCACCAGAATCCTCACAGCTGTAAGTCACACTCCCCTCTGGGGTCTAAACTCACCAGAAAGTAGTAGTTTTCAAGCCTAAAATCACTTTAGCCGCTGCCATCCGCAATATGAACTGGATCAGAGCTGCATACAATCTCCACAGGTATTTGGATATATGAGAAGAAAAACTCCACATAGTACTGTTCCGTTTTACCTTTTATTGCAATCCTCCAATAGTTAAAAAATGACACCATAAAACAATCTGCATCAAAGCTAGTCAAATGTCTCAGTGTCAGCGTTATCACCAGTCTTACTGTAGAGCCGGAGGTGCTCAGAGGTAGTCTCAGTGAACTGGACAGCCTACGTTCGTTCCTTCCGGTTGTCTCTCAGGCTGTGGAACGCAAAATGTCACTTTTGGTCACCGCAAGGTTATGCACTGATGCGTTTCGTCATTACGACTTTGTCTAAGGGCGTGGCCTTACGGCACGGCGTCACGGAATTTATCTCAACATTTCTGAGCTAAATTAACTCTCTCAATGCCAAAACCGTTCTATTAATAGGTGCACACTAGCGGTGACTTGAGTAATGCTCACAGAATTCCAATCTCTTAGTACCTTATTGACAGCGGCCGACACTAAACATTAGACCATTACAATCTTCGTTTATAGTTCATGTAAGCCTATATCCAAATATCACAGGTACCTTTTATTAAATACCATATTTGCTTATCTGTATCTAAACATAATACAGATATCATTAATTAAATCACCTATTTTCTTATCAAGATTTCATTAAACATCACTATTACTCAAAAAAAAAAAAATCAACAGTAAAAACACTAAAATATTGTCAAAATTAACTATTTAAAAAAAAAAAAAAACTCTATTCCTTATAAAATTGCATTTAAAACCAAAAGGGGAACTCCTTTATTTTACAGTGCAAATAATCTAGACTCCTTTTAATTCCCAAAAGGACAATTTGTCCGAATTAAAAGGAACTGCACAAGAGAAGAAGATTACAAAGAGCAAGCCAAATTAATTGGAACTAGATTCAAGATAAAGGGGTATGAGGATACATGGATAGCAAAAAAATTCAAGAAGTCAACAATATGGATAGGACCAAAATGTTGGAAAATAACCCCAAAAAAACATTCCAACAAGAGACACCGAGCCTAATTTTAGACTACAATGTACAGCACAAACAAATATCAAAAATCATCCAACATCACTGGCACATTCTCAAGAACGACAAAGACCTAAATAATATACTACCAGAACTACCAAGCATTATATACAGGAGAGCACCGACTATCAGAGACATGGTGGTGAAATCAGTAATAGAACCTCCACACAAAGTACCATATTCTTTCTTCACAGGAAAGGGTTTCTTTCCCTGTAGAAATTGCTATGCATGCAAACATGCCCAAAAATTTCAGGGCAAAAGGATGGAATTCACAGCGACTACTACAAGAGAGACATATAAAATTAGCGATTTCATAGGATGCCATACTGAGGGGGTAGTATATGTGCTACAATGCAGCTGCAAACTCCAATATGTAGGACGGACCAAAAGAGCCCTTAAAGTCAGAATAAAAGAGCATATCCAAAACATTAAAAAGGGAAACCCCAAACATAACGTATCAAAACATTTTGCAGCAGTACACAATCAGGATCCCATACACCTCCAATTTTGGGGTATAGAAAAATACAAAGGGTCATGGAGAGGTAGTCACAAAATAAGAATTATAAGTCAAAGAGAGTCATACTGGATACATACTATGCGTACACTAACCCCCAGAAGTATGAACGTTGAGTTTGACCTAAATTGCTTTCTCAGTAATTTTTAACAATTTTTAACAATTTTTCAAAATACAATATATATATTTTGTATATTTTTTAATAATACGTTTTATTCATATTCACTGATTTTATCCACCTATTGTATACATATCTTTTTCGTACACGTATTTTGTATGATATGTACAATTCAGTGTCTTAATTGTATTCAGTTCTAAGATCGGTATGCACTTAGCGTGTATATATATTTCTCCACCTACATATTCATGTTTTATCTTTATTATAAATATGTATGAGGAAAATCTCCTTATGTACTATGGTATACGGCTGACGTGCCCAAGCCAATACATTTGATTGTTTTTTTCCTTCATTATTCTTGTAATTTCCCTGCAATTTGATACATATTTACGAATACACAAGTCAAGATTCAGCTTACACCGTTGCGTACAGCAGCACCTATGAGAATTATTGTCACATCTATCAAAACATGGCCGCCGTCTATGTGTCTTCGCCACCATAAAGATGGCCGCGCTGATACACACAAGCTGACAGCAAGGAAATGGCCGCTACATTATTTCCGGTTTTACAATATAAAGCACATCCCTCTCTGACCAATCCGGTTCCCCAGATGAAGTCACGAGCGGTGACGTAACGCGTAGGGCGTGGCGGAGAGCAGACGTAAACCGGAAGTCACGTAAGGAGGCGCCTCAAACGCCGCTCCTTCTATTTTCATTCGATTTTAACTGTTTTTAAAATGTAAGAGACCACTTTTTAGCCTTAAATAAAGCTGATTTATTCATCCCATACTACAGCATTGGAGGCTTTTTTCTTTCCCGTTCTTTGTTCCACCGGGCTGGTTGAGCCTTGGTGGAATCTGTTCTAATAGACATATCCTTTTATGAAGAACGGGAAGCAAAAGAATTCAGCCACTAACAGATGAGAAAGCCTGAACACCACTAAGATGCACTATACAGCCCCAATACAAGACTTTTATTATTAGGCTTTCGTGACTACAGTGCTTTTCTGTAAAAATTGGTCTAAATATTGGCCCATCTTTGATGTCACAGATCCTATCCCATTGACAATGGGTCTAGCGAGTGGAGGGGGGGGGGTTTACAAAATCTTTGTGGATCTTAGGGAGGGTGTAAATGGTTGGTATACGGCTACTACTTGGTATAAGATATTTATCTTCTTTCGTGGTTAATACACGTGACTGATAACCAAATTCTACCAAGGCCTCCAACTCAGACCTATATTGGGACGTGGGGTCTTTATCTAGTTTACTATAGGTGTCTACATCTGATAACATTTCTGTTAACTGATTAGTGTAGTATTCTTTACACAGAATAACTACTCCTCCACCTTTATCTGCTGGCCTTATTATTATGTTATTCCTGGTTTCTAACATCTCTATCCCTTCTTTAATGTATCTGGGATTCACACTCTTTTTTAGGTACCAGTTGGTCTAAGTCATGCAATACCAGGCTTTTAAAGACATCCAAATGTTGTGTAGCTGTATTCAGTGGATTAAACAGTGATCGATTTTTTAGGCCACTATCCACCACCACTGATGTACTTCCACTGACTGGATTGGAATTTTTATTCAAAAAATATTTTTTAATACCGAGTTTCCTCATGTATTTATGAACATCTATATACACATCAAATTTGACAATGGGTCTCTTCAGGCCGCATTTCAAACCCCAATATTAGTCTCCTTATGTGTTAATGTAACATTACTCAAATTAAAGATTCCCCCTACTCTGTTTCCCTCCTTTCTTTTTTGGACCCTAAATCCTGCACTTCAGCCCCTGATTCTTCTCTCCTTTGGGCCTTGTGGCTGAGAAAAGTACCTCTCCCAAGGTGGTTGTTCTCACCACTGTGGTTCCCTGTATATAGGTGTAAACAGGTATATACAGGTGTATGAAAACTGCTGTTTTCAAAAATGTTGGTCTATTTGTTTGTTTAGCAAAAAATAAAAACCCGAGTGGTGATTAAATACCACCAAAAGAAAGCTCTATTTGTGTGACAAAAATTATAAAAAATGTCATATGGGTACAGTGTTGGATGACCGCGCATTTGTCATTCAAAGTTTGACAGCGCTGAAAGCTGAAATTGGCCTGGGCAGGAAGGGGGCTTAAGTGCTCAGTAGGCAAGTAGTTAAAAACCAGTTAAGGACCAGGCCTTTTTCTGGCCTTTGTTGTTTACAAGTTAAATCAGTATTTTTTGCTAGAAAATTACTTAGAACCCTAAACATTATATATATATATATATATATATATATATATATATATATATATATATATATATATATATATATATATATATATATATATATATATATATATATATATATATATATATATATATATATATATATATATATATATATATATATATATATATATATATATATATATATATATATATATATATATATATATATATATATATATATATAATTATTTTAGCAGAGACCCTAGAGAATAAAATTGCGATCGTTGCAATATTTTATGTCACACTGTATTTGCGCAGCTCTGTTTTGAACACAATTTGTTTGGAAAAAATACACTTTCATGAAATAAAAAATAAAAAACAGTAAAGTGATTTTTTGTATAATGTGAAAGATACCTAACATGTCATGCTTCAAAATTGCTCACGCTCATGGAATGGCGCCAAACTACCGTACTTAACCACTTGCTTACTGGGCACTTAAACCCCCCTCCTGTCCAGACCAATTTTCAGCTTTTAGCGCTGTCGGACTTTGAATGACAATGGCGCGGTCATACAATGCTGTACTCAAATGAAATTTTATCATTTTTTTTTCCCACAAATAGAGCTTTCTTTTGGTAGTATTTGATCACCTCTGCGGTTTTTATTTTTTGTTAAAAAAATTGAAAAAGACCGAATTTTAGAAAAAAAATGTTATTTTTTTAAAATATTTTGTTATAAAATTTTGCAAACAGGTAGTTTTTCTCCTTCATTGATGTACGCTGATGAGGCGGCACAGATGGGCACCGATAGGTGGCAGTGATGGGCACTGATGGGTGGCAATAATGGGCACTGATTGCTTACACTGATGGCAGCGCTGCTAGGTGGCACTGATTGGCACCACTGGTGGGCATTGATAGGTGGCACTTGTGGGCATTGATAGGTGGCACTTGTGGGCATTGATAGGT
Source organism: Lithobates septentrionalis (assembly GCA_037952835.1). Lineage (NCBI taxonomy): Eukaryota > Metazoa > Chordata > Amphibia > Anura > Ranidae > Lithobates > Lithobates septentrionalis. The sequence goes on from JBBDGP010002843.1 coordinate 963,144, forward strand.
GGCACTGCTGGGCACTGTGGGCACTGGCAGGTGGAAATGGCAGGTGGCACTGGCAGGCACAGATGAGGCATATGTGCCTCCTTCCTCTTCGGGACCGATGTCCCTTTAACATAAGCTGGTGATCGGCTTTTTTACTCCTCACGCTGTCAGCATGAGGAGAAAAAAAAAACGATCACAGAGCTTTTGTTTACATCATGTGATCAGCTGTCATTGGCTGACAGCTGATCACATTGTAAGGGGCCGGGATCGGCCCCTTACTCGGATCTGTGATCATCCGAGTCTCTGTGAGGGCTGCAGGGTGCACGCGGGGCACATGCACAGGGGAGGACGTCCTATAACGGCCTCCCAGAAATTGAGGTCCGTGCTGTGGCCGTCATTCGGCTATGGCCCGGACCTCAAGTGGTTAAAAATCTCCATAGGAGATGCTTTAATAATTGTTACAGGATACCTGATTAGAGCTACAGAGGAGGTCTAGTGCTAGAATTATTGCTCTCTCCCTAACATTTACGGTGATACCTCACATGTGTGGTTTGAACACCGTGTACATACGCAGGCGTGACTTACATATGCGTTCGCCTCTGCACGCTTGGAGGAATGGGGCGCTTTAAAAAAAAATTCTCTTTTTTCTTATTTATTTTACTTTTTATTTTTTATTTTTACACTGTCCCTTTAAAAACATTTTTTTGATCACTTGTACTCCTTTTACAAGGAATGTAAACATCCCCTGTAATAGAAATAAGCATAACAGGTACTCTTTATTGTGAGATCTGGGGTCAAGAAGACCTCAGATCTCACATTTACACTTGATAGCAAAAAAATAAAAAGTAATTTTAGGCTTACTAATAAAAAAATGTGTCCCTTTAAGGCAGTTAGGCGGAAGTGACGTCAGGCGTCGCTCCAGTCCTCCAAGTGCATAGAGTCGAGTGGGGGCCATCTTCCCCTTACTTGACTTCCTGCCCATCGATCCACAAAGTCGGATCGTTTTCACCGCTACCAACGGCTCCGATAAGCGGGGAAAACGACCAGGCAGCGGCGGGGGGCACCTCTCCTGCTGCCAATAAAAGTGATCCCATGGCGAATGCGCTGCCGGGACCACTTTTATGTGAAAGACGATCGCCCACTCTTTAAAAAATACTGGGGTTATGGTATCTAGTTGCTGCCATACCCACAGTATTTAACGTCAAAGTGATGACGTATACATACAGTGGGCGGTCCAGAGGTAGTTAAATCTTGGCCCTATGAATCCAGGCAGGTGGAGGGCAGAGGAATGACCCCACAGTCCCAGATAACCATAAACACTGCACTTAATTCAGTGTTTGTTAGTGTTATGCCGCGTACACAAGAGCAGAATTTCCGTCTGAAAAATCTTGGATGGTTTTTCAGACGGAATTCCGCTCAAGCTTGCCTTGCATACACACGGTCACACAAAAGTTCTCTGAACTTTCGACCGTTATGACTGCGGTGACGTACAACACTACGCCGAGCCGAGAAAATGAAGCTCAATGCTTCCGAGCATGCGTCGAATTGTTTCCGAGCATGCGTGATTTTTTGCGCGTCCAAATTGCATACAGACGATCGCATTTTCGGATAGGAACTTTTGCCGACCGAAAAATAGAAAACATAATCTCAATCTTTTGCTGCCTGGAAATCCGCCAGCAAAAGTCCAATGGAGCATACACACGGTCGCATTTTCCGACCAAAAGCTCTCATCTGAGTTTTGCTGGCGGCATTTCCGATCGTGTGTACTCGGCATAATTCCCAAGTTCAGATTACCCCGCTCATACACTACATATACTGAGCCCTGAGTATGTGTGTGTGTGTGTGCCCGTATGGCACCAGTAACATCTGTCCCTTGGGAGAAGAAGGCCTTGAATCCTTGAATCTTCAGCTAGCCACTTTAGTTGGTGCATTTAGATATCCTGTTTGGTAGGAGTGAAGCAAAGCGTACTGTGTAACTTCTGCAGCAGAAAGAACACTTTTATTGCCTGGCAGAGGATGAGCGCAACACAGTGTTCTACTAGTGTAAGCAAAAATAGGCAATGTTGTCTGCATGCAGTGTCTCTGTGGGATGGGCAAGTACCCGCTCACCAATCCTGCAACCAAGGCCCAAAGGAGATGTCCTGGCAGGCCCTTCAGGTAGCCCAACTTGCTACCTCACAACCAGAACACTTCATGCCATCTGTACAGGTGTGCCTGGAGAAGAATGCACCTGGGATCCCCCTCTCCTGGAGGAGAGAGGGACAGAGGGATTTGAGGTCCAATAGAGGGGCAATAGAGTCCTGAAAGCTGGTGCATGGACTTTGCCTGTGAGTACTTCTGGAAGTAGGGGAATTAAATATACATAACCTCAGGGGTTCTGGAACCTGTGTATTTGGTCCAATAGTCATGGAGGTGAGAGATTGGACAGTCATGGAGGTGAGAGATACAGAGAGGTTTGGGTTCAATAAAAGCACAGCTGTGGAGAAGAGAGAGACAGAGAGATTTGGGTCTAATAGAGAGACAGTTGTGGATGAGAGAGGAACTGAGGGATGAATTTGGGTCCAATAGACGGACAGTCAAGACGAGGACAGGAAAAGATTAGTTTGGTTCAATAGAGGAACAGTTGGGATGGGGAAAGGGACAGAGGGGCTTGGGCTCAATAGAGAAGGGACAGAGGGATTTGTGTGCGAAAGAGGGTTTGCTGTGTTAAAGAGAAGGACAGAGTTTTGAGCCTAATTGTGGGACAGCTGTAGAGGAGAAATGGATAGAGGGTTTTTTGGTCCAATAGAGAAACCGTTTGGAGGAGACAGGGACAGAGGGATTCCTATGGAAGAAGAGAACAGCTGTGAAGAACAAGTTGTACTGTAGGCCTAATGAAGGGTGACCCATTGAACCCCCACGTTGTATTTTTATGATATAAGATTCTAAATAAAATGAAATCTGGACATGCAGCTACAAATATAAAATTTTTTGGTGGGGGCGGAGCTTTAAATTCATTAATGCGGTTGCGTGCATCGTCGCACACTCAGGATTCTCATTGATGTACATACTTCATACTTTTAAAGGGTGCCACAACTGAATAGGTGTGGAAAAACGCTGCCCTACTCAATCCATACCTAAACAATAACCTTTTGTCGTCACATACACTTTGAAGTTCAACCTCAATTTCTCTTGTCTGCAGTTAGCAGTGCCGCCACAAGAGGGCAGTGTCCTTCCAGCATGAGCCAACATTTCTGCTTGACTACATCAGCAACACTGAACATTAAAAAAAAAAAATTAGGACTGAACATTTTTGAGGCTCATCAATACATCCTATTTTTTTTTCCTTCCAAAAAAAAGTGGGAGGTTGCATTGTGTGGTTTGTCAAATAAGAAATAAAACCATCTTTTCTTTTTTTTTTTCTTTTTTTTTTTTCTTCCTCCCAAAACAAGGTGACTGCAAAACTCCACTTCTCAAACATGTGAGTGGAGAAGAGGCATGCAGACAGGACAGGGGAAGCTTGGCTGAACTTATCTCACATACAAGTTGGATTTCTGGAGCAAAGTTTGGGAGAAGTCCTTCCCCATGTTGCAGGAACACTTGTGATCTGCACTTGGTGGAGTTGAACCGTCAGTGTGAGGAGCGCCGGAACTTCTGGGAGAGCACCTGGTAGGACAGGTGAGTGGCCTTATTTTAAGAATTTTTTTTTTACTTTTACAAACTTTTTACTTAATTGCAATAATAATTTATTCTCCTGTGTTTGGTTAATGATAATACTCAGTATATAAATTCATTTTTTTTTTTATGTTGTTTTTATTTATTATTTTTTTTTATTATTACACAGGATTTATATAGCACCAACTGTTTGAGTGCTAGTTTGCACAGTGCTTTACAATATAAAGAGAGACAGTACAATAAAATACAAGAGGCTTAAAAGGGCCCTGCTCATAAGAGCTTACAATATAATATTACTTTTTTTTTCACAAGCGGGCCAAACTGTCCAGAAAAAGTGACAGTTACAGGGTTAGGGCAAACCATAAAATATAGCTTGGAGTGCTTACAACTGTTAGCTTTTATGAAACCTTTTATTAACTGGAAGAGACAGCATGCAAGCCAAGCCACTAACAATTTAATATTTGATTTTTTTTTTACACATGCAGGCCAAGCTGTCCAGAAAAAGTGACAGTTGCAGGGGTTGAGACAAACCATATAACACAGATGGAGGTGCTTATGACTGTCAGCTTTTATGAAACATGTTATTAACTGGGAGGGTCAGCATGCAAGCCAAGCAACTAGCAATTTATTTATTTTTTCACGTGCAGGCCAAGCTGGTCAGCACAAGTGACAGTTACAAACCATATAACATAGCCAGGGGTGCTTACATTCGTCATCTTTTATGACATGAGAATAGGTCCTGGAGGCAATGGGTCCTGGTGGGAACGGGTCCTGGAGGAAACGGGTTCTCAGAGGAATGGGCCATGAAGGCAAAGGGTTCTGGTGGGCATGGGTTCTGGTGGGAATAGGTTCTGGTAGAAATGGATCATGGTGGGAGTAGGTCCTGGAGGGAACAGGTCCTGGTGGAAGTGGGTCCTGGAGGGAAAGGGTTCTGGTGGGAATGGGTTCTGGTGAGAATAGGTCCTGGTGGGAATGGATCCTGGTGGAAGTGGGTCCTGGAGGGAAAGGGTTCTAGTGGAAAGGGGTTTGGTGGGCATAGGTTCTGGTGGGAATAGGTCCTGATAGAAATGGGTTTTGGTGGAAATGGGTCCTGGTGGGAACAAGTTCTTGTAGGAATGAGTTCTGGGGGAATAGTTCCTGGTGGGAATTGGTCCTGGTGAAAATGGGTCCTGGAGGGAATGGGTTCTGATGGGAATGAGTCCTGGTGGGAATGGGTTCTGGTGGAAACGGGACCTGGTAGGAATGTGTCTTGGTGTGAATAGGTCCTGGTGGGAATGGGTCCTGGTGGGAATGAGTTCTGGTGGGAATGAGTTCTGGTGGGAATGGGTCCTGGTGGGAACGGGTTCTGGTGGGAGTAGGTTCTGGTGGGAATGGGTCCTGGTGGGAATGGGTCCTGGTGGGAATGGGTTCTGGTGGGAATGGGTCCTGGTGGGAAAAGGTGCTGGTGAGAACGGATCCTGGAGGGAATGGTTTCTGGTGGAAATAGGTTCTAGTGGGAATGGGTTCTGGTGGGAATGGGTCCTAGTGGGAATGGGTCCTGGTTGTAATAGGTGCTGGTGAGAATGGGTCCTTGTGGGAATACATTTGGTTGGGAATGGGTCCTGGTGGGAACGGGTTCTGGTGGGAGTGGGTTCTGGTGGGAATGGATCCTGATGAGAATGGGTCCTGGTGAGAGGGGGTTCTGGTGAGAACGGGTCATTGTGGGAATGGATCCTGGTGGGAATAGGTGCTGGTGAGAACGGATAATGGAGGGAATGGCTTCTGGTGGGAATCGGTTCTAGTGGGTCCTGGTGGGAATGGGACCCACTAGAACCGATTCTAGTGGGTCCTGGTCGGAATGGGTCCAGGGGGGAATGGATCCCTAGTAATGGGTCCTGGTGGGAATGGATCCCAGAGGGAATGGGTTCTGGAGGGAACAGGTCCTAGTGGGAATGGGTCCTGGTTGGAATAGGTGCTGGTGAGAATAGGTCCTAGATGGAATGGCTTCTGGTGGGAATAGGTTCTAGTGGGAATGGGTCCTGGTAGGAATAAGTTCTGGTGGGAATGGGTCCTGGTAGGAATGTGTTCTGGTGGGAATAGGTCCTGGTGGGAATAAGTTTGGTTGGAAATGGGTCCTGGTGGGAATGGTTCTGGTGGGAGTGGGTTCTGGTGGGAATGGGTCCTGGTGGGAATGGGTCCTGGTGGGAATGGGTCCTGGTGGGAACGGGTCCTGGTGGGAATAGTTGCTGGTGATAACGGATCCTGAAGGGAATGGCTTCTGATGGGAATAGGTTCTAGTGAGAATGGGTCCTGGTGGGAATGGGTTCTGGTGGGAATGGATCCAGCGGGAATGGGTCCAGGTGGAAATGGGTCCAGGTGGGAATGGATCCCAGAGGGAATGGGTTCTGGTGGGAACAGCTCATAGTGGGAATGGGTTCTGGTTTGAATAGGTGCTGGTGAGATTTGGTCCTGGAGGGAATGGCTTCTGGTGGGAATAGGTTCTAATGGGAATGGGTCCTGGTGGGAATGGGTTCTGGTGGGAATGGGTCCAGGGGGGAATGGGTCCTGGTGGGAATGGATCCCGGAGGGAATTGGTTCTGGTGGGAACGGGTCCTAGTGGGTCTTGGTTGGAATAGGTGCTGGTGAGAATGGGTCCTGGAGGGAATGGCTTCTGGTGGGAATAGGTTCTAGTGGGAATGGGTTCTGGTATGAATGGGTCCAGGGGGGGATGGGTCCAGGTGGGAATGGGTCCTGGTGAGAATGGGTCCTGGAGGGAATGACTTCTGGTGGGAATAGGTTCTAATGGGAATGGTCCTGGTGGGAATGGGTTCTGGTGGGAATGGGTCCAGGGGGAATGGGTCCTGGTGGGAATGGGTCCTGGTGGGAATGGGTCCTGGTGGGAATGGGTTCTGGTGGGAATGAGTCCAGGGGGGAATGGTTCCAGGTGGGAATCGGTCCTGGTGAGAATGGGTCCTGGAGGGAATGGGCTCTGGTGGAAATTGGATTTTTGGTCTGCTGTGGTACGCTGGGCAGCTCCTTCAAATGAATGGGCTGCCGTAACACAACGTGCCACACAGCACATATTAACATTTAACATACCACAGAGTACCAGGCTACTGGGAACGGATCCTGGTGGGAATGGGGTTTTTGGTTTATTGGGGTGCATTGGGCAGTGCCCAGCAGTCCCTTCAAGTGTAAAGCCTGCCCTAATGCAATGTGCAACAAAACACATTACCACACGTGCATTTAATGCACTGCAGAGTACCAGGCTGTGAAATGGATTTTTGGTCCATTGTGATGCTTTGGTCCATTCAAGTGAACGGGCTGCCCTATCACAAAGCGTGATACAACACATGTTAACGTGCGTTCGTTTAAAGCACCATAGAGTGCCAAGCTGGAATGGGTCCTGGAGTGAATGTGATGTTTAGAAGTGAATGGGCTGCCTTAACTCAACTTGTGACAAATTTACAACAACTTACAAATCAAGCAACTGATCAGCAGATTGTATGAAGTCTGCAGCACCTAGGGAGTACGTGAGTCTGGAGCATCCTCTGGCCAGCAGTGAGAAGCATGCACGCCTAAAGGGATGCTGTAGATGTATTCTATCATACAACACTCAAGGCACAGCATTACAAATCAAGCAACTGATCAGCAGATTGCGCAGCTAAAGTCTGCATTATACTGTGGCCAGCAGTGAGGAGCATGCATGCCAGTGAAGGCATGCTGGGGATGTTTATTCATGCAACATTCAAGACAGAGCATTAGAAATCAATTAGAAAGCAGATTGCACAGCTAAACTTTGCAGAACCCAGTTGTCTTTTTGGAGTCGCAGCACCTCTTGGATATACAGTGGCTTGCGAAAGTATTCGGCCCCCTTGAACTTTTCAACCTTTTGCCACATTTCAGGCTTCAAACATAAAGATATAAAATTTTTATTTTTTGTGAAGAATCACCAACAAGTGGGACACAATTGTGAAGTGGAACGAAATCTTTTGGATTTTTGAAACTTTTTTAACTAATAAAAAAATGAAAAGTGGGGCGTGCAAAATTATTCGGCCCCCTTGCGTTAATACTTTGTAGAGCCACCTTTTGCTTCGATTACAGCTGCAAGTCGCTTGGGGTATGTCTCTATCAGTTTTGCACATCGAGAGACTGAAATTCTTGCCCATTCTTCCTTGCAAAACAGCTCGAGCTCAGTGAGGTTGGATGGAGAGCGTTTGTGAACAGCAGTTTTCAGCTCTTTCCACAGATTCTCGATTGGATTCAGGTCTGGACTTTGACTTGGCCATTCTAACACCTGGATACGTTTATTTGTGAACCATTCCTTTGTAGATTTTGCTGTATGTTTGGGATCATTGTCTTGTTGGAAGATAAATCTCCGTCCCAGTTTCAGGTCTTTTGCAGACTCCAACAGGTTTTCATCCAGAATGGTCCTGTATTTGGCTGCATCCATCTTCCCCTCAATTTTAACCATCTTCCCTGTCCCTGCTGAAGAAAAGCAGGCCCAAACCATGATGCTGCCACCACCATGTTTCACGGTGGGGATGGTGTGTTGAGTGTGATGAGCTGTGTTGCTTTTACGCCAAACATATAGTCTTGCATTGAGGCCAAAAAGTTCGATTTTGGTTTCATCGGACCAGAGCACCTTCTTCCACATGTTTGGTGTGTCTCCCAGGTGGCTTGTGGCAAACTTTAGACGAGACTTTTTATGGATATCTTTGAGAAATGGCTTTCTTCTTGCCACTCTTCCATAAAGGCCAGATTTGTGCAGTGTACGACTGATTGTTGTCCTATGGACAGACTCTCCCACCTCAGCTGTAGTTCTCTGCAGTTCATCCAGAGTGATCATGGGCCTCTTGGCTGCATCTCTGATCAGTCTTCTCCTTGTCTGAGCTGAAAGTTTAGAGGGACAGCCAGGTCTTGGTAGATTTGCAGTGGTCTGATACTCCTTCCATTTCAAAATGATCGCTTGCACAGTGCTCCTTGGGATGTTTAAGCTTGGGAAATCTTTTTGTATCCAAATCCGGCTTTAAACTTCTCCACAACAGTATTACGGACCTGCCTGGTGTGTTCCTTGGTCTTCATGATACTCTCTGCGCTTTCAACAGAACCCTGAGACTATCACAGAGCAGGTGCATTTATACAGAGACTTGATTACACACAGGTGGATTCTATTTATCACCATCAGTCATTTAGGACAACATTGGATCATTCAGAAATCCTCGCTGAACTTCTGGAGTGAGTTTTCTGCACTGAAAGTAAAGGGGCCGAATAGTTTTGCACGCACCACTTTTCAGTTTTTTAATTGCTAAAAAAGTTTAAAATATCCAATAGATTTCGTTCCACTTCACAATTGTGTCCCATTTATTGGTGATTCTTCACAAAAAATTAAAACTTTATATCTTTATGTTTGAAGCCTGAAACGTGGCAAAAGGTTGAAAAGTTCAAGGGGGCCGAATACTTTCGCAAGCCACTGTACATTTTTTGGAGTTACATTTTGCCAATCTGTGTTTCATTGAGAAGATTTCACTTCACTTCCTGTCCCAGAGACACAACAGGAAATAAGGGGAAACTCTCCCTAAAATGGGGGAACTACCTTACCAGTTCTTTCCATTATAGAGGTTCAGCATCATATGTGAATGTTACCTAGGGTTGTCTGTATGCAACTACAGGCTATCTAGGAACTCCCGCTCACCCACTGACCTACACTCATCAAGGCGTTTAATTATTTGCAAAACTCCTCCCAAGAGCGAGCCAACTGCTTGCTTGCCAGTCCCGTTGTAAAATATTAACCACTTGCTTACTGGTCACCTAAACCCCCCTCCTGCCCAGACCAATTTTCAGCTTTCAGAGCTGTCGTTCTTTGAATGACAATTGCGTGGTCATACAACACTGTACCCAAAGGAAATTTTTATCATTTTTTTCCCCACAAATAGAGCTTTCTTTTGGTGGTATTTGATCACCTCTGCGGTTTTTAATTGTTTGTTAAAAAAAATTTTAACAAAATTTTATTTTTTGTTAAAAAAATTACAAAAGACAGAATTAAAAAAAAAAAAAAGTTTTATATTTTGTTAATAAATTTTGCAAACAGGTAATTTTTCTCCTTCATTGATGTACGCTGATGAGGCTTCACTGATGGGCACTGATAGGCTGCACTAATGGGCACTGATAAGGCTGCATTGATGGGCACTGATAAGGCGACACTGATGGGCACTGATAAGGCGACACTGATGGGCACTGGTAAGGCGGCACTGATGGGCACTAATAGGTGGCACTGGTGGGCACTGATGAGGTGGCAGTGGTGGGCACTAATAGGTGGCATTGGTGGGCACTGAGAGGTGGCACTAATGGGTGGCACTGATGAGCGGCACTGAAGGGCATTGATAGGTGGCACTGAAGGGTACTAATAGGTGGCACTGGTGGGTGGCAGTGATGAGCACTGATGGGTGGTAGTGATGGGCACTGATCGGCACTGGTAGGTGACACTGATAGGCAGTACTGCTAGGTGGCACTGATGAGGCACTGATTGGCACCAATGGTGGGCCTTGATAGGTGCCAAGCGTGGGCATTGATAGGTGGCACTGATTGCTGGCACTTATGTACTGGTGGGCACTGATTGTTGGGCGGTGTGGGCACTGATTCATGGTACTGGCAGGCGCTACTGGTGGACACATATGAGGCGAATTCGCCTCTTGCTCTTCAGGACAGAAGCCGATGATCGGCTTTTTTTTTCTTTTCACGCTGTCAGCATGAGAAGAAAAAAAAAAGATTATCGGTCTTCTGTTTACATCACATGATCAGCCGTCATTGGCTGACAGCTGATCACGTGGTAAGGGGTCGGGATCGACCCCTTACTTGGATCTGTGATCACTCGAATCTCATTGATTCGGGTGATCACAGCGCGCGCCCTTCAGGGGGGTGTGGCGAGCGTGCAAAGGGGAGGACGTCTATTGACGGCCTCCCGGCAAAGCAGATCCGTGCTGTAGCCGTCATTCGGCTATATACGCGGACCTGAAGGGGTTAATAAAGTTAAAGTGGTTCTAAAAGTATAACGTTTTTTTTACCTTTTTTATAGTTCCGCCCGTAGGCCTTCATATGACGTCCTGGACTTTGAGTGGGGATATCTGAATGATGGGTGCAGCTGCAGACATCATCCAGATATCTTCTTTTAGAGACGGCAATTCTGTGCACCGTAATAACAATCATAGCAGCAGTTCAGCCAATTTATCGTAAGGTGACCAGATTTTTAAAATGAAATCTGGGGACTTTTTTTTTTTTTATTGGCAAATAGTAAACTGTTTTATAAGCATATTTTCCTCAAATTATATATGCAGTGTATGTGGTATGTGTTTATGTAATGATTGTATGATATATACGTTATTTCTGGAAATCATTTCATACCAGCCCCATAGCATTATTATGCCAGCCCAACTGCATAACGTCGTTATTTTCTTGTTCATAAAAGGGAAAACCATGTATTTTAAAGCACATTTGAAGAGTGTATAATACTCACCAGTGCTTATCAGCGCGGCCTCATCAGTGCCCATCAAAGCAGCCTCACCAGTACCCATCAATACAGCCTCGCCAGTGCCAATCAATGCAGCCTCACCAAATCCAATAAATGCAGCCTCACCAGTGCCAATCAATGCAGCCTCACCAGTGCCAATCAATGTAACCTCACCAGTGCCCATCAGCTCAGCTTGTTCAGTGTCCATCAATTCAGCCTGTTCAGTGCCCATCGATGCAGCCTGTTCAGTGCCCATCAATTCAGCCTGTTTAGTGCCCATCAATGCAGTCTGTTCAGTGACCATTAGCTCAGTCTGATCAGTGCCCATCAATGCCGCCTGCTCAGTGCCCATCAATGCAGCCTGCTCAGTGGCCATCAATGCAGCCTGTTAAGTGCCCATCAATGCAGTCTGTTCAGTGCCCATTAGCTCAGTCTGATCAGTGCCCATCAATGCAGCCAGTTCAGTGCCCATCATCTCGGCCTGTTCACTGCCCTTCAATGCAACCTGTTCAGTGTCCATCAGCTCAGCCTGTTCAGTGCCCATTAGCTCAGTCTGATCAGTGCCCATCAATGCAGCCTGTTCAGTGCCCATTAATGAAGCCTGTTCAGTGCTCATCAATGCAGCCTGTTCAGTGTCCATTAGTTCAGCCAGATCATTGCCCATCAATGCAGCCTGTTCAGTGCCCATCAGCCCAGCCTTTTCAGTTCCCATTAGCTCAGCCAGATCTTTGCCCATCAATGCAGCCTGTTCAGTGCCCATCAGCTCAGCCTTTTCAGTGCCCATCAGCTCAGCCTGTTCAGTGCCCTTTAGCTCAGCCTGTTCAGTGCCCATCAGCTCAGCCTGTTCAGTGCCCATTATCTCAGCCCGATCATTGCTCATCAATGCAGCCTGTTCAGTGCCCATCAGCTCAGCCTGTTCAGTGCCCATCAGCTCAGCCGGTTCAGTGCCCATCAGCTCAGCCTGTTCAGTGCCCATTAGCTCAGCCAGATCATTGCTCATCAATGCAGCCTGTTCAGTGCCCATCAGCTCAGCCTGTTCAGTGCCCATCAGCTCAGCCGGTTCAGTGCCCATCAGCTCAGCCTGTTCAGTGCCCATCAGCTCAGCCTGTTCAGTGCCCATCAGCTCAGCCTGTTCAGTGCCCATCAGCTCAGCCTGTTCAGTGCCCATCAGCTCAGCCTGTTCAGTGCCCATCAATGAAGCCTGTTCAGTGCCCAGCAGCTCAGCCTGTTCAGTGCCTATCAATGCCGCCTGCTCAGTGCCCATCAATGCAGCCTGCTCAGTGCCCATTAGCTCAGCCTGCTCAGTGCCCATCAATGCAACCTGATCAGTGTTTATCAATGCAGCCTGTTTAGTGCCCATCAATGCAGCCTGTTCAGTGCCCAGCATCTCAGCCTGTTCAGTGCCCATCAATGCAGCCTGTTTAGTGCCCATCAATGCAGCCTGTTCAGTGCTCAGCAGCTCAGCCTGTTCAGTGCCCAGCAGCTCAGCCTGTTCAGTGCTCAGCAGCTCAGCCTGTTCAGTGCCCAGCAGCTCAGCCTGTTCAGTGCCCAGCAGCTAAGCCTGTTCAGTGCTCAGCAGCTAAGCCTGTTCAGTGCCCAGCAGCTAAGCCTGTTCAGTGCCCAGCAGCTAAGCCTGTTCAGTTCTCAGCAGCTCAGCCTGTTCAGTGCCCAGCAGCTAAGCCTGTTCAGTGCCCAGCAGCTCAGCCTGTTCAGTGCCCAGCAGCTCAGCCTGTTCAGTTCTCAGCAGCTCAGCCTGTTCAGTTCTCAGCAGCTCAGCCTGTTCAGTTCTCAGCAGCTCAGCCTGTTCAGTTCTCAGCAGCTCAGCCTGTTCAGTGCCCAGCAGCTAAGCCTGTTCAGTGCCCAGCAGCTCAGCCTGTTCAGTGCCCAGCAGCTAAGCCTGTTCAGTTCTCAACAGCTCAGCCTGTTCAGTGCCCAGCAGCTAAGCCTGTTCAGTGCCCAGCAGCTCAGCAGCCTTCAGCTCAGCCTGTTCAGTGCCCATAAATGCAGCCTGTTCAGTGCCCATAAACGCAGCCTGTTTAGTACCCATAAATGCAGCCTTACCTAGAGGAGAGGAGATGGATTATGCAGAGCGGGGATCTCCTGCTTACCCCGTGTGGCTGCTGTTCTCAGACGATGTCCTGCCTCCTATAAAAGACATCACCAGTGTGCTGCCTATCATAGCAGGCAGTCCAGGAGGCGGGACTTCCTCTGACAGTTGAGTAAGTGGGAGATCCCCACTCTTTATAATCCAGCTGCGCTCGAAACCCCCCCCCCCCCCTCGCCATCCGAGACAGCCGAAGCCCCAATGGGCCCAGTGGACTTAACTTAAATATAGAGTAGGGTTATCCAGAGGTGTAACTAGAACCTTCAGGGCCCTGGTGCAAAAAAAACTTGGTGGGCCCCTATAATTTATTTGGTCCCGGGCCCTTTTCTCTGGTCCCATGGTCCTCCCCACTGTTGCGGGGCCCTTTTATTATGGCCCGCAGCAGTGCCTTTTCATGTGTTCTGCAGTGGGCTCCCTTCCTACATCTTGGACCCACCCTACGGTGACAGAAAGAAATATATATGTCACCAGCACACCAGGGAACTCCATATAAGGGTCCAACGCAGTGGCAGAATTACCAGGGTTGCAAAGGTCACACTTGTGATCAGGCCCTGGCGTTCTGCTGCCATTGGAGCACCTGCTTTTGATAGCGCTGTTCTGACTTCTCTATCTCCATGGCAGCTGTGGCAGTCTGGTTACATTATGGGTCTGATGGGTGCATGCGGGGGAGGGCTGGCACTATTGGTTGTAGACAGCTGAGTCCCACGCCGGTCACCTGGAAGTAGTACTATTGTCATGCCGATCGAGATGTGATCCAGGTGACGCTCCCAGACGGATCTAATAAACACAGTATTTATAAGAATCAAAAGTACAATCATACTGTGTATATCAAAAATATGTTTAGCAGCCACGTAGGCTCCATGCCAGTAAAGTTGGGCTCTGATCAATTAAATTACTATTTTATTTAATATTAGATCCGACTGGGAGTATCACCTGGATCGCATCCCGATCAGCATGTCAGAGATGGCTAGTGCTACCGCTGCTAAGCGACCTGTGGAAGGCTCAGCTGTTTACAACCAATTGTACCCGTGCTTCTGCACATGTGCCCATCAGCCCCATAAAGTAACCAGCGCTGGGTCCTAATGTGCTGCCAAGGAGACAGAGACCAGCGCTGTCTATTACAGGGGCAGGACCGCAACCCTGGTTGTTTGGCCACTGGTCCACAGTGGGAGGATTCCCCCATCCACTTGGAACGTGTAGATGGGGGAATTGGATCGTATAATTTTTTTTTCAGTGTACTGATTGAACAAAAAAATAAATTAAAAAAAAGCAATTAAAGTATTTGCTGCATAAAAGTGCTAAATGGAAATTGGAAGAACAAAGGGGGTTAGGGAGATAGATAGAGGAGAGAAGGGAGGTAGATAGGGACAGTTCACTGATCCTGCACACAGCTGTATGTCGGGATAGGAGAGTGGACGGGGGGACCGGGCAGACACAGGGGGAACAGGGACAGGAGGAGGAGCTGTATGCATCGCTCACCTCCTGTCAGTTGCTGGGAGGGGGGGGTGAACTCGTTGAGCTGTGTGTGAGACGAGTGTCAGAGTCACTCCGCTCAGCTGCAGCCACCGGCCCCTAATATGCAGACTGATTCTCCTGTCCTACGGACGGGAGAAAGCAGTCTGTTCTCTCGTACTGTCTGTGGCAAGACTTCCCCGGCCCTGCAAAGCGGGGACAAAAACGTCCCCCCCCCCTCCCCTGCCCTCCGGTGCTTCTCTGGGCTCGCCCCTGCGATCGGCGAGCCAGAGAACGAATCGGTCACCGTGGAAGTGAATAATAGAGATTTCCGGTGACCAGATGGTCCCCAGCAGGGGCAGACTGACCATTCAGGCACTCGGGCACTGCCCGAGGGCCCCATGCCACTAAGGGGCTCCATAAGGGTTGCCAGCCTCAATAAAACCAAGGACAGTAAGTAAAAATCTGTGTTTTTTTAAAAATCCCAAGATTATAGCTGCCCTGCCTCTCCGGTACCTTTTCAGTGTGTGTATGTGTATTCTGTGTGTGTATACTGTGTGTGTGTTAACTGTGTGGCCCCATAATCTATTGCCTGGGGGCCCCATAATCTCCTATTGCCTGGGGGCCCCATAATCTCCTATTGCCCGGGGGCCCCATAATCTTCTCCTATTGCCCAGGGGCCCCATAATCTCCTATTGCCCGGGGGCCCCATGAGTTGTCAGTCTCCTGGTCCCCAGTCATCTCTATGACACTCGGAGGCCCGGGCACGACATTATGACGTCACGTCCGGGCCGTCGGAAGTAAACAAAGCTGGGGAAACAGCTGGAAATAGTTTTTTTTTTTTTTAATCTCAGCCTTTCCAGCCTGAAGAAGAGATGTGGGGTCTTATAGATGAAATCTTATAGATTCCAATTTTTTTGTTGATCATTGTTACAGGGAATGTGCATGTCAGGTCCTCTTTATGGAGAGATGTGGGGTCTTATATGTCACACACATTCCTTGTAATAGGAATAAAAGCGATTGAAACATTTTTTTTAAAGAGAAAGTGTAAAAAAAAATAAAAGTAAAATAAAGAAAAAAAAAATTTCAAGTGCCCACGTTCCCGTGTGCTCGCGCACAGAAGCAAACGCGTACGTAAGTCACGCCCACATATGTAAACCCTAAACATATGTAAACATATGTAAACCCTACTTTATCGTTCATACAGACGTTCCCCTCCCCCTCCCGCTGCCCTCCGGTGCTTCTCTGGGCTCACCCTTGCGATCGGCGAGCCGGAGAACGAATCGCTCACCGTGGAAGTGAAGCATAGAGATTTCCAGTGACCAGATGGTCCCCAGTCATCTCTATGGCCCTCGGAGTCCCGGGCGCGACATTATGACGTCACGTCCGGGCCATCGAAAGTAAACAAAGCCGGGGAAACAGCTGGAAAGAGAGGTTTTTTTTTTTTAATCTCAGCCTTTCCAGCCTGAAGGAGAGATGTGGGGTCTTATAGATTAAATCTTATAGATTCTAATTTTTTTGTTGATCATTTTTATTCCTATTACAAGGAATGTGCATAACAGGTCCTCTTTATGGAAAAAAAAAAATTTCAAGCGCCCCCGTTCCCGTGTGCTTGCGCATAGAAGCAAACGCATACGTAAGTCGCACCCACATATGTAAACGGCATTCAAATCACACATGTGAGGTATCGCTACGTGCGTTGGAGCAAGAGCAACAATTTTAGCCCAAGACCTCCTCTGTAACTCTAAACTGGTAACCTGTAAAAAAAATTAAAACATCACCTATGGAGATTTTTAAGTACCAAAGTTTGGCGCCATTCCACAAGTGTGCAAAGTTTTAAAGCGTGACATGTTAGGTATCTATTTACTCGGCGTAACATCATCTTTCACATTATACAAAAAAATTGGGCTCACTTTTCTGTTTTTGTTTTTTTTAAATTTATAAAACTGTTTAAAAAAAAAAAAAAAAAAAAACGCGTTTGAAAAATTACTGCGCAAATACTGTGTGACATAAAAAGTTGCAACAACTGCCATTTTATTCCCTGGGGTTTCTGCTATAAAAATATATGTAATGTTTAGGGGTTCTGAGTAATTTTCTAGAAAAAATAAAGATGATTTTTACTTGTAGGAGCGAAGTGCCAGAATTGGCCTGGATGGGAAGTGGTTAAGGTAAAAAAAAAAAAACCCTTCCAGTATCAGCCCTCCCACACACTTACCTGGCTCCTCTTCCGATCCAGTGCTGTGCCCAAGAACAGCATCACAGCTTTCTCGCTGTCTCTCTCCTTACAGGCACAGAGGCCATTGGCTCCTGCTGCTGACAATCAAATCCTATGAGGAGGGATCAGGGGCGGAGCCGAGCTACACTGTGTGTGTCTGGGGACACACACAGCTTTGCTCAGTACTGAGCCCGCACATCTGCCCCCATAGCAAGCACTTGCTATGGGGGCAGACACAAATAAAGAGGACCAAAAGCACCGGTGGGGGGCCCCAGAAGAAGAGAAGTGGGGGCCACTCTGTACAAAACCTATGCACAGAGCAGGTAAGTATGACATGCCCCTTGGCGCCTAACGTAACACAAATATGCGGCCCCACTGGACTGGCTTTTTTCCACGGGCTCTGCATATTCATACATCTTCCTTTGTTCACTCTTCAGCGCGATCCCACCGGGGTCTCACTGAAAAACCCCGCGCCCTGTTCTAACGATCAGGACCCGAAACATCCGATTCCGGGTCACCTGATCGCTGTGATAGCCTCTAATTTTCCACCGGTTTTGCATATTTACGCATCTCCATTTGTGCACCGCACGGCACAATTCCACCGAGGATCGGTCACTGTGATAGCCAATCAGAGGCTACCACAGCGATCAGGTGACCTGGAATCGGATGTTTTGGGTCCCGATCGTTAGAACAGGGCGCTGGGTTTTTCAGTAAGACCCCGGTGGGATCAGTCACTGTGAAGCCTGAGAAAATGCGGCGCTATTGTGCAGCCCTCTGGAAGTGTTGCGGGCCACACTTGCGCCTTCTTTAACCACTTGTCGCCTGCCATATAGCAATATGACGTCAGCAAAGTGGTTGGGATATCCTGATGTCGCCATCGCGGCGATCGTTGTTGCGGTGTGTCAGTCTGACACACCGCAACTCCGATGTAGGTAAAGTGTCTCTGACAGAGACTCTTTATCAGGTGATCACCGTGTCCAATCACGGCTGATCACGATGTAAACAGGAAGAGCCGTTGATCGGCTTTTCCTCACTTGCGTCTGTCAGACGCGAGTAGAGGAGAGCTGATCGGCTTCTCTCCTGACAGGGGGGGGGGGGTCTGTGCTGATCGATTATCAGTGCAGCCCCCTGAGGATGCCCACACTGGACCACCAGGGATGCCACCAGGACCATCAGGGATGCCCACCACTAGACACCACCAGGTATGCCACCCATGGCCACCAGGGATGCCAATCAGTGCCCACAATTGATGCCAATCAGTGCCCACAATGGGCATCACTGATTGGCAGGCATTATTGTTTGGCACTGATTGGCATCCATCAGTACCATCCATTAGTGTACATCAGTGCCGCCTATCAGTGCCCATCCGTACCGCCTATCAGGGCCCATCTGTCACGCCTATCAGTGCCCATCAGTGCTGCCTTTCAGTGCCCATCGGTGCCACCTATGTGTACCCATCAGTGCTGCATATCAATGCCACCTATCAGTGCCCATCAGTGCCGCCTATCAGTGCCGCATATTAGTGCCCATCAGCGCCACCTTATTGGTACCACCTCATCGGTGCACAACAGTGCCGCCTTATCAGTGCCCGTCAGTGCAGCACCATCAGTGAAGGAGAAAACTTACTTATTTACAACGTTTTATAACAGAAACAAAAAAAAAGTTGTTATTTTTTTCAAAATTTTCGGTCTTTATTTTATTTGTTTAGCATAAAATAAAAATCCCAGAGGTAATCAAATAGCACCAAAAGAAATCTCTATTTGTGGGAACAAAATGATAAAAATTTAGTTTGGTTACAGTGTAGCATGACCGCGCAATTGTCAGTCAAAGTGCGACAGCGCTGAAAATTGGTCCGGGCAGGAAGGTGTATAAGTGCCCGGTATTAAAGTGGTTAATTTTGAAGTTGACCACCACTGCTTTATGCCCCGTACACACGGTCGGACATTGATCGGACATTCCGACAACAAAATCCATGGATTTTTTCAGACGGATGTTGGCTCAGACTTGTCTTGCATACACACGGTCACACAAAGTTGTCGGAAAATCCGATCGTTCTGAACTCGGTGACGTAAAACACGTAGGTCGGGACTATAAACAGGGCATTAGCCAATAGCTTTCGTCTCTTAATTCATTCTGAGCATGCGTGGCACTTTGTGCGTCGGATTTGGGTACACACAATCGAAATTTACGACAACGGATTTTGTTGTCGGAAAATTTTATAGCCTGCTCTCAAACTTTGTGTGTCGGAAATTCGGATGGAAAATGTGTGATGGAGCCTACACACGGTGGGAATTTCTGACAACAAGGTCCTATCACACATTTTCCGTCGGAAAATCCGACCGTGTGTATGGGGCATAAGACTGTAATGGCTTTCCAAGCATCACCTATGAATTTTGTGATTCTACGTGCGCGCATGGGGATAACATTGTGATTTATTTTTTTTTGCACAAAAAAATGGCTGTATATTTTTCTTGAAAACATGCATTTGATAAATAGCTGCAGAAATATTATGCAACATAAAAGAAATTGCAGCAGCAACAGCTTTCAGGAAATTAAAAGTTGTTTGGGGAGGGGTTAAAGTAATTTCTAGCAAAAATACATAAAGATTTTAAAATGTACAAAAGTGGTTAAGGGTTAAACTACAAAAGTATGTGTGTGTAGCATGGTTTCCCTTCGGAGTCCTAAACACGATAGCAATTACAAGCGCTATTATAACAATTGCTTCGTCAGGATTTTCGATGTATTGTCATGCTGCCAATTCATCCATTTCCCGATAAGCCCGCCACCAATACGTTTCACACGCTCTAAGTCCATTAGGAGCCCCTCTCTGTATTGATTTCATTAATTTCCTTGCCATTTACACCCCCAGGCTGGCCTCCATCACCTGCACAAATAGAGGAATATTAGATATAATTAAAGCGTGGCGCTCTATGTACTCTCTGGTGGCTGATTTTTTCCGTTGTGAAAACAAGGTCAGATTACAAACAATTATTGCTAATTTCCTGCATAAATACACCGACTTATTAACGCAGCTCTCCAGCCTTATATAACTAGATAAAAATAACCCATTAAAATCTTTTTCTGCCTTATTTATTGCCAATCTAGACATTTCCCCGCAGTACTTTTTTTCTGCCACTAGATGTCCTTATTCTGATGGTCACCATCATTCAACCCACCCACGGACCCACCCCAGCCTGTGATTAGACAGTAAAAGGAGCAGCAGCAGACTGATGAGCTTATATTTCTGTCACTCTGTTCTCCCATCCCATCAGCATGCTTCTTGAACCCATTGGCTCCTTATGCTGCTTCCTACTCTTACACATTAGCTCTGCTGTGTAAGGGACTGCAAAAGGGTAATAGCAGGCCACATTCAGGTACTTGCATTTTTTTTTTAAATGTGTTATAATGATCACAGAGCAGCTTTCATTTGTGTCATTTATATCTGCCTGGAGTTCAACTTTTAATGAACAATTTTGATGTTTATTTTAACTCCTCCAAGAGTTTGCTATGAATTTTTGGGGACCTGTGTGCTGTTTTTTTTTAGAAGAGGGTAATGAATATCATTTTGCCGGAAATGCCAGTTTTACTGTAGCATCGCATCCCACAGCAGGAATGAGAAAAAAAACTGTGCATAAAGTATAAAGTCCCACCCAAAACACATACCAGACCCTTTGAGTCTGGTATCAATTTTAAGGGGGTACCTCACACAAATAAACAAAAATGTAAAATGTGTGAGGTCCCTCAAGACATCCAAACCAGACCTTTTTAAGTTTTAAGGGGGACACCATGCAAAAAAAAGTGTGAGGCCCGTTAAATCCATACCATATCCCTAATCTGAGCATGCAGTCTGGCTGGCCAGAAAGGGGAGAAACAAGCATGCAGCCCCCCCCCAACAAACCATGCCTGGCCATATGCCCTCAACATGGGGGGTGCCATGGAGGGGTGCCATGGGGGAGCCCCCCTAGCAAAGTATCTTGTCCCCATGTTGATAAGGACAAGTGCCTCATCCCCACAACCCTGTCCAGTTGTGTGTGGTGGTCTGCAGGTAGAGTGCTTATCGAAATTTGGAAGCCCCTTAATAAGGGGGCTCCAAGATACTGCCCATCCATCCATGTGAATAAGTATGGGGTACATAGTACTCCTGCTCAATCACTAAAAAAAATAATTGTTAACTATAAAAAGACACACAAATGTTTGACAAATCCTTTATTAAAAAATAAAAATCCACAAATAAGTCCCTCATTGTAAAAACATCTAACAATGCCCTCTGACCCCCCCTGGAAAAAAAGACGAGGACCTGGTGTACACGACTGTTCCAGGTGGTACTCATAGCCCAATGACAGCTCCCCAAACTGTCATCAGCTATATAAAGGAAGGGGTGGGGGTGGTGTTGATAACATTACCCAGATATGGGCATTGACCAGTGATATCACTGCTATCTCCACCCCTTTGCTTCAGTGGTGGGCTTAAGATTCCTGTTGATGCCAGTGGTTCCTATGGATGTCGCAGATGCAAACTCCTGGGGCTTCCTTAGGAACCACTGTTAGTGGGAAGTAGTAGAGCCACCACTTCTTTATATGATTTTTCTGCTCCCACTGAACAAGGGGGCTGAGCGAGCAAAGGTTTGGGCGTTCATCTGAGAGCTTGAGCAGCCAAAGTTCGGACCAAACCATTGGCTCATCCCTAAACATGGGAGAACATAGGCCTTACATGGAGGATTGTGTAGCTGATGTGTGAGTACCACAATACCCCCTTCCTTGCGAAGTCTCAATCTGATCTACTGTGTACCATGTATATACAGTATCTCACAAAAGTGAGTACACCCCTTACATTTTTGTAAATATCTTATTCCAACTTTTCATGTGACAACACCCTTAAAATGACACTTTGCTACTTTGTAAAGTAGTGAGTGTACAGCTTGTATAACAGTGTAAATTTGCTGTCCCCTCAAAATAACTCAACACACAGCCATTAATGTCTAAAACTCTGGTAACAAAAGTGAGTACACTTCTAAGTGAAAATGTCCAAATTGGGCCCAAAGTGTCAATTTTTTGTGTGGCCAAGATTATTTTCCAGCACTGCCTTAACCGTCTTGAGCATGGAGTTCACCAGAGCTTCACAGGTTGCCACTGGAGTCCTCTTCCACTCCTCCATGACGACATGATGGAGCTGGGGGATGTTAGAGACCTTGCGCTCCTCCACCTTCCGTTTGAGGATGCCCCACAGATGCTCAATAGGGTTTAGGTCTGGAGACATGCTTGGCCAGTCCGTCACCTTTACTCTCAGTTTCTTTAGCAAGGCAGTGGTCATCTTGGAGGTGTGTTTGGGGTCGTTGTCATGTTGGAATACTGCCCTGCGGCCCAGTCTCTGAAGGGAGGGGATCATGCTCTGCTTCAGTATGTCACAGTACATGTTGGCATTCATGGTTCCCTCAATGATCTGTAGCTTCCCAGTGACGGCATCACTCATACAGCCCCAGACCATGACACTCCTACCACCATGCTTGACTGCAGGCAAGACACACTTGTCTTTGTACTCCTCACCTGGTTACCGCCACACACGATTGACACCATCTGAACCAAATAAGTTTATCTTGGTCTCATCAGATCACAGGACATGGTTCCAATAATCCATGTGCTTAGTCTGCTTGTCTTCAGCAAACTGTTTTCGGCTTTCTTGTGCATCATCTTTGGAAGAGGCTTCCTTCTGGAATGAGAGCCATGCATACCAGTTTGATGCAGTGTGCGGCGTATGGTCTGAGCATTGACCGGCTGACCGGGACCCCTTCAACCTTTGCAGCAATGCTGGCAGCATTCATAAGTCTATTTCCCAAAGACAACCTCTGGATATGACGCTGAGCACGTACACTACTTCTTTGGTCAACCATGGCGAGGCCTGTTCTGAGTGGAATCTGTCCTGTTAAACCGCTGTATGGTCTTGACCACCGTGCTGCAGCTCAGTTTCAGGGTCTTGTCAATTTTCTTATAGCCTAGGCCATCTATATATATATAGAGCAACAATTCTTTTTTTTTCGGATCCTTAGAGAGTCCTTTGCCATGAGGTGCCATGTTGAACTTCCAGTGACCAGTATGAGAGAGTGAGAGCAATAACACCAAATCTAACACACCTGCTCCCCATTCACACCTGAGACCTTGTAACACTAACAAGTCACATGACACCGTGGAGGAAAAATGGCTAATTGGACCCAATTTGGACATTTTCCCTTAGGGGTGTACTCACTTGTGTTGCCAGCGGTTTAGACATTAATGGCTGTATGTTGAGTTATTTTGAGGCGACAGCAAAGTTACACTGTTATACAAGCTGTACACTCACTACTTTATATTGTAGAAAAGTGTCATTTCTTCAGTGTTGTCACATGAAAAGATATAATAAAATATTTACAATATTTACAAAAATGTGAGGGGTGTACTCACTTTTGTGAGATACTGTAGATAAGTACTTCTGTGCCACATATGTGGACAGTTTCTGTTTCATCACTGTGTTATAAAGATTGGTGCCTTTATTAATCACAGCCAATACCTGGGGGGGGGGGGGGGGGCAGTAATTTCTGGGGTAGGAGTACTGGTAGGGTAATGGAGAGATTAGTCCAGGGTGGTGGACGGTATCTTTTCTTGTTGCACCTTCTTTGTCACCTGTGTATCATGGACCTCAGTGTAAACGCAATTCACTTGGAACCACATTTCTACTGAAGCCTCAAAGGCGAAAGTGTACTCCTGCTGAGGCTTCGAGCCATTTAGGGAAGAAGAACAATGTAATAGAACCAGTGAGGTGGCCAATCCTCCAGAAGTCATCCTTGCAAAACTATAAGCCTCTGGGACTGGAGAGCTAGCTTAACAGCTCCAGTCACCAGGAGGCATTACTTGGACCACCTCTTACAAGCTTTATTGTGAATTTGTGCTTTGCCCACATTGGTTTACTTAACCTTCCGGCAACACAGAAGTATCCACTTTTTTCTCCCCAGCTGCTCAATTTAGCTGCCAAGAAGGAAAGTCCTGGATAGTCTATGAGTTCCTGGAGTTCCTACAGGGCTATGGACTCTGCTGTGACAGCACTGATGCATGGAGTAAGTCACAATCTACTCTGTAACTTGAGTTGATGGGTACTTCCTTCAACTTCTGGGGCTTAACAGGGCATGTAAGTATGTCCTGATGTGTGAAATAAGAACAAAGAGAATGTTCACCTGCGTCTGAAAACCATACTGTAGCTGCTGACCTTTACAAAACACATACTTACTAGCCCAAGAAGTCCAGCACTGTTTTCCTACAACCCAAAGCCTTCAGCACTGTCTTTGATCCCATGCTGCCATCTTGAATTTGGGTGTAAACTTTCTGATCAGACACAGCTGACACCCTACAGCACATGCGTGAGATGTGCTGACTGAATGAGACTGTCCTGGAGACACCTGGGATGCATGTCATGATGCAAGGAGGCTGTGGGCAGGGGGTGGAATTTCTTGGTGGACCCAGCAAAAGTTATCCTTGACTAGCTTGAGAATAAAGAATTGGGAGCAGGTACTTGCTACCCCCCATGTGTAAATGGAAAAATGGAGGGGGTCTAGGCAATCTCTAAAAGAAGAATGCTTGTAGGCAAGTGCAGTCTATTTTCTCCACCGTAGGTGGTGATCAACCGCAGCTGGAGAGAAAGTCAAGAAGAAAATGGCTCCTCTATAGTTTCCTGAGTCACTGAAGAAGCGATCCAGTTGTGGCTCTGACAGCCATCTTGGTTCAGGCATAGCCTATTTAAGGCCCTGGCTCCCAGGCTTGGTGCACATTTTATGTGTGGGTAGTGTAGGGACAGGTGGTTCCAGACAAGTAGGTAGATGATAGGGACATGCCATCCTTCCTGGAAACCTCCCAATTGGGATACTGACCGGCCAGGCTGCATTCCGCCCCTAAAGACGGAAGCTGTCTGCACATCTGACACCTGCTCCGCTACACATCGTTGTTATTTGCTGTGAGTGTTCTTGATCGCGTGTTTTTCCATCGGGTTGTTGTGAATTACTGGATTTTGCATTAATACAAGTCCTGTTCTCTGCAACTGGACTCTGTGTATTTATTGCCTGTGCACCACACCGCTCCTCCCCACATGCTTTAAAGCAAACTGGGTGCTCTTGCTTATTTTCTGAATGTAGTGGAGGGGAAAAAATGTGTGCAAAACTATGGGCACCTTGTGAGTTAGATCCTTTCTCTTTGGCAGAAAACACATCCCCAAAATGTTGCTATAGTAAGCTAACAGACTTTCTGTTCTTGTTTGAAGAATTTGGTGTTCCTTCTTGGCTCAAGCTTCGAGTTTAGAAATATTCTTAGGTTGATATGCATGTTTGAGATCTACTTACAGAGTTCCAATAATATTCCAGCCTGTAGACTGTAAAGGTCATTCCAAAAAGCCTTAATCTTTCTTTTCTTGTAGTGGTTCACGGTTGAGTTTGAGATGTATTTTGGATCCTTTTTTTGGAAGAGTGAACCTGCTTTCAGCTTTGCTTTTTATTGACTATGGGATATTACAGCCTCCAGGATTCATTGATACTAAGTAGAATCCATTTTTCACTCTACTTGCACAGTGTTTCATGTGCCACTGGCTGCCACACAAAGCCAAGGGATAGGAACCCATTAGGAGCTGTAAAGAAGAACTCTCATTTCAATTTTTTGTCCTATAGAAGTGTTTCTCAACTCCAGTCCTCAAGGCGCCCCAACAGGTCATGTTTTCAGGCTTACCATTATTTTGCACAGGTGATTTGATCAGTTTCACTGCCTTAGTAATTACCACAGCTGTTTCATCTGAGGGAAATCCTGAAAACATGACCTGTTGGTGCGCCTTGAGGACTGGAGTTGAGAAACACTGTCCTATAGGGAACACTGTACATCTAGTACTTTGTCCCTTTTCAACACGCTGTGTAAGTCTAGCTACGAGGCTGCCTGACAATAACTGCTCAACATCTGATGCTTGTCTCAGCTCCAAGTTCTTGCCCAAGACAAGCAGCAGCAAAAGGAATGTGGGGAGGGGGGCATGTCAGCCTCCCACTGGGCTTAAGGCAAACATCTTGGAGTAGCCTGTGTCTGACTGGACATCTTCTGAGATTTGGGCAGCCATCTTGGACTATATATAGCCACCTATTGGGTCATTTTGGCAC
The DNA here is from genome assembly GCA_037952835.1 of Lithobates septentrionalis. Taxonomy (NCBI): domain Eukaryota; kingdom Metazoa; phylum Chordata; class Amphibia; order Anura; family Ranidae; genus Lithobates; species Lithobates septentrionalis. Next base: position 989,185 of record JBBDGP010002843.1, read on the forward strand.
TCCCACAGTGTAGATGATGTATTGACAGGGACAAACATCTACTGGTTAGGAAAAGGTAGGTAAAGTCTAGGGAAAAGCTTTTGAGGAAAAGGGATATATTAGGGATGGTCCCAAATATTACTTTGGGGAAAGACCTTCTTTGTGACCACACAACTGGTCCAATAATCAGGGGCTGCAAAAATATCCATTTTAATTTGAGATTTTAGTTCTCGATTAATATTTTAGTATTACGTCTCACCACCACTCCCCACCCCAGTTTGCGTGGGTCACCTTTTCTAATGAAAACTTTGGCACATATAATGTTTATTGGAAACGTTCTCTGAAACCCAAATCATAAAATAATATGCTGAGAGTCAAATAAAACACACCGTGGGTCTACATTCCCATTCTGGTTTGGATAGGGGTATCATAACATAACCGATCGTTCCTAGATAACTATCCAAAGCTGAATTGGATGCGTCCGCTAGCCTGGACGTATTCCGTTCTTCTGATAAATAGCCGGATTTCTCATATCCAGGAGATAAAAAGATTAGACCAAAGGGCAATGACCGCTAAATGTATTTTTTTTTTTCCAGACTAACAATGAAAATTACTTCTTCCTTCCATCCCTCCTCACTCTATTTACATAAACTTGAATTTGATCTTTTCTCTGCTATGTTTATGTGATTCGTCAAAGACATAACTTGATATTGTATAATTTGATCTGATAATTAAAATTTTCCTAATATATATTTAAAGGGCAACTTGGGTAATGCATTAAACAAACTCTTAATGCCATTGAGGAAATGTTGCGTGCTTGTTCATTTAGGAACTCCCATGTCATTCACCTTTAAGAGTATGTTAATGAGCAGGAAACTAGGAAGAAAAAAATGTCTGGAATTTCTCTTTAAGTCATGTCTTCTCTATATGTTTTCTACATAGACTCAGCCAAGCACAATGGAAAATAAAGCCATGTATCTCCACACATTTGATGAGAAAGAGAATGGATCTGTGTTCGAAGAGACCTTTGATGGGAAAAATCTCTCCAAGATGAACCTGTGTGATGGATGTAAGTACTGGTTTGCTTATGTTCACTGAAATATCCAAAGCCACCACATTCCTTTTACATAGAGAAAGGGAGTGTTAGAACCCCTAGCAGTTTTTGCCTTTGCCATCTGTGTTCGATTGGGAGGATTTTCATTTACTTCCTGCCCTATGGACACAAAAAGAAATGAGAGGGGGAATCCTCTTTTACACAGTTTAACAGGTATCCCCATTGAAAGAATGCTTCTCCATACCTTGTATGCCTAATGGTGAGTGCTTAGAATGGAAAAAATGGTGCACTCCAAAGTGTCCATTATGACTGAGAACATGCATGTGGTGGAAAGAGGGGGTCACTCTCAACACCCTGTGGAGCTCAATTCTTGATACCAGGATGGTGTGGTTATCATAGTGTTGCTCAAAAGAAAAAACACAATTTGACTGTGTGGCAGACACATCCATGGGTGGATGGAGTGATGGGTGGTGCCACATAATACTATTATTCTTCATATGATAATTTTAAACAAATATGTGTGTGTGTGTTTGGGCTTAAATCTGCACCCTAGCCTTCCCCTCACTCTTGCACAGTTTTACAAGCTTGTGGGGAGGTGCAGCGTAGTCCGGTAACAGTAAACACAAACTTGTATTAATGCAGAATCCAAAAATTCACAACAAACCCAGGTGGAAGGCATCCAACCAGGAACACTCTTGGCAATTTTAGCAATGTGTAGCAGAGCAGGTCTCCGATGTGTCAACAGCATCTGTCCTGAGGCGCGGAATGCAGCCTGGCTGGTCCGTATCCAAATGGGGAGGTTTCCAGCAAGGATGGTGTGTCCCTATCCTTTCCCCACTTGTTTGGAACCTCTTCTTGATGTTAATTACTGTACTTGTCAGACGGGTGACCTATCCCTACACTATGAAGATATTTGCCAGCACACCATGGAATGACATAGATAATGTCTAAACGTGTAATTTATTGCATGATCACAACACAAGGAGAGTGCAACGTTTCGGAGTTGCGCAGGACCCCTTCGTCAGGCATGTGATCACATGCCTGACGAAGGGGTCCTGAGTGACTCTCAAACGTTGGACTCTCCTTGTGTTGTGATCATGCAATAAATTACACGTTTGGATGCTATCTACGTCATTCCATGGTGTGCTGGCAAATATCTTCATTGCGACTTGAACCAGTATCCAGCTGGTTGTTGCTGCAGCACCCATTTTCGTGAGCTCATCCAGGAATGTGTTCGATGGGACTATGAAGTACTATCCCTACACTACCCACATGCGAAATGCGCTCCAAGCCTGGGAGCCAGGGCCTTAAATAGGCTCTTCCTGACTCAAGATGGCTGCCAGAGTCATATGGGGCATCATCCAATCAGATAGCTTCCCCAATGACCCAGAAAACCATAGAGGAACCAAGTTCCTCTTGACTTCCTCAATTCTGCAATGCCGCTGCAGAAGAGTGCCCCTTACAATGAAAAAAGTAGACTGCACCTGCCTAAAGGCTCCTCTCCTGTACTGAAAGTACTTATTCTGATTTCACTGTACACTGTGAGCGTCTCACAATGTGCATTAGATGCTGCAGCAAGTCAGATAGAAAACTCCTCATTTCCTGCTGGAGATTGTCCATCATCGTCTAGTCTTTCCTCCCACTCTACGGTATGTAATGAAAATGGAAATGGTTGTATTTTTTAAAAAATGGCATAAGCATGTGGTTGGTAGGGGCAGGAGAGGCAAAATATCGGCAGATTAAACTAGAGCTTCAAAAATGTATCTAGAACTTTTTTTTTTGGGTGGGGGGGTTAGGGTGGGTAAGTGGTGTCCCCATTGGGGAAGGCAAACACTTTCTGTCCAGAAGAACCTCATGAAAGTACGATATACCCCAGTCATAAAGGAGTTGAAGTGAACCTGTGCTGCGTTAGATGCTGGCAATGAAACTTCATATGGAGATTGTAGATGTACTGGCTACCTCCAGTGGGGATCCAACAGCTTCAAGAATTCTTGTGCAGATCTCAGCTTCCAAAAATGTTCTGCATGGCCATGGTGGACATCTCCCAATAGTTCACCAAGCAACCCTCATTGCAGCCCTCATTGCTTCATGGGATGTGGTGCCCAGGTTCATTTTTTTTCAATCCTCAGAAACTCTAGAGAAGGATTTGGAGGCTGTCGAGGTGTAATGAAAGGTAGCCAGAAAGGCTTACAGGAGTCGGATAGTGCTTTCTATTTATCTATGAACTTAGCTTGTTACTTTTTCCCCTACTGATATGTAAAGGTTTGGGTTCCGAGACCTAGCAAAATACTGACTACATGACAGCCCTGGAACCTGCATCTTAAAAAAAAAAAAAAACACCCAAAATCCTCCCAATGCAGCTTCGAAGACTTTCAGTTTATAACAGGTTCTCTTAAACTCTACACCTGTGCATGCCCTGCTGTGTTTCTCTGTAGTTTATGAGGTTCTTCTTCCACATACCAAAAGCTTACAAAAAAATAGTCTTGATGCTTAGCTAAGCCGTTTTGAGTTACACAATCCTTCGTTTGAAGTGTTTCTGCCCATTGCATTAGACATTCGAGGTCAGTGAACGTGTGAAGATCGCTGCTTGTGCCAAGGACTGAACTCTCATGCTCAGACAGAACTCAGCAAGGGACTTTGAGAGCTGTGTTCCCTGGAAGGAACATGGTATGTCTTAGCCATGGGCGGGCAGCTGGAGAGGGTTACACCAATGTAAGACAACATACCAGCACCCACCATGTCTGCCATATGGGAAAACACAGGGATCAGGTCTGGTGTAAACATCTCTTAGGCCAAGACTGGCTGATGTAACGGTTATTTTTACTTTGGTTCTTACTGGTGACCTCATACCAAAGAAATGTTTTTTTTATTTTTTTTATTTTAAAGAGACTTTGAAACCTGCTAGAAATCGATTGAATTCATTTCTATAGCACATTCTCCAGAACATCAAGCAGAGTGATAAGACCATACATCAGTTCCTGCACCAAACTAGATTATTTTTATGTGGACTTACTGTATGTACATTAGTATCAACCAAACAAAAGCCTTCATTTTTGAAACCAAGGTCCTGCCTTTGTAGGGCAAAATTACTAATCACGGAAATCTTTAGTCCAATTTGCCACCCCACCCATTCACGATTATTTAAAAAAAAAAAAAACCCTCTAACCCACTTTTTTGCTTACCTGTCCACTGTTACTTGTCCCTCAACAGTGCCTCTTCCAGTGGAGACTGGTGATCAAGTTCTACAACCTGTACTTGCACCAACCAGTCCCCCAGTCAGTTCTGGAGCATGGGAGGACCTTGCGGATGGACAGCCAATGGGATGGGTCTGCCATCACACAAAGAGGGCTGTGAATATCATGACATCACCGCCCCTCCTCTCCACCTCATCCAATCCGAGAACACCTTCTATTCATTGAAAAAAATACAAGGCACTCTATTAATGGTGGCAGTGCCAGGCGAGTGACCCCCTGTGGTTAGTGTGCAGTGCGGTAGACCTTTAGGATTACAGTAGACCAAAATCTGAATCATTGACATTTCTGCCAAACACTGCTTCCAGAAAACAGTGCACTTCTCTCATCTTACACATAGATAACAGAAATGTATTTGTTTCTTTGACAGGGTTTTGCTTCTCCTGTTTTCAATAAATACTGTATAGAGGAAGATATTCAGAGACAAACATACTTGATAAATATTTTACATAATTCAAGTTGGCAGAACTATCTGATGCAGATCCAACATTTTTTACCGCTCATACGCCAGGGACACACATCGTTCGGCCAGAGTGTGTCAGCTGACTATCAGTATTAGGTTAAAATGCCTTTAGATGGATCAATAGAGGTGAAGAAGCTCAGATTCTACACAAAAATCATTTGAAACATTTCCTACAAGAGAAGAGTCATTCTGATCACCTCTCTGTTGTCCTGTGTACCTTCCTTCTATTCTTTGTAATAGAAGAGGTATTATACTCCCGTCTCCCCTCTCTGGTGTCCTGTCTACTAGCAGTCCTCATTTCCCTGTAATAGAAGTAGTATATTCACCTCTTATGCCGCGTACACACGAGCGGACTTTACGGCGGACTTTGCCCGGCGGACTGGATTTCGTCGGACAATTCGATGTGTGTGGGCTCCAGCGGACTTTGTTTTCTCAAAAGTTGGACGGAATTAGATTTGAAACTTGTTTAAAATTTATCCGTTGAAATCGAGTCCAGTCGAAAAGTCCGCCGTCTGTATGCTAGTTCGACGGACTAAAAAGCCACGCTAGGGCAGCTATTGGCTACTGGCTATGAACTTCCTTGTTTTAGTCCGGTCGTACGTCATCACGTACGAATTCGACGGACTTTGGTGGATTGTGTGTAGGCAAGTCCGTTCATTCAGAAAGTCCGTCGGAAAGTACGTCGAAAAATCCGCCGGGCAAAGTCCGCCGTAAAGTCCGCTCGTGTGTACGCGGCATTAGATGTCTAATGTCTCTTAACTCTCCTCCGTTCCCTGTAATAGAAGAGGTATTATACTCCCCTCTCCGGTTTCCTGTGTCTCCTACCACCCTTCTGTTACCTGTAATAGAAGAGGTTATAAACTCACATCTCTGAAGTCCAGTGTCTCCTACCTCTCTTCCATTTTTTGTAATAGAAGTAGTATATTCACCAATTAGATGTCTCATGTCTCCTGCCACATCTTCGTTTTCTGGTATAGAAGTGTTACTATACTCAACTCTCCAGTGTCTCCTATTTCCCTTTCGTTCTCTGTAAAAGAACAGGTAGTATACTCACTTGTGAGTTTTCTCATGTCCAACACCTCACCTTTAATCTCTGCTTATAGCAGATACTCGACTCTCCAATGGTCCCCTATCTTCTACCCTTCCTCTATTCCCTGTAATAGAGTAGGTATTTTATGCACCAATCTGGTGCCTGTGTCTCGAACCACTCTTCCATTCCCTGTAATAGAAGAAGAATTATACTCCCCTCTCTGGTGTCCTGTGTCTCCTACCTCCTCTCCATTCCCTGTAATAGAAGAGGTATTATACTCCCCTCTCTGGTGTCCTGTGTCTCCTACCTCCCCTCCATTTCCTGTAATAGAAGAGGTATTATACTCCCCTCTATGATGTCCTGTGTCTCCTACTTCCCCTCCATTCCATGTAATAGAAGAGGTATTATACTCCCTTCTATGGTGTCCTGTGTCTCCTACCACTCCTCATTTCCCTGTAATAGAAGAGGTATTATACTCCATTTTATGGTGTCCTGTGTCTGCTACCTCCCCTCCATTCCCTGTAATAGAAGAGGCATTATACTCCCCTTTCTGGTGTCCTGTGTCTCCTACATCCTCTCCATTCCCTCTAATAGAAGAGGCATTATACTCCATTCTCTCCGGTGTCCCATATCTCTTACCTCCCTTATGTTCCCTGTAATAGAAGAGATGCTATACTCCCTTCTCTGGTGTCCACTGTCTCCTACCTCCCCTCCATTCCCTGTAATAGAAGAGGTATTATACTCCCCTCTCTGGTGTCCTGTGTCTCCTACCTCCCCTCCATTCCCTGTAATAGAAGAGGTATTATACTCCCCTCTCTGGTGTCCTGTGTCTCCTACCTCCCCTCCATTCCCTGTAATAGAAGAGGTATTATACTCCCTTCTCTGGTGTCCTGTGTCTCCTAAACCCTGTCCATTCCCTGTAATAGAAGAGGCATTATACTGCCTTCTCTCCGGTGTCCCATATCTCTTACCTCCCTTATGTTCCCTGTAATAGAAGAGATACTATACTCCCTTCTCTGGTGTCCACTGTCTCCTACCTCCCCTCCATTCCCTTTAATAGAAGAGGTACTATACTCCCTTCTCTGGTGTCCACTGTCTCCTACCTCCCCTCCATTGTCTATATTAGAAGTAGTACAGTAAATCACCAATTAGGTGTCTCATATTCCCCGCCGCACTTCCATTTAATGTTATAGAAGAGATATTATTTGTCCCCATCTCCTACCACCCCTCCATTCCTTGTAATAGAAGAGATATTATACTTCCCTCTCCGGTGTCCCCTGTCTTCTATCCTCTATTCTCTGTAAAAGAAAATGCATTATACTAACCTCTTCAGTGTCCCATGTGTCCTGCTTACCCTCTGTTTCCTGTAATAGAAGAGGTATTATACACACCTCTTTGTCTATAACCATCCCTCCATTTCCTGTTTTAGAACAAGTATACTCACCTCTCCAGTGCCCATTGTCTCCTAATTTCCCTTGATTCTCTGTAACAAAAGAGGTAGTAAACTCCCTGCTCTAGTGTCCCTTGGCTTCCACCCTACTCAGGCTCGTGTTTTTTCTATAATAGAAGAATCATTATACTCACCTCTTGATGTTCCCCTTCGTTCTCTCTCTTGATTGTCCCCGGTCGTTCTCTCTCTTGATTGTTTCCCTTCATTCTCTGTAAAATAAGAAGTAGTATAGTTAGTTCTCCGATGTCCCATGTCTCCTAGCTCACCTTTGTTCCCTGTAACAGAAGAGGTGATATACTCGTGGGCAGGGTTTACAAAGTGACCTGGAGAGTTGGTGGCTCATATCCCTAGAGGCTGCTAATGGTACTGTATATGCCTAAATGGTATAGCATTAACGTGTCACTTTCCCTAATGAGCAATTTTAATTTCGACAACTAAAACGTTTTTGTCAAAGATTTCGGCATTTTTGCAGTGATGAAAACAAAACAAAAATCACAGCACATTTTCGTCCACTGATGTAAACTATGACGAAAATCAGATCCGTTTTCATTAAAGAATGAAAACAGGATGAAAATGTGAGGCAGGGACATTTATCCTCGTGAACTGACTTCCGTTTTTTCACGGCGATCCGCCTAATTCCGCAATCTGTTCCCAGCAAGCAAGCGTACCGATGCCAGAGACCTGAGAGTGAGGGTAAGAGCAGAGCGGCACTGTGCATTACAGGCCAGCCAGGCTTAGGCCTCCTGAGTCCCGACTCCTGACGAGATGACCTCCCACCAGGCACCCAGAGCAGAGTGTACAGTAATTGTGGTTACAATTACAGCAGGCCTGAGTAGGGTTGCCACATCATCCCTTTAATCCAGGACACACATTAATTACACAGGTTCTGTGGCTGATTAAGGTGGCAATTAAACCCCCCTAGTGCCTTATCTGCATTAAATCAGCCTCAGAACCTGTGTAATTAATATGTGTCCTGGATTAAAGGGATGACGTGGCAACCCTTGGCCTGAGGCCTCCCCTCCCTTCCCCTCAGACCACGTCTGTCCAGAGCACACTGTGCAACTTTGCATTACAGGCCTCCTGACAGTGGCATCCAGAGCACTGTGCATTAAAGGCCATCCCTCAGACCACCGTCCAGCACTCTGCAGCATTACAGGCCTCCTCAGACCATCATCCAGAGCACCGTGCAGTATTACTGGCCTCCTCAGACCTCCATCCAGAGCACTGTGCATCATTACAGGAGTCCTCAGACAGTCCAGAGTGGCTAAATCTGTATCTGTGGGTTTGTTCAAACCTTAATACCATAAATAATAACATGATATTAGATTTTTTTTACTCCAGGAGTATATAATGAGTTTGGAAATTCTAGAGAAATGCTTAAATAATGCATTACAATTTAACTAAACACATTCGATTTTAGTTGACTAAAATTATTTTATTCAACTAAAATGTATTGGGGATTTTAGTCAAATAAGATACATCGAAATTTGCTGCCAAAATGAACACTGATAATGAGCAACACTTCTCCTGAGCAGACATTTGGTTTAACTCTTTGGTTCAGTGGCTTAGCTTATTCCTTTATTGCATTAAATATCACAGATAACCGATCATTACTAGGTTTCTCCCTCTGTGCAGCATTTCTGAGCTGGTTCTGCGTAGCGTGCACCGGACTCCGCCAGCTCAGCATCTGTCACCTCATCCCAGTGACACTGATATGCATGTTTAATGCTTGCTCCTTCTTCGATTTGTATTTGGTATAGGACAAGGTGGCAGACCCTTCTCTGCAGTTAGGAGTGGCGGCTACCTCCACGCCCTTGTGTTTCACAAGGTTACAGTAGGATGTTTCTAGTCCAGCACGAGGGGTTGTTAATGACCACTGGGGACCTGCTAACAAGTGGAAGGCCCTCGATGGTACTGGGAGCGGCACAGATGTTCCTCATTTCCTATCTGGTAAAACAAATATCAACATAATAGTGAGGGTAAATCTCCATTCTACTGATGTAGCCAGCTTGTATGGCGAAATTTGTCAAGTTGTATTGAGTTGTTTCCCACATACAGCGTTGCACAGAATTGTTTTTGGCACATAGCCACCTGCCATTGAGAGGTGAATCGACACCCACCCATTATAGTATGAGGAAAATTTGTAGATGGTTGATGTGATCTGTGTCCATACCATACTTTCAGCAGACTCCCTTCTAGAGAAAGAGGTAACCACTGCCGTATGGGATTTTCTGCATTTGAAGTTTAGTGATCATCATTTGAGATTTTGGGCAATATTACATTAGACCAGGGTTTCTAAACTAGGGTTCCTTCAGAGTTTGCTAGGCGTCCCTGAGCAAAGAGCCATTTCTACCTCTCAGATAAGTTCCCACTGACACCATTGATCTTTTTAGCTATCTGTAAGGGGGTGATTCTTCCCAATTACCACAAGTGTAATGCCGCGTACACACGACCAGTTTTGCCGTCGGAATAAACTCCGAAGGTTTCTCCGACGGAACTCCGACGGAATTCCATTCAAGCGGTCTTGCCTACACACGGTCAAACCAAAGTCCGACCAAAGTCCGACCGTCCAGAACGCGGTGACGTACAGCACGTACGACGGGACTAGAAAAAGGAAGTGCAATAGCCAGTAGCCAATAGCTTCCGTCTCGTACTTGCTTCAGAGCATGCGCCGTTTTTGGTCCGTCGGAACAGCATACAGACGAGCGGTTTTCCCGATAGGAATTTGTTTCCGTCGTAAATATTTAGAACATGTTCTTTTTCTAGGTCGGTCAGAATTTTCAAAAAATAAATTCCGATGAAGCACACACACGATCAGAATAGACGATGAAAAGCTTCCTTCAGGCTTTTTCTGTCGGACATTCCGCTCATGTGTACGCGGCTTTAGGAGCATTCTTCCCACTGATCATCAGCCTTATGTAACATGAGTTGTAGATATAGGAATTTTTAGCAGGGGTCCCCCGGGAATGTAAAGGTAATTCAAGGGCTCTTTTGTATTGAAAACGTTGAGAAAGGCTGCATTCGATCATATGAATGCTTGTGATCTCACACTGAAACTGCTGCATGGATGTCCATTTTTAAAATACATGTAAGGGATCCAATTGACCTGTGCTATATAATGTATTATTTGTGTCCTTGGGTCCATACCATACTTTCGGCAGGGAAAGGGGGAGTGCCTGTTGAAGGGGATATTGTCTCTTTGGAACAGTCATCATTTGGATAACCTTTGCAGCAATACATAGGATGATTAGGGATGAGCCGAACACCCCCCAGTTCGGTTCGCACCAGAACCCGCGAACGGACCGAAAGTTCGCACGAACGTTAGAACCCCATTGACGTCTATGGGACTCGAACGTTCGAAATCAAAAGTGCTCATTTTCAAGGCTAATTTGCATGGTATTGTCCTAAAAAGGGTTTGGGGACCCGGGTCCTACCCCAGGGGACATGTATCAATGCAAAAAAAACTTTTAAAAACGGCCGTTTTTTCGGGAGCAGTGATTTTAATGATGCTTAAAGTAAAAAAAAAAAAGTGAAATATTCCTTTAAATATCGTACCTGGGGGGTGTCTATAGTATGCCTGTAAAGTGACGCGTGTTTCCCATGTTTAGAACAGTCCCTGCACCAAATGTCATTTTTAAAGGAAAAAATCTCATTTAAAACTGCTTGCGGGTTTAATGTCATGTCGGGTCATGGCAATATGGATGAAAATCAGTGAGACAAACGGCATGGGTACCCCCCCAGTCCATTACCAGGCCCTTTGGGTCCTGTATGGATATTAAGGGGAACCCCGCACCCAAATTAAAATAAGGAAAGGCCCTATATACTCTGAACAGCAGTATACAGGCGGTGCAAACAAGACAGGGACTGTAGGTTTGTTGTTAAGTAGAATCTCTTTGTAATTTTGAACGGGTACATTTTTAACGTGTTTAGCTCCAGCCAAAAAATCTTTTTTAAGCTTTTTGGAAAACATAGGGAAGGGTTATCACCCCTGTGACATTTGTTTTGCTGTCTTTCCTCCTCTTCAGAAGATTTCACCTCACTTTTTTGTCCCAATGAAAAATGTTTTTTGAAAATTTGGGTTTTTTTGTGGAACAAGGATTGGAAAGCATCAGTGGAAAGGAGAAATTGTTTTCCCATATTAACTCTTACAGGAGAGAATTTCCCTTCCTAGGGGTAGATTTCATCTCACTTCCTGTTGTCTCCTTCCGTTTGCAAATAGGAGTCGTTTGTAAGTTAGATGTTTGAAAGTAGGGTCCTGCCCTATATACTCAGCAGAAATTTGGGCCTTAGGTGTTGTTGTGGCCACAACACTGTAAGCCCTCACAGGGCCCTGCTGTGAAATATTAGATCAAGAATTGTAATTACATGCCCCTGTTGAACAGGAGCTGAAAAATTGGGCCTTAGGCACTGGTGCTGGTGCCACAACACTGCAACCCCTCACAGACACTCTAGTTGGAACGCAGGAACGAGCCCTGCTGCAAAGTATTGCATCAAAAATTGTAATTACACGCCCCTGTTAGACAGGGGCAGAAAAATTGGGCCTTAGGCACTGGTGCTGGTGCCACAACACTGCAACCCCTCACAGACACTCTAGTTGGAACGCAGGAACGAGCCCTGCTGCAAAGTATTGCATCAAAAATTGTAATTACACGCCCCTGTTAGACAGGGGCAGAAAAATTGGGCCTTAGGCACTGGTGCTGGTGCCACAACACTGCAACCCCTCACAGACACTCTAGTTGGAATGCAGGAACGAGCCCTGCTGCAAAGTATTACATCAAAAATTGTAATTACACGCCCCTGTTAAACAGGGGCTGAAAAATTGTGCCCTAGGCACTGGTGGTGGCGCCCAGAACCAAAAATGTTCTTACACGCTATCAGCGTGATGATTGAGGAGGAAGAGGATAATTACTCAGGGATAGTCACTCAGCATCAGCATAGGCAGTCTTTGAAGGGATCTGAGATTTCAAAAAAAATTATTCGGTTACATCAGCATCAGGTGCTTGGTAGCTGGTGGTGATCCAAGACTGATTCATTTTTATGAAGGTCAGCCGATCGACCGAGTCGGTGGACAGACGCACCCTGTGATCGGTTACCACGCCTCCAGCAGCACTGAATGTGCGTTCCGAAAGAACGCTGGATGCAGGACAGGCCAGTAGCTCAATTGCATACTGTGCAAGCTCTGGCCAGTGATCCATCCTCAAGACCCAGTAACCCAGAGGATTTTCGGTGGGAAAGGTGTCCAAGTCTGATCTTGCCCCTAGGTATTCCTGCACCATGTAAAACAGACGCTGGCGATGGTTGCTGGAACCGATCATACCTTGGGGCTGCGGACCAAAAAATTGTCTGAACGCATCGGTCAGACGGCCACCTTCTCCACCGCTCCTTCTTTGACTGACCGAAGCCTCAGCAACACGTTGTCCAGAAACAGGAGTTTGTAACCTCCCAGTCTCTGGGAACGCGTTGCACAGACCTTTCTGCAAGGCCTCCCGAAGATGTTTCATCCTCTGCTCCCTCTGCGATGGCAAGATAAGGTCCGCAACCTTACCCTTGTAATGTGGATCAAGGAGGGTTGCCAGCCAGTATTGGTCCTTCTCCTTGATACCACGAATACGAGGATCCTTACGCAGGCTTTGCAGGATCAGGGAGGCCATGCAGCGTAGGTTTGCTGAGGCATTCGGTCCGGAGTCCTCTGGGTCACTAAGGACAACAACGTCCGCAGCCACCTCCTCCCAGCCACGTACAAGTCCATGTGTTCCTTGGGACTGATCCCTTAAAGACTGCTGCTGATGCTGAGTGCCAGGCTCCACCTCCATACTGACACAATCTTCCTCCTCCTCCTCCTCCTCCTCGTCCTCTTCCTGTGTGATCGGCGGGCACGCAGGAACACTGTCTGGATAAAGGGGGCCTTGAGAGCTAAGGAAGTCCTCCTCTTCCTGCCTCTGTTCTGCCTCAAGTGCCCTGTCCATTATTCCACGCAGCGTGTGCTCCAACAGGTGGACAAGGGGGACAGTGTCACTGATGCATGCACTGTCAGTGCTCACCATCCTCGTGGCCTCCTCGAATGGTGACAGGACAGTGCATGCATCCCTGATCATGGCCCACTGGCGTGGGGAAAAAAAAACAAGCTCCCCTGACCCTGTCCTGGTGCCATAGTCGCACAGGTACTCATTGATGGCCCTCTGCTGCGTGGGCAGCCGCTGCAGCATGGCCAACGTTGAGTTCCACCTGGTGGGCATGTCACAGATTAGGCGGTTCTTGGGCAGGTTAAACTCCTTTTGGAGGTCCGTCAGCCGAGCACTGGCATTATATGACCGGCGGAAATGCACACAGACTTTCCTGGCCTGCCTCAGGACATCCTGTAAGCCCGGGTACCTGCCCAAGAACCGCTGCACCACCAAGTAAAGGACGTGAGCCAAACAGGGCACATGGGTCAGTTGTCCCTGTCGGAGGGCAGAGAGGAGGTTGGTGCCATTGTCGCAAACCACCATTCCTGCCTTAAGTTGGCGTGGCGTCAACCACCTCTGAACCTGCCCCTGCAGAGCTGACAGAACCTCTGCCCCAGTGTGGCTCCTGTCCCCCAAGCACACCAGCTCAAGCACCGCATGGCATCTTTTGGCCTGCGTACTTGCGTAGCCCCTTGAACGCCTACGGAGCACCGCTGGTTCCGAGGAAGAGGCCATGGAGGAAGAAGAAGAGGAGGGGGTGGAGGAGAGAGGTGTGTCACAATCATTAGCATTTTGGAGGCGTGGTGGCGGAACAACCTCCAACACTACTGCACCTTGTCCTGCATCCTTCCCAGCTGCCAGCAGAGTCACCCAATGCGCCGTGAAACTTAGGTAACGGCCCTGTCCATGCCTGCTGGACCATGAGTCAGCGGTAATATGCACCTTACCGCTGACCGCCCTGTCCAGCGAGGCATGGACATTGCCTTCCACATGCCGGTAGAGAGCCGGAATCGCCTTCCGTGAGAAAAAGTGGCGTTTGGGTACCTGCCACTGAGGAACCGCACATTCCACAAACTCACGGAAGGGGGCAGAGTCTACCAACTGAAAAGGCAGCAGTTGAAGTGCTAGCAATTTTGCCAAGCTAGCATTCAACCGCTGGGCATGTGGATGGCTGGGAGCAAACTTCTTTCGGCGGTGCAGCAGCTGGGGCAGGGAAATTTGCCTGGTACAATCTGACGTCGGTGTACCAAAAGCAGATTGCCCACAAGTACTTGGCTGTGACACACCTAATTCTACACCTTCATTCCTCTCACTGCAGGTCTCAGAGAGGACTGAAGGTCTAGTGGGGTTGGAAATCTCAGCTGATGAGGAGCAAGGAGAGATCCTCTTTGTTCTTTGGTGTGGGTCTTTTAGATATGCTTGCCAACGAACTGCATGGCAGGTCAACATATGTCTGGTCAAGCATGTGGTACCCAAGCGGGAGATGTTTTGGCCACGCGAGATACGCTTGAGACATATGTTGCAAATAGCAGCGGTGCGATCTGATGCACTCGTCTCAAAAAAGGCCCACACCAAAGAACTTTTTGAATAACGCGCAGAGACTGCAGCGCCCTGCACATGTGGAGCTTTGGGGTGTGATGCAGTCAATGTGCTGCCCTTAGGCTGGCCCCTGGAGGGCATCCTGCCTCGTTGGTGATGTGCCGCCTCCTCCTCCTCCTCCTCCTCTCTCCTATCAGGCACCCACGTTGAGTCAGTGACCTCATCATCCCCTCCCTCCTCATCACTGGAGCAAACCTGGCAGTATGCTGCAGCAGGGGGAGCATGACTGCCAGATTGCTGTCCTTCTTGGGCACCCCCTCTGTCCGTGCTCATGTTACTGCCTTCATCGAGCTCAGTATCATCATCAGAGCCTTCCAAACGCTGGGCATCCTCCTGGAGCATGTACCCAACACTGTGGTCAAACAGTTCGAGGGAATCCTCAGGAGGACATGGTGGAGCTAGGGAAGGAGTCACTGATGACATTGAGCTGAGGGAAGAGGCCGCTGCTTTGCCAGACAAAGCACCCTGGGCATGGGTGAGAGAGGATGAGGAGGATGAGGACGGCTTGGTCATCCACTCGACCAAGTCTTCCGCATGTTGCGGCTCAACACGGCCAGCTGCCGAAAAAAAGGCCAAGCGTGTCCCATGGCCACGTGCTGATGAGGATGCACCGTCTCCACGACCAGCACTAGACACAGAGCCTGCTTGCCCTCTCTTATTGGCTTGTGACTGTCTGCCTCTCCTTCTTGGCCTTCCAGACATACTAATGGCCTGTAGCTGCACTAAGCTGGGATAGAACACCTGTAATTTTCTTCAGGTAGCTTTATATACTGTAACCAGACAAGCCTGCCTGTCAGTAGGAAGATAACAGGAACGGATCTAGCTGAACACTGTGAGCAGGACGCACTGCACTAAATGTAAATAGCAGGAACGGATCTAGCTGAACACTGTGAGCAGGACGCACTGCACTAAATGTAAATAGCAGGAACGGATCTAGCTGAACACTGTGAGCAGGACGCACTGACTGCACTAAATGTAAATAGCAGGAACGGATCTAGCTGAACACTGTGAGCAGGACGCACTGACTGCACTAAATGTAAATAGCAGGAACAGATCTAGCTGAACACTGTGAGCAGGACGCACTGCACTAAATGTAAATAGCAGGAACGGATCTAGCTGAACACTGTGAGCAGGACGCACTGCACTAAATGTAAATAGCAGGAACGGATCTAGCTGAACACTGTGAGCAGGACGCACTGCACTAAATGTAAATAGCAGGAACGGATCTAGCTGAACACTGTGAGCAGGACGCACTGACTGCACTAAATGTAAATAGCAGGAACAGATCTAGCTGAACACTGTGAGCAGGACGCACTGCACTAAATGTAAATAGCAGGAACGGATCTAGCTGAACACTGTGAGCAGGACGCACTGACTGCACTAAATGTAAATAGCAGGAACGGATCTAGCTGAACACTGTGAGCAGGACGCACTGCACTAAATGTAAATAGCAGGAACGGATCTAGCTGAACACTGTGAGCAGGACGCACTGCACTAAATGTAAATAGCAGGAACGGATCTAGCTGAACACTGTGAGCAGGACGCACTGCACTAAATGTAAATAGCAGGAACGGATCTAGCTGATCACTGTGAGCAGGACGCACTGACTGCACTAAATGTAAATAGCAGGAACAGATCTAGCTGAACACTGTGAGCAGGACGCACTGCACTAAATGTAAATAGCAGGAACGGATCTAGCTGAACACTGTGAGCAGGACGCACTGCACTAAATGTAAATAGCAGGAACGGATCTAGCTGATCACTGTGAGCAGGACGCACTGACTGCACTAAATGTAAATAGCAGGAACAGATCTAGCTGAACACTGTGAGCAGGACGCACTGACTGCACTAAATGTAAATAGCAGGAACAGATCTAGCTGAACACTGTGAGCAGGACGCACTGCACTAAATGTAAATAGCAGGAACGGATCTAGCTGAACACTGTGAGCAGGACGCACTGACTGCACTAAATGTAAATAGCAGGAACAGATCTAGCTGAACACTGTGAGCAGGACGCACTGCACTAAATGTAAATAGCAGGAACGGATCTAGCTGAACACTGTGAGCAGGACGCACTGACTGCACTAAATGTAAATAGCAGGAACAGATCTAGCTGAACACTGTGAGCAGGACGCACTGCACCAAATGTAAATAGTCTAGATAGAAGATAACAGGAACGGATCTAGCTAAACTGAATACAGTGTATATATATATATGCAACACCAGGGATGCATATATATACACAATACACTGTAAGTGCAGCTAACTGACTGACTGTTCTGCCTAATCTATCTAACTCAAATGAAATGACACTGTCTGTCTCTCTCTCTGTCTCTCAGCACACCGGAACACACACTACACAGGGCCGCCGTGTAGGCGGCCTTATATAGTGTGGGGCGTGTACTAAATCCCCTGAGCCATAATTGGCCAAAGCCACCCTGGCTTTGGCCAATTACAGCTCTCTCTACTGACGGCGCTGTGATTGGCCAAGCATGCAGGTCATAGTGCATGCTTGGCCAATCATCAGCCAGCAATGCACTGCGATGCCGCAGTGAATTATGGGCCGTGACGCGCCACACGAATTTGGCGCGAACGGCCCATATCGTTCGCAATTCGACGGACGGTCGAACAGCCGATGTTCGAGTCGAACATGGGTTCGACTCGAACACGAAGCTCATCCCTAAGGATGATTAATGTGTTTACAATGATTGCTGGATGGATTTACCATTTACAAACATTCATAGATTGGTGCTGACATCTAATAGTTTTAGTATTTGCAGATGTACTCATTCTTTATATACGGTATATTCAATCCCTGGCAATACATTTTGTAACAGAAAAAAATAGGATCTGTGCTAGCAGGGGGATTTATTTTGTTTTCAACGCTTTTTTCTTATTTTTACTGAACAATAAAGCTTTTGTATTTCATTTAATTGCAGCTTTCCTTCTTTAATATATACAGTTTATATAGGTTTTGTTGATAGGATATGTATTTTTCTAGATATAATGTGTAAAATTTACACTGTAAATATCCTAGGCAGTCACATATCAAGGTTTTTGCATGTACAATTAAATTTGCATCACTACCCTTTGCTTCCAGATTTGAATTGGGTGTGTAGAGCCTCATTAAAGTTTTTTGGTGCTCCTGATAGTCATAAATACCTAAGAGTGGTTCAAATTAGAGATAAGCTTGTTTTTGGTCCAAACTTGGATTCAGACCAAACCCAGAAGGAAGCTATCACTCCTAACCACTGCCACCCAATCAACTGTGGCCAGGGCATTTCCTGCTCCTTAGCTTCGCATGCACAAAGAGGCAGGAATTCTTGTGACATCATTGACCTAATATGGCCATATGGCCATATTAGGTCAATGTCATTGACCTAATATGGTCATGTGGCCATATTAGGTCAATTATGTAACAAACATCCCTGCCCTTTTGTGTACGCACAGCTGTGGGGCATATTGACCTAATATGGCCATGTGTCTATATTAGGTCCAGGATGTCACAAGCATCTCCGCCTCTGTGTATGTGCAACTGTAGGGCATATTAACCTAATAAGCCAAAAGGCCTTTGTGACCATATTGGGTGAATGATGTCACACCCATTCCCACCCTTTGTGTATGTGCAGATTAAGGGCATATCAACTTAATATGGCCCTATGGGATGTCATAAGCTGCTGGTTAAATTAACTGAATATGGCTACATGGCCAAATTAAGTCAATGTCATTGCCTAATATGTCCTAATATGGCCAAATATATTACGTCAATGATGACAGAGCATCCCCACCCTTTTGTATGCGTGCAGTTGCAGGACATATCAACCTAACATACCCACATGGCAAGATTAGGACAATGTCATTGATCTACAATGACATTGTCTACATATCTACATTGACCATATTAAATCAATGATATAATGAGCATGCCCACCCCTTTCTGTAAATGCAGCTGCTATATGGGTACATAGCCAGACTATGTCAATGTCATTGGCCTACTACGGCCATGTGACCATATTACCTTAGTGATGAAAGAGCAACCTACTTTTTTGTGTACATGCAGCTGCAGGGCATATTAACCTAATATGGCCACATGGCCATATTAGGTCAATGTGATTGACCTAATATAGCCATGTGGCCACATTAAGTCAATAATGTCTTGAGCATCCCCGATCTTTTGTGTACACACAGCTACAGGGCATATTGACCTGATATGGCCACATGGCCCCAGTAGGTCAATATAATATAATTGACCTACTAAGCCCACGTGATCCTATTACATTAATGATGTAACAAGCGTTACTGCCCCTTTTTGCATGTGCAGCTGTGGGGAATAGTGACCTAATATAGCCACATGGCCATTTTAGGCAAGTGACCTAATATGGCCATATTAAGCCATTGTTGTCTTGAGCATCCCTGATCTTTTGTGTCCATGCAGCTGTGGGGCACATTGACCTATTATGGCCACATGGCCCTGGTATTGACCTACCAGAGCTATGTGGTTCTATTAGATCAGTGATGTCACAGGCATCCCTGTCCCTTTGTGTATGTGCAGCTGTGAGGCATAGTGACCTAATATAGCCATGTGGCTATATTGGGTCAATTATGTCACAGGCATCCCTGCCCCTTTGTGTACATGCAGATGCAGGGCTGGGAATGCTCTGGTTGCAGTTGAATGAGTAACATTGGACAGGAATGACAGCTTTGTTCCCGGTTTGGTTGGAATCAAAGTTTTAGCCAAACCAAGCTCATCCTTGGTTCTAATCCATCCTCACTCTATTCTAAAACAACTTTTGGTTGGTTTGTATGACTAAAAATTAAAAAGGATAATCACATGTGTAAAACTAACCTCTGACTTATTTATCTTGGTGACATCAGTGAAAGGTTCCTCTTTCTCCCCGATATGTCACATGGATGGGAAACAAGCACGATTCTCCCCAAATGGAATAAAGAGAAGCAACATCCTAAAGAAAAGGATCTAGCTCCTTCCCACTTTCTCTAAAATTAAAAGATAAAAAGTTTTGACTGGGGGTGTGCTTTAAATAAGTAACTATTAAAATGGACTCGACCTTGGACTGGACTTGATAGAGAATTCCAATGAGTCTCCTGAGCTGAGTTAACTGGGGTAGAGAACTGCTGGTCTGTAGCCCAATCCCGGCAGAACATTGTTCGATAGTGGAACGGGCCAGCTCTGTGGTTTTCCATCAGCCCAGTTTTCACCTCCCTGAAACTCCCCGTTAATTTAATTCTCAGGATTATCGCCAACTGCAGAGCTGAGCAACGGTGCATTCAAACCCTCGTATAGTTTTAACACTTCATCTCCTTAATAATATTTTGGCAAACAACTCGCTCTACCGCCAAGAAACCCAAAATCAGAGTATAAATGGAATAAATGGTTTACCGTGCATTCAAATTGGGTATCAGTGTTATAAAATGCAGAATTTTCTGATCATGGAGTCTTATATCCATGTACAATGTACTTGTGACTGCACTTTCACTAAATCTCCTTTCCTGAAATACTCTTCTCTGCTGGAGGTCTCTGCTCCTTCCTCTATCTAACTCTTCTCTAATGAAATACTCAAACCTGCTGGAGGACTATGCTCCCTCCGCTGTCTAACTCTCCTCTCCTGAGATACTCTACACTTCTGGAGGACTCTGCTCCCTTCTTTGTCTAACTCTCCTCTCCTAAAAAACTCTGCACTGCTGGAGGACTCCGCTCTTTCCTCTAACTCTCCTCTTCTAAAATACTCTGCACTGCTGGAGGACTCTACTCCTTCCTCTATCTAACTCTCCTCTTCTGAAATACTCTGCACTGCCGCTGGACTTTATTCCTTCCTCTATCTTATGCCCCGTACGCACAATCGGAAATTTGGCCAGCAAAAGACCGATGAGAGCTTTTGGTCGGAAAATGCAACCGTGTGTATGCTCCATCGGACTTTTGCTGGCGAAATTCCAGCCAGCAAAAGATTGAGAGCATGTTCTGAACTTTTTCCGACCGAAAAATTGAGATCGGAAATTCCGATCGTCTGTACCAATTCTGACGCGCAAAATTCCTACGTATGCTCGGAAACAATTTGACGCATGCTCGGAAGCATTGAACTTCATTTTATCAGCTCGTCATAGTGTTGTACGTCACTGCGTTCTTGACGGTCGAAAGTTCAGCGAACTTTCGTGTGACCGTGTCTATGCAAGCCAAGCTTGAGCGTAATTCCGTCGGAAAAACCATCCAAGATTTTTCCGACGGAAATTCCGCTCGTGTGTACGCGGCATAACTCTCTTCTCATGAAATACTCTGCACTGCTGGAGAACTCTACTCCTTCCTCTATTTAGCTCTCCTCTCATAAAATATTCTGCACTACTGGAGAACTCTACTCCTTCCTCTATCTAACTCTCTTCTACTAAAATACTCTGCACTACTGGAGGACTCTGCTCCTTCCCCTAGCTCTCCTCTCCTGAAATACTCTGCACTGCTGCAAGACTCTACTCCTTCCTCCACCTAACTCTCCCCTCCTGAAATATTCTACTCTGCTGGAGGACTCTACCCTGCACTGCTGGGTCTGCTAGAGCGCCTAGGGACCTAGCCTGGAGTGATGGAGAGAGAGATGTAGAGCGTTCCCCGGGAGGAGAACAAGCATAGAGCTATGGAGAAGTGTATTTCCTGTATCCGATAGTAACATACAAACATTGTCATTGGGAATGAGGTGACCAGACTGCTGGGTTTGTGGAGACTGGTATAAGCTCCGTGATACCAGCTCAGAAATGCTGCACACCTGGAGAGAGGTGTTCTCTAACCAAAGTTGTGTCTGCAGTGCTGTAGTGTCAATGGAGTAGGAAGTATGGCCACAGCTTACAAGGTGTTAACTGTGCAAATTGTCTGTCTCACTTCTAAGTTTGGAATGCCGCCTTAATGCTGAATTCACCGTGGCTTATGCGTGCCGTGCACTCGTGCAGGCATTAGTTGGTTCAGTGTCCCCACCTGGCAGGTCAATCCCTGCCCACATGCGGTTTACGATTCACCTGTGCAAGGTTAGATTCCCCAAATTACCACTACGCAATCCAATATGGTCATCCAAATGTGGGATTTCTTAGCATACAGCAATGAAGTGTCCCTGGAAATGATTTGAACACATTAGTGGCACGAACAACCAATGTGAAGGATTATTCGTTAGTAAGCCTCCTGAGAACGGAAGGGACTGACTCTCCCAGGACAGATTAGTAAAAATAATAACTCAAATCCACAGATGATCATTCCACAGCCATATTTCCCTCAGCAGATGACCACAAACCACAAACCTTCATCATGGGCTGCCAAACAGCTGTTGGATAAAAAACATGAAATTCTACACGAGGACAGTTATCATTGTGTCAGCAATACAGAAAAACACTCATGACCCCCCAAACTGAATAAACTTACACAGCTCAGGTTGCCTTGGTGATGACTGTATTAATAATAAAAGTCCATACCTGGGGATTTATGGAACCTCCTGAGCTTGAGATTCTGAGGGGGGACAGGACTGTTCCACTATAATGATGTGATCCCCCAAGACAAACAGCACTGACAAAAAAACATACCACAGCACTGAATTGTGTTATTTGATGTGCAATATGAAAGCAATACCCCAGTACTAAACAACATGCAATACAAGGGCAACAAATGTGCAATTGTGATAACACTCGGACAACTAATGGGCAATCATGACAACACTAAGGAGAAAAATAGACAATCATGATAATACAAAGGCAATAAATGGTCAATCCTAACAACACTAGGGCAACAAATAGCCAATCATGACATTACAAAGACAGCAAATGGGCAATAGTGACAATACAAGGGCAACAAATGGGTGATTGTGAGAATACTAGGGCAACCAGTGGACAATTGTGACACTACTAGGGCAACAAATGGACAATTGTGACACTACTAGGGCAATAAATAGATATTGCTGACAATACAGCATCATCAAAGCGGCAATCATGACAATAAAAGCACAACAAATGGGCAAACATGACAATATTGGGGCAACCAATAGACAATCGTGACAATTCTAGGGCAACTGTGACAATACAAAGGCAGAAAATGGGCAATCGTGATAATACAATGGCAATAAATGGTCAATCCTGACAACAACTAGGGCAACAAATAGCCAATCATGACAATACAAAGGCAGCAAATGGGCAATAGTGTCAATATAAGGGCAACAATTGGGCAAGCATGACAATATCAGGGCAACCAATGGATAATTGTGACATGGCTAGGGCAACCAATAGACAATTGTGACACTACTAGGGCAATCAATAGACAATACTGACAATACAGTGGCATCAACGGGGCAATCATGACAATACAAGGACAACAAGTGGGCAAGCATGACAATATTAGGTTAACCGATGTACAATTGTGACACTGTTAGGGCAACCAATGGGCAATTGTGACACTTCTAGGGCAATTAATATAGACAATACTTACAATATATTGGCATCAAAAGGGGCAATACAAGGACAACAAATGGGCAAGCACGACAATATTAGGGCAACCAACAGACAATCAGGACAATTCTAGGGCAGCTAATAGCCAACTGTGACAATATAAAGGCAGCAAATGGGCAGTCATGATAATACAAGGGCAACCAAATTCGGAGAAAGCTCCCACATACTATGAAATGGCTGGGCTTGCTAGATCCAGAATATTACATCTGAGCCATGTCATATCCCTGTAATTGCTGTACTAAGCAATGCATTGTCCACAATCTGTTGGTGTTGTAATTAAACGTGGATGCTCTATATACTGTTGATGCAAGTGCATACTGTTGTTATGCTGTAATATTATGTTGTCATGTACAGTATAATTACATCATGGTTTTTAGTGTATTGCCATGTAAATTTATGTTTGCACACTGCCATTATTAATGTGATTAGACTGGTATAAGGATTGCACCTGACTTTAGTCTGGTACATACAAGGGCAACACATGCAATTGTGACAACATTATAGCAACAAATAGCTAAATGTTACAATACAAGAGGAACAAATGGACAATTGTGACAATACTAGAACAACAAATTGGCAAAGGGGGAATAGTACTCGGGCTCCCTATTGACCACCAATATAAGGGGGGAGGTTATTGGGGGCTCCCTACTGACCACCAATGTAAAAGGAGATGGTACTGGGGCTGCCCACTGACCACCAATATACGAGGGGATCTCACTGGGGTTTCCCACTGACCACCAATATAATATAAAAAAAGAAAAAGAAAATAGAATTGCCCCAATAATGTAAAAAACAAACACATAATAAATAACGTCTTCATAAATTAAAATTAAAATTGTTTGTAAAGCTTTTTGTCAACTTTATCAATGCCCTGGGACAAGGCTGAGGGTGCCGTGGGGAATACTCAACCTTAAGACGGACCTATACTCTTATAGATGAATCTACACCATGCACACTGGCACTATAAATGTTCTCCAGTTAACGCTCCAGTAACAGTATTATTTATTATTATTATTATACGAGATTTATATAGCGCCAACAGTTTACGCAGCGCTTTACAATGTATAAGGGGGACAACACAATTACAGTACAGTTCAATACAAAAGGTACAGGAGGGCCCTGCTCGTAGAGCTTACATTCTAAAGGGAGGGGGTGGTGGTACAAAAGGTAATAGCTGCAAAGAATGATTTAATGGGGGTGGCTCAGGGACAGTTATGCACACCTTCTCTGTAATCCGCATTTAGAAGGGACACGCTGAGCCAATGTCCACATCCACCTGTCTAGTGGTTTCCATTACTAATTCCCAGTAGCAGAGTGGGCCCCACCATGCACTTAACTTAAATTTTGTGCTTCTGTACCTCTGTACCGGATGGGAACCGCTGTGGAGTGAATCCACTCCTGTTGCTCTAGGAGACCACTGGCGGAAGACAGGGACATATCTGCCACAAGGCAAACAAGGCATTTGCCTTGGGTCTGCCCCCCAGGCAGAAGGGACCCCGCCCTAATGCAGAGGGTAATCGAGGCCCCAGCATTCAAAGCAAAGGATTCAACTTCCTCCTCCTTCGCCGCTCTCTGACCGCGCCTAGTGCTTTCCACCCACCTCCTCCATCTCCCTCCCAAAAGTGAAGAACTACAGGTTCCAGCATGAAGCCCACAGAGCAAGCAAGCTGAACAAGTTAGTTCCCTCTTCCTTTGTCAAAGTTTGCTCTAGGCTTCTTCCTGTAAAAATCTGGCAGAGGGAAGTTTGCAGGAATCATCAGTGCTGCCAATCATTGCCCATTAGTGCTGCCAATCAGTGCCCATCAGTGCTGTCTATCAGACCTTGGCGCTGAGGACGGAAAAGTTGTTTAAAGGCATCGGTCAGAAAGCCACCTTCTCCACCGCTCTTCCTCTGACTGATTGAAGCCTCAGAAACACGTTGTCCACCACCAGGAAATTGTAACCTCCAAGGGTCTGGAACTGCCTTGCACAAACCTTTCTTCAAGGCCTCCTGAAAATGTTTCATCCTCTGCTCCGTCTGCAAAGGCAGGATGAGTGCTGCAACTTTACCATTGTTTTTTTTTTTTTTTTTTTTCCACTTCAGAAACCAATAAGCAGAGGGCTAAATAAGCTTGATGTTCATTGACTATCGCCTTCTCCGGTTTACATCATAGT
This sequence comes from Lithobates septentrionalis, assembly GCA_037952835.1. Taxonomy (NCBI): domain Eukaryota; kingdom Metazoa; phylum Chordata; class Amphibia; order Anura; family Ranidae; genus Lithobates; species Lithobates septentrionalis. The sequence goes on from JBBDGP010002843.1 coordinate 1,014,594, forward strand.
GGATCAAGCAGTGCCTCAATTCCTTTTATGCCCTCCCTCCCCATACTTTAGTGTTTCACTTTAGCATCAAGTCCTCCCTTATTCCAGATACCTAGGGTCGGTCCGAAACCACACTAAAGCCCAATAACAAGTGGGGCTTTGTCATTTTCTGGACTAGGTACTCATAAGGGGGAGTAAAAATATAGGAAAAATACAGACAGAACGAGAAAAGAGTATCTAATAGAAGACTTATGGGCTCCCCATGCCCGTCCTTTACTGAGCTGCCCAGCATTTCACAAGAAAAGAAAAATCGCTTGTTTCCAAATCAACCCCCCCCCCCCCACCCCCCCTCAAAATTCAACCTGCATCCATCTATGTTATTTATTTAATCAAGGTAGAAAAGCAAACAGAGAGAAAAAAAAAAAAAATTAAGAAAATAGAGAGTAAGAAAAGGTGCACACCAAAATCACTTTGCTATAGTGCTCCTTATCTTATTGTGTTATGCTAAGCCCCTCTCTTGGTCTAATCCAACGCCCTGCCTATTAGGGACCTCTTACTTTCTCTAGCCATGGCTTCCATATGCTTTCAAATTCCTGAAGGTTGCCTCTCTTTATGTACTCCACTCTTTCCCTGCTCAGGGTGTCATTAACATTAGAGATCCAATCTTTCACCGAGGGAGGGTCTTTTGATTGCCATCTTAGTGTTATCATCTTCCTGGCCTGAAACAGGGCCCGCGTGATGGCCAGCGTAGTGTTCAGTCTCTCACCCCGAGCTCTTCTATGCCCCAGGATACAGGTGATGGCTTCCTTTACTATTATAGTATCAAAGATATTTCCCAAGTTTCTGGTCACCTCTTCCCAGTATCTAAATAACTTGGGGCCTCTCCACAACATGTGGATGAGGTCTCCCGACCTCTGACATCTGGGGCAGTTGTCATTAGGCCTTTTTCCAAATTTAAAAAGTCTTTTAGGTGTATAGTAGGCTCTATTCAGCAAAAGTAGGTGAGAAAGCCGCTGTGAAGGGGACACGGAGACCTGGACGCTCAAATCCAGAACCTTCGCCCATTGTTCCTGGGTCATTCCCCCTATATCCTCTTCCCATTTCACTTTTAGTCCGTGGAGTAGCCCCCCGCTGTTGTCTGATTTACTTAATTGATCATAAAGTCTTGAGATTAGCCCTCTAGTAGGGTTTACCTGCATTATGCTCTGAAGTAGAGGCATTTCTTCCCAGCCCAAAGTCTGAGCTTTAAATTGTGCCTTAAGAGCATGTTCTAGCTGGAGATATAGGAAGAAGGAACTCCGCGATATCTTGAATTCCCCTACTAATTCCGTGAAACTCTTTAGCTTGGTGTCCTTATAAAGCTGGCTTAGCCTTCTGATGCCAAGATTTACCCATTCCCCGAAAGTACCTATTTTAAGAACTTCCTGTAGATTACGGTTATTCCAGATAGGAGAGTAAACTGTTGGATCTTCATATCTCATCATTTTCTTGACAGTTTTCCAAAGTTTAATTAGCAGCTTGATGGATGGGTACTCATCATGGAACATTTCCGCCTCTAGGGCTTCAACTAGAGTGTTATGTGGAGTATTTAGCAATAGCAATTTGCCGTTGGGGGTGCCACCTTTCGGTATCCCACATCCCAGCAGCTGCTGTAGCTGAGTTGCTAAGAAGTAGCGCTCGGGGTGTGGGAGGGCAAAGCCCCCCTCCCGAGTGGGAAGTTGAAGCACCCTGAGTCGAATCCTGGCTTGCTTCCCCTTCCAAATCAGCTCCCTAAAGAGGCTATCAACTCTTTTAAACCACTTCTTACCTATCCAGACAGGAGAATTGTGCAGAATGTATAGCAATTGTGGCATCCAAACCATTTTTATTAAGCTACATCTTCCTGCGGCAGACAGGGGCAAACGCCTCCAGATTCCTATTTTTTGTTTCAGTTTTGTTAAAGAAAACTTTACCATTGTAACCTGAATCAAGAAGGGTTACCAGCCAGTAATGATCGCTCTCCTTGACACCACGAATACTAGGGTCCTTTCGCAGGCTTTGCAGAATCAAGGAGGCTATGCAGCTTAAGTTTGCAGAGGCATTCGATTCTGAGTCCTCTGGGTCACTAAGGATCACATGATCTGTAACTACCTCCTCCCAGCCATGTACAACTCCTTGGGTTTCTGGGGACTGGAACCCATCCCTTGAAGACTGCTGCTGAGTGTTATCCTCTACATCCATGCTGACACAATCCTCCTCCTCTTCTTCTTGTGTGTTTGGTGGGCCCGCAGGAATGCTATCTGGATAAAGGGGGCGTTGAGAGGTAAGGAAGTCCTCCTCTTCCTCCCGCTGTTCTGCCTCAAGTGCCCTGTCCATGATTCCAGGAAACGTGTGCTCCAACAGGAAGACTAGAGGGACAGTGTCACTGATGCATGCATTGTCGCTGCTCACCATCCTTGTGGCCTCCTCAAATGGTGACAGGACAGTTAATGCATCCTTGATCAGTAGCCACTGGCATGGTGAAAAGAAGCCAAGCTCCCCTGACCCTGTCCTGCTGCCATACTAGCACAGGTACTCATTAATGGCCCTCTGCTGTGTGTGCAGCCGCTGCAGCATTGCCAACGTTGAGTTCCACCAGGTGGGCATGTCACAAATTAGGCGATTGGTGGGCAGGTTGTATTCCCTTTGAATGTCAGCCAGCCGAGCACTGGCATTGTATGACTGGCGGAAATGACCACAGACTTTTCTGGCTTGCCTCAGGAGATCCTGTAAGCCTGGGTACCTGCTCAAGAACTGCTGCACCACCAAATTCAGGACGTGTGCCAAACATGGAACATGGGTCAAGTGTCCATGTCGGAGGGCGGAGAGAAGGTTGGCGCATACAACCATTCCTGGCTGAAGCTGGCATGGCGTCAACCCCCTCTGAGCCTGCCCCTGCAGAGCTGACAGAATCTCTGCCCTATTGTGGCTCCTGTCCCCTAGGCAGACCAACTCAAGCACCGCATGGCATCTTTTAGCCTGACTGCTTGCATAGACCCTTGAACTCTTACAGAGCACCGCTGGTTCAGAGGACAAATCTGCAGAAGAGGCTATAGAGGAAGAGGGGGGGGGGTAGAATCATCATTAGCATTTTGGAGGTGTGGTGGCGGAACAAGCTCCAACAACACTGAACCCTGTCCTGCATCTTTCCCAGCTGCTAGCAGAGTTAACCAGTGCGCTGTGAAGGAAAGGTAACGTCCCTGCCCATGCCTGTTGGACCATGAGTCAGCGGTAATATGAACCTTACTGCTGACCATCCTGTTCAATGAGGCAAAAACATTGCCTTCCACATGCCAGTAGAGAGCCAGAATGGCCTTCTGTGAAAAGAAATGGTGTTTTGGAACCTGCCACTGAAGTACAGCACATTCCACAAATTCAAGAAAGGGGGCAGAATCTACCAGCTGAAAAGGCAGCAGTTGCGGTGCTAGCAATTTGGCCAAGCTAGCATTTAGACCCTGAGCATGTGGATGGCTGGGACCGAATTTCTTTTTACGGTTCAGCAACTGGGGTAGGGAAATTTGCCTGTTAAAATCAGATGGTGGTGTACTGCTAGCAGATTGGCTGCAAGTACTTGGGACACCTATTGCTATACCTTCATTCCTCTCAGTGCAGGTTTTTGAGAGGACTGGGGGTATAGTAGGGTTGGAGACCCCAGATGAGGAGCAAGGAGAGGTCCACCTTTTTCTTTGGTGTGGGTCTTTCAAGTGCTGTTGCCAATGGACTGCATGGCAGGTCATCATATGTCTGGTCAAGCACGTGGTGCCCAAGCAGCTGCTGTTCTGGCCATGCTTAATCCACTTTAGACATAGGTTGCAAACAGCAATGGTTTGATCTGCTGCACACATGTCAAAAAAGCCCACACCAAGGAACTTTTAAAGGTCAGCGGGGAGTCAGCATTGCCCTGCACCTGGGGAACTCTGCGGTGTGATGCAATAGGGTGGCTGCCCTTAAGCTCCTCTTTTCTCTCAGGCACCCAAGTACAGTCAGTGACCTCATCATCCCCTCCCTCCTCGTCATTGGAGCACACTTGGCAGTATGCTGCAGCTGGGGGAACATGACTGCCAGTTTCTTGTCCTTGTATGGTACCCCCTATCTCTAGGCTCACATTACTCCCTTCCTCAACCTGGGAGCCAACATCGGTGCCTTCAAATCACTGCACATCCTCCAGCAGCATGTACCTGACACTGTGGTCGAATAATTCCGGGGACTCCTCCATGCATGATGGTGGGGCTACGGAAGGAGTGACTGTGGACAAGGAGCCGGTGGAATAGGCTGCTTTGGCAGCTGTGTTGCAAGGCAAAGTACTCTGAGCCTAGGTGACCTAGGATGAGGAGAATGAGTACGGCTGTGTTATCCACTCCATCAACTCTTCTGTATGTTGTGGCTCAATAACACGGCCAGCAGCAGAAAAAAAGGACAAGTGTGCCCCACGGCCACCTGCAGAGGATGGATCATGTCCAAGACCACCACTGTTGACTTTAGACACAGAGGCTGCTTGCCCTCTTTTAGTGGCCTGTGAGCGTCTGCCTCTCCTTGGTGGCCTTCCGGACATGATGTATTTTTTGTTTTACAACACCACACTACACTGTATTAGATACTGTGTACATCGCCTGAAGTGTATTAGAAAATGTACACACTGTATTAGATACTGTGTACACCACCTGCACTGTATTAGCAACTGTACAATGGCTGCACTGCATTGTATACTGTGTACACCAACAGAAGTGTAGTAGAAACTGTACACACTGTATTAGATACCTAGTACACCGCCTGCACTTTATTAGAAACTGTACTACAGCTGCACTCTATTGTGTACTGTATACACCACCAGAAGTGTAGTAGAAACTGTACACACTGTATTAGATACTGTGTACATCACCTGCACTGTATTAGAAACTGTACTATGGCTGCACTGTATTGTGTACTGTGTACACCACCAGAAGTGTAGTAGAAACTGTACACACTGTGTTAGATACTGTGTACACCACCAGAAAAGTAGTAGAAAATGTACTACGCCTGCACTGTATTGTGTACTGTGTACACCACCAGAAGTGTAGTAGAAACTGTACACACTGTGTTAGATACTGTGTACACCACCAGAAAAGTAGTAGAAAATGTACTACGGCTGCACTGTATTGTGTACTGTGTACACCACCAGAAGTGTAGTAGAAACTGTACACACTGTATTAGATACTGTGTACACCACCTGCACTGTATTAGAACCTGTACTATGGCTGCACTGTATTGTGTACTGTGTACACCACCAGACATGTAGTAGAAACTGTACACATTGTGTTAGATACTGTGTACACCACCAGAAAAGTAGTAGAAAATGTACTAAGGCTGCACTGTATTGTGTACTGTGTACACCACCAGAAGTGTAGTAGAAACTGTACACACTGTGTTAGATACTGTGTACACCACCAGAAAAGTAGTAGAAATGTACTATGGCTGCACTGTATTGTGTACTGTGTACACCACCAGAAGTGTAGTAGAAACTGTACACACTGTATTAGATACTGTGTACACCACCTGCACTGTATTGGAACCTGTACTGTATTAGACTGACTGTATATATCAAATACACTACCACTAACTGAAAAACCTGCGTGCTGAATCTAAATCAAGCCGCTGTGTAAGCAGTCGTATACAGTGTGGGGCGTGGACTTAGTCCCCCTGAGCCATGATTGGCCAAAGGCACCTTGCCTTTGGCCAATTATGTCTCTCTTAGCAGAGCGCGCTGTGATTGGCCAAAGCATGCAGGTAAGGTGCATGCTTTGGCCAATCATCATACAGCAATGCACTGCGATCTTGCAGTGCATTATGGGGCGTTCCGCAGCGCTCAAATTTTCCACGATCGCCCGATGTTTGAGTCGAAATTATGTTCGACCCGAGCATCGAGCTCATCCCTACTGCCCATCTGTTCCATCTACAAGTGCCCTTCAGTGCCGCCTATCAGTGCCCTTTAGTGCCACCTATCAGTGCCCATCAGTGCAACTTCATCAGTGCTTCCTCATCCTCTGCCCCACTGACCCCATCCTCTGCTCCATTGACCAAATAGAGAGGACCAGACCCAATGAAGAGCCCACCAAAAGACCAAAGAATCGGGAAAGGCATTAACGCCTGCCCTCCCCAATGGGACAGCACCTATATAACTATTTTAACCTGCTTACACACTGATCAGACCCTTCCTAACATTTATATTCTCCCCATCCATCTATTCTGAACCACCTTCCCAGGAATTGGATAGGGTCAGATAAATATTCATAACCCAGTGGTTAACTCCTCCTACTCTATTTCTGGAAGCTTCTTCCAGAGGCAGGGAGGAGCAATCAACTCCCAGGTTTAGGGATAAACCTGACCAGACCTCAAAAAAAAAATTGCTGCTCAACTAAGTACAGCAGAGCTGTAAACTAAAAAGCTAAATTTATCCAGCTGAGGGCAGGGCATATTAGTGTGGTCAATATGTTGTAGAATGATTTAAATAAGAACAAATAATATGTTATTTCTAGCCTATATGACACCCAGATACGATCATTTTAAGCACTCTTGCTCCATACAGAATTTTCAGTAATAATCTTGAAATTAAACCAATAATAACAGAAAAAAAAACAGATATTAAAAATTGTAGTGTCTCCTTATATTAGCGCGGGCAGTGTAGAAATTCTCCCTCCTTGAATTGGTGGTCAGTGTAGGTAGGACATCAATTTACTACAGTATTGCTTACTGCTCAGGGAGCCTCTAACAACTTCAGAAGAAAAAAATGGTGTAAGTAATGCTGGGCTTGCTTCTAAGTAGTGATGGAGCCTAATGTGGCTGGGTTCAGTTTGCAGCGGGCACGCGAACAGACCATTTTGTTTACCCATTCGCCAAAGCGCAAAAAGCTGGAGTTTGGGGTGAACCCTGCATTACCCAAAACTTGAACGTCATCCCTACTTAAAAGAGAGCCTTGCATGGTTTTGCAAAAGGAGTCTCATGAATGACCCCTGTAATAAATGTTTATGTGTAAAATTAAGAATTCATACCAAAATAATTAAAAACCATTTAAAAAGTTTTGTTGTTAAATAAAACAAAATTGGCAATAAAATAGATATGGGAAACGAGAACGCATACCAAAAAATTAGAGAAGCACTTTAAATATTTTCTAACACTCTCTATTCCCCTATATCCTCGGCTTCCAGAAAATGTTCATTACAGAATTTACAAATCCATTTTTACAGTGCGTCTGCCTGGAAACATCGACTTTACAGAACAATATTTGACTAGGATACGCATCTCCTCCAGCCAGAACACTTTAATGCAGAGACATTTTTATAAATGCTTTGAATGGCTGTTTAATCCTTTCACTTCATCACAATTGAAAATTACCACAGTTTTCACACTTGGAAACTTCATCTTGGTTTTATATTGAGTAGACAAGGTCTTAAATGCCGAAAGTAATATGTTTTAGGAAACTTTATCCAAAATGAGATTAAAGGACCAGCAATCCTAAATTACATTAGTTTAAAAAAAAAAAAAAAAAAAAAACGATCATGGGGCCAGTTCTTTCAAAAGTGATATTTTAGGTATAGGTGGAGACTATAACTGGCAAGTGGTGGCAAGAGTCAGCCCTGGCTTCTAATATGTCTTGGATACTCCAACAGTGAGATATCCTTGCCATAATTCTCAGTTCTGATGCGGCTTGTTATAAAACAAACTACTTTTTTTTTCTTTTAAGGTGCATTTTGGAGCATTGGCAGCCCATTTAAATGAATAGCCTGGCAATTACAATGTATACTGCAATACACCACGATGTTGTGAAGGGACCCTTCAAGTAGATATAAAAAAGGGGTCCCCAAACTCTTCAACTCATCAACCACTTCATAAAGTTTCAGATTATTAATCGACCCCTAGACAGGCTGGGATGTAGTTAGCTTAGACTGACTGTATAGTTTCCACCTGGTTTTTCCCTAAGCTTAAAGTGGATGTAAACCCTCACATATACCCAGAGTGAACAGCCTCAGATGATACACAGAGATGAAACAAATCCTCCTACATAAGTTTTACATGTATACCTGCAGTCTTCAGCTTTATATAATGTTTAGAAAGTGCACATTGTGTTAGAATGTTTACTTCCTCATTCAGCAGTAGCAGTGTAGTGTTGGATTACACTGGGAGACAGCTGATTGGAGGAAAGGCACCCCCCCCCCCCCCTCCACATAGGCAGAGACTTTCAGAGCTGTCCTGTGAGTAGAGCAGCTTTCTGCTAATTTATTTATAGCACCCACCCTGACACAAAATTCAGCCTGCTTTTATCACATGTGTCAGAGAACTTGTCAGAAGTTATCATTCTGATAACAGAAGAATGGAGCAGGAGAAAGCCACAGGACTTTGAAGAGAGATAAGAAAACACTGCAGATATATGTGCCCAGCTCAAATTTCATGAATCGAGTTTACATCCACTTTAACCGGTTCAATTAAGGGCAATTTCACCCCCTTCCTTCCCAGGCCAATTTTTAGTTTTCAGCGCTGTCGCACTTTAAACGTCAATTGCGCGGTCGTGCAACGTTGTACCCAAAAAAAATTGACGTCCTTTTTTCCCCACAAATAGAGCTTTCTTTTGGTGGTATTTGATCGCCTCTGCAGTTTTTATTTTTTGCGCTATAAACAAAAGAAGAGCGACAATTTTGAAAAAAACAATATTTTTTACTTTTTGCTAAAATAAATATCCCAATTTTATTTAAAAAAAACTAATTTTTTCCTCAGTTTCGGCCGATACGTATTCTTCTACATATTTTTGGTAAAAGAAATCGCAATAAGCGTATATTGATTGGTTTGCGCAAAAGTTATAGCGTCTACAAAATACGGGATAGATTTATGGCGTTTTTAAAAAATATATATTTATTTATTTTTTTAGCGGCGATCGCGATTTTTTTTTGTGACTGCGACATTATGGCGGACACATCGGACACTTTTGACACATTTTTGGGACCATTCACATTTATACAGCAATCAATGCTATAAAATTGCATTGATTACTGTGTAAATGTGACAGGCAGTGAAGGGGTTGACCACTAGGGGGCGGGGAGGGGTTAATATGTTTCCTAGGGAATGCTTCTAACTGTATGGGGAGGGGACGTACAAGGGGAGGAGACCGATCAGTTTTCCTCCGTTCTGGGAACACAGATCGCTCTCCTCAGAGCTGACAGGCTGTGGATCTGTGTGTTTACACACATAGATCCACGGTCCGCCCCGGTTAACCGGCAATCGCGGGTGCCCGGCGGACATCGCGGCCGCCGGGCACACGCACCGGGTCCAGAGGAACCTAGGCGGCCGGGAATCCCAGGACGTCATATGACGCCCACCCAGGATGGGAGATCCCATCTGTGGACGTCATATGACTATACGCCGGTATTGAAGTGGTTAAGTTGGCTTGTGATGTCTCAATGTCGCCAGTAGATGTTACTGGCATCACTGGTCAAAATATGAGATTTCCCCAGCAAAACTAAGTTATGAATATTTATATTTCCTTCAGCCAATCTAGTAGGAGGTTTAGGCCACTTGTGCATGCTGGGGGAGGATATAAATATTTGGGACAGGCCATGTCCTCTCTCTCTTTCCCTGGGCTGATGCCTAGGCAGTAGGGTTGCCACCTTTTCTTCAAGCCAAACCCGAACACTTTTGCGGCGCACGGCAATTTTTTTGTAGTACATGCTATATGATTGTAAAATACCTTGGGTTACCCAAAGAGAGTAGTAATGAGGTGTGCTACAGTGAACAGTGGCTGTGGCCATTGCATTAACAGTGGGGGGGGGAACTTAAAGGGGCATGGTTAAATAAAACAAAAGCATTAGTGTACCCATAAAATGATTCGATTAATAAAAGAAATGTCAGGTAAAATATGAAAATAGCCTACCTTAAAAGCGGACACTGTCAGCCAGTAGCGCAGTGGACGGTGTCAGTAGGACAGTGGATGGTGTCAGTAGAGCAGTGGACGGTGTCAGTAGAGCAGAGGACGTTGTCAGTAGAGCAGAGGACGTTGTCAGTAGAGCAGTGGACGGTGTCAGTAGAGCAGTGGACGGTGTCAGTAGAGCAGTGGACAGTGTCAGTAGAGCAGTGGACGGTGTCAGTAGGGCAGTGGATGGTGTCAGTAGAGCAGAGGACGTTGTCAGTAGAGCAGTGGACGGTGTCAGTAGGGCAGTGGACGGTGTCAGTAGGGCAGTGGACGGTGTCAGTAGAGCAGTGGACGGTGTCAGTAGAGCAGTGGACGGTGTCAGTAGAGCAGTGGACGGTGTCAGTAGGGCAGTGGATGGTGTCAGTGGAGCAGAGGACAGTGTGAGTAGAGCAGTGGACGGTGTCAGTAGAGCAGTGGACGGTGTCAGTAGGGCAGTGGACGGTGTCAGTAGGGCAGTGGACGGTGTCAGTAGGGCAGTGGACGGTGTGAGTAGAGCAGTGGACGGTGTGAGTAGAGCAGTGGACGGTGTCAGTGGGGCAGTGGACGGTGTCAGTGGGGCAGAGGACGGTGTCAGTGGGGCAGAGGACGGTGTCAGTGGGGCAGAGGACGGTGTCAGTGGGGCAGAGGACGGTGTCAGTGGGGCAGAGGACGGTGTCAGTGGGGCAGAGGACGGTGTCAGTGGGGCAGAGGACGGTGTCAGTAGAGCAGTGGACGGTGTCAGTGGGGCAGAGGACGGTGTCAGTGGGGCAGAGGACTGTGTCAGTGGGGCAGAGGACGGTGTGAGTAGAGCAGTGGACGGTGTGAGTAGAGCAGTGGACGGTGTCAGTAGGGCAGTGGACGGTGTCAGTGGAGCAGAGGACGGTGTGAGTAGAGCAGTGGACGGTGTCAGTAGGGCAGTGGACGGTGTCAGTAGGGCAGTGGACGGTGTCAGTAGGGCAGTGGACGGTGTCAGTAGGGCAGTGGATGGTGTCAGTGGAGCAGAGGACGGTGTGAGTAGAGCAGTGGACGGTGTGAGTAGAGCAGTGGACGGTGTCAGTAGAGCAGTGGACGGTGTCAGTAGGGCAGTGGATGGTGTCAGTAGAGCAGAGGACGGTGTCAGTAGGACAGTGGACGGTGTCAGTAGGACAGTGGACGGTGTCAGTAGGACAGTGGACGGTGTCAGTAGGGCAGTGGACGGTGTCAGTAGGGCAGTGGACGGTGTCAGTAGGGCAGTGGACGGTGTCAGTAGGGCAGTGGACGGTGTCAGTAGGGCAGTGGACGGTGTCAGTAGGGCAGTGGACGGTGTCAGTAGGGCAGTGGATGGTGTCAGTGGAGCAGAGGACGGTGTGAGTAGAGCAGTGGACGATGTCAGTAGGGCAGAGGACGGTATCAGTAGGGCAGTGGACGGTGTCACCCGGTGAGAACTGTATATATGGATGGTGTATGGGGGGGTGGAGAACAGTATATATGGGGGGGACTGTATATATGGAGAGGACTGTATATATGGGGGGTAGGACTGTATATATGGATGGTGTATGGGGAGAGGACTGTATATATGGGGACTGTGTATATGGGGGGGACTGTATATATGAATGGTGTATGGGGGGGAGGACTGTATATATGGGGGGAACTGTATATATGGATGGTGTATGAATGGGTGGTATATGGGAGGGGGCTGGCAGAACTGTATATATAGTGTATGGTGGGGGAGGGGGGTGTATGTATAGTGTATGGTGGGGGAGGGGGGTGTATGTATATATAGTGTATGGTGGGGGGGGGGGGGGTGTATGTATGTTTAGTATATGGTGGGGGGGAGGGGGGTGTATGTATATATGTATATATAGTGTATGGTGGGGGGGGTGTATGTATGTATAGTATATGGTGGGGGGGGGGGGTGTATGTATAGTGTATGGTGGGGGGAGGGGGGGTGTATGTATGTATAGTATATGGTGGGGGGGAGGGGGGTGTATGTATAGTGTATCGTGGGGGAGGGGGGGGTGTATGTATGTATGTATAGTGTATGGTGGGGGAGGGGGGTGTATGTATATATGTATATATAGTGTATGGTGGGGGGGGGGGTGCATGTATAGTGTATGGTGGGGGGAGGGGGGGTGTATGTATAGTATATGGTGGGGGGGGGGGTGTATGTATAGTGTATGGTGGGGGGAGGGGGGTGTATGTATGTATAGTATATGGTGGGGGGGAGGGGGGTGTATGTATAGTGTATCGTGGGGGGAGGGGGGTGTATGTATAGTGTATGGTGGGGGGAGGGGGGGTGTATAGTGTATCGTGGGGGAGGGGGGGGGGGTGTATGTATGTATGTATAGTGTATGGTGGGGGAGGGGGGTGTATGTATATATGTATATATAGTGTATGGTGGGGGGAGGGGGGTGTAGTGTATGGTGGGGGGAGGGGGGTGTATGTATGTATAGTATATGGGTGGGGGGGGTGTATTGTTGGGGTGATCAGTTGGGAGTGGGTGGTGGATACATACACTAGACAGTTTTGTTGTTATGATATGACTAC